>JANDJT010000021.1:21862849-21883727 GCA_024331685.1 Stegophilus panzeri | reverse complement strand
TATATAGATTATGCTTATGTGTGGGTCATATAAATTGACAACAGATTATTAATATTACAATGTAGCAGTAAATGTATAACACAAACCACTGGATTTCTCATCGTGGAACATGTTACATATGCCTTTTATTGAAGCGGAAAAAGCTACAAGGGACCTCCAAGAAAGCCAGTGCAGTTTTAATACTCACACTGCAAACTGGGAAGACTGTGGACTCAAAGAGACCAGCTGCTGTTCAGTGGATCAATAGCGGTACAGGATTAGGTCAGCTTATACTCTAATGATGCATGTTTACGTAATTTTTGCCAGCTTATGAAAAATGGGCAGGGAAATGTTGCTCTTAATTGATGGAGGATGCTGCAACGCTCCAGCAACTCCTGCTGTTGCCAGGGTTTCGAGCGACTCTGGCAGATGATCTGAACGGGTCGTCCCGTTATGACAGAAAAATAATAAATCACGAACCGGCGGCACAGCAAGCGCTCCACTTCCAATCTGTCTCACACAGGAGACACATACTGTTTCTCTGACACATTAAAGGAGATGTAATTCTGTTTTTTTTTTTCTCTCACTATAATAAATTCTTACTCTTGGCTTTTTATGAAATGAAAAGAACGTGGCTCTGAAGCTTACAATGTGCTGTACCATTCAGCCCAAACAAACATGTATTCAGAATGGCCTTGGCACGGATTTGGCTGGCTGATTCACCTATTCACCGGCCTCCATCTCTTTTGTGCGGCCTCATAATTGTGTTTGGCTTTGACATCCAGGATTTCTCTGTTTACTAGGTGAAATTGCCGCTTCTTATTAATTGGTCTTATTTCCAGGGAGCTGGTGATGGATAAAATGCAAAAGGAACAGGTCAGAGAGGAAGCACACACATGTACAAAAGACTAATAGGACGGGTAGGAGGGAATGGTAGGGGGGTGTTGTTAGTCGGGTGGAAAAGAGTGAAAGAGTGCAGTAAAGGTACAGAGAAAAAGATTGAACTGTGGAATGTCACAGGGACAAACGCATCTGCTCCATTCCTCCTCCTCTTCCTCCTCCTTCTCTGATCCAGCCAGCAGGCATAAAACCTATTAGTGCACCTAAGCCTGGCACCTCCTCATCTCGGTACTGAGGACTGATGCAATCGTAGTGCAATCCTATGTTGCTCTCTGGCTCTTCCACTCTATAACTCTCACTCTCTCTATCGCTTTTCTCTCTTTCTCTTTTATTTTTTCAACCTTTATCTAAAGTTCACCTTCCTCCAGAACGCTTACTCTTTGGCTGGGTGCCCAAAATTTGAGCTTAAATTCTGAGTTCTAAGAAGATTTTTTCTTTTTTTCTCTATAGCCTATGATGAGATGTATATAGTTTTTTTTTATTTGTATGTTTTACAATGTATTATTAGTTTGTTCTTTTAACACTTTGACAATTCTATTTAATTATGGTTTTAATGTATTTTTTTGTATTTTTATTGTACACTTGTTTTTAAATGTGCTTTATAAATAAATTTGAACTTGAACTTGATAGAGCAATTTTGCGTTTCAGGAACATCCAATGCATGAGTGCTTGAGTGCTAAACTTGTCATCTTAACCTTAGGCAAATATAAATTTTAATTACACCTTTAAGTAAAAAACTGATTCAAATTGTACTGTTTTTATTTATTTATTTTTTTAGTACTGCACTCCTCATGAAAATACCAAACATCAACAGTGCAATCATATGCCTTGTTTTTGCAACTGCATTAAAATCAGTGTAAACATTTCTAACGTCAGTGCACTGAATGATACAGCAATGATACTGTATAAAGCATTTTTATTGCTTTTACTGTCAAATATAAAAATACAAAGAGAAAATAAAAATAAAAAAAGACTATTGCAGAAGATGAGAAGATGGCAAGCACTGAAATAAACCTCTAACTGTAATCTAGTATATTGCCAATATATTGCTGCATGATTAGTCCTAGTTGTACTTATCACATTAATCACTACAAATTTGGTTTTATTTAACGATAACTTCCACCTTCATTGTTTAGCACCTTATAAAATTGCACTCGATACTATCCAACACATACTATTATTTTCTATTTTATTTTTGAATATCAACAGTTATTTTGGTTCCATCAAAATGTGACACAGTGGTACTGCTCCTTTTTTTCATTTGAGCTGAAACGAGTTCAGAATCACAAATAACTGAGTCACTCTGCTGTTTTACACAAACTCCAAGTCCATTTGTCAGCTTCAGCAATAAAACCTGAAATTTGAATATGGCACACAGTGCATCTTTCTGAGAGTTTTAAGCTCAGAAGAACACCGTGCTAGCTCATGAAAACTGATTCACTATCACACTGTTATGGGGAATAAAACACTTATCTCCTGCTTGGCTAAGGCTATTTGATTAAATCCTTTTTTTTTTTTTTTTTTTTTTTTCCTTTTTAGTGGCGGGAAAGTGC
This sequence comes from Stegophilus panzeri, assembly GCA_024331685.1. NCBI lineage: Eukaryota > Metazoa > Chordata > Actinopteri > Siluriformes > Trichomycteridae > Stegophilus > Stegophilus panzeri. The sequence goes on along the minus strand of JANDJT010000021.1, from coordinate 21,881,295 downwards.
ATTGCCACATTACGCAAAACTGTAATAGATTCTACCATAACAGGCATACTTTTACACCATTGCTCAACCCTGAGAACCTAACAATGGATTTATGAAGTATAAAACATTAAGCAGGACACACTTGTAGATTTTTATCTTAGCTTAAGCCACATTAAGCAGTAGTTACAATTCATGGTGTTGAACATTTGCAAAACAAGCTGGTTTCACTTTCTTGAAGTTAAAATGCAGCTTGTCAAGCTTTTTACTGAGAAACAACAAAGTGCAAACCTTTCAATCTTAAAAAAAACAAAAAAAAAAACAGCTTGACCTCATAGTACTAACACTGGCGACTCCTTCTTTATATGTTAAATAAACATCTCCTCATGTCAAACTTTTTTTTTTTTTTTTTTTTTTTTTTTTTTTACCATATCAACAATTACACACGTTTTAAAATTTGTTTATGTTAAGATTCCACCACAGAAGTCCTTGTGTACGTTGTTACTATAGAAAAAAAAATAGTGCCCACATGACCTTCTGACTAATCAGAATCAACAACGGGATGTTTTGAAAAAATAAGATGGTTCTGCTAATCATATGGGGATTCATGGTGCTGATTGATAGTACACATACTGTAGAGTTACTTCTGGCATCACAACACAACACACACCAACATAGAGCACATACTGTAACAAATATGTGCCAGAGGCAGTTTGAGTCATGTTCATCAGCTCTTTATTGAGTCTTATTAAATAATAGTTAAGGTCCATAACAGGGCTCAGTAGATTGTCATCAAGGCAACTAGTACACATCACTATTAAAAATTATTCTAATGCAACAAACAAAGGAAAAAGATGATTCTTAGACTGTCAGTAAAGGAATAAATAATTCACTCAATATTTTGTAGTCCGTGACTTGTGTGTGTTTCAGGACAAATCAGAACAAATAATCTTTAAGTGAAATGATTTTTTTCTTAATTAACTCTTCTTGCTGCTTAGGTTAGGTTTTTTCTGCTCCTCATGGCTAGTTTTATGAGTAGAAATAAAATGTAGTGCACACAAAAAGCTACACATTACCAACCACGTCGCTTGTGATTGCACATGGTAAAAATACTGTTGTTGATTATATATTAAGGCATTGTGACACAGTTACTGCTGTTGTGTAATTACTAATGTGATTATGATTCAAGTGCAATTGCCTTGGCGAAATTATATTTAAAGCGTTCTTGAAAATAGAGGACATAAAGCACATTAAAGTGAAAATTGAATCCACATTGGAAAAAAAAAAATCCAACTCAATCTAAAGAAGGTTTTATCCATCATCTTGATTTTGTTGATTACACTTCCAGTTACTTCCATCTTTCGACAAGCGGCGGAGATGGAGACTAATATGTTTTGTAAGAACAACAATAAACAGCGAGTGAAAGGAGAAGAAATGGGATAATAAAGTGTTGTATTTGCCTCAATACGGTGTGCACTTACAGAGGGACCATCTCTCAAAAATGGCTGATGAAAAAGTGGCCCGACTGACCACTTTATGAGCACAATATTTCATGGCAGCAATTACAGTCAGAGCTGCCTCTGTTTTTTAGAGCCTATATCAGTGTCTCTAGCCTGCTTATGTGTGCATGTCCATTGCACTTATGTTCTCTGATGCTTTTTCGACCGTGCGTTCGCCATCGTTCACTTTCCTTTTGGTCTCATGATGCCTTATCCAGTCAGCACTCCATGTCCTTTTGTTCTGTTGTCTGCTGCTCTTCACTCGTCGTCCACTCGTCCCTTTTCTACTCTTCCCGGCTCGATCGCTTTCATCATTGAAGAGTACCTCCTTCAAATTGAAGAACCAGACATCAGAAAAAAACATATTTAGGAGACATACAGGAAGTAACTATGCAAAATGCTGCAAGAACAGATAATCTTATGGAAAACAAAATACAACATACAACACATGCATACAAACATTCGTAGCATAACAATCTTGCATTCTTGATTCTGATTGGTTGGAAGGTATTGATTAATTTTTCCATACCAGCAGCTCTGACTGTATTTCCAGTTTCAAGCTTCTAAAATGTTAAGCAGTTTTCTTTCTTGTTTCTTAAGAAGAAAACAATTGTGAAGATAATATTGCTGTCCTGGTCCTCATGACTGCAGGTGGGTGTGTACTGTATCCCCAGGTAACAAGTCACATGATTTAATTTAGATAAGATTGAATGAAATCCATCCATATTGCTTGCAAGTCATACTAATGTTTTGTGAAATAAGGTTCCTATGGCTGGTAGCCTTTTGGTGTTAACTTCCAAGATAAAAATGAACATTGTTATATTATTGTAATGGGATGGACCATTTTGGACCCAAAGAGAACTAATTTGGCATTCTCACCAAAGAAGAAAAAAAAAAAAACAGCATTGAATGGTGTGCTATTTGTTGGTCTTCTTGAGCACCATGTTCAGCACAGACACTGCTTCTAGCTGCTCTGTATTCAGCAGTGCCCGGTTAGATTGGCTCTCATCAGTCAGACATTGGATGTTTTTGCAGCCCCCCCCGATTCTTTCACTATGGTGAAAGCTGTCAGGATGTCAATGCCTGTCTTGATCACTGCAATCAAAGGGGACCTCGTTACTCTTTCAATATGCCTTGGGGTGACGGTGAGGGATAAGAGAACTGTCAAGCAACAGAAGGTAGTAAAGGACACAAAAGGTATGCTTATGGATATGAACGTGGAGCTGATCATGCCCCAAAGTGCACCATGGTAGAAACAGTCAAATGAATTTTGTGATTGGCGGTTGTAGCAATTGTTAAAACAAAAAAATGCCATAGTCCACATCACCACCTCATCCAATGAATTTCAAACACTGTATAGATATTATATAAAGACATCTCACATAAATCAAATGAGAAGTATCAAAGGACACAATCAGACACAATTCTGACGTCTCTAAACATATAATATCCATCTTATTCTGGATAATATTATCGTATGATTCCATATAAGGATAATGGGTAAATAAATAAATAAATAAATAAATAAACAGTCCCATCATTTCCTCTATTTATGATTAGATTTATGTTCATTGTTCATTCATGTGTTCATTCTCTGAACATTTTTTTAGTTGACAGTTCTTCTCTTTCCCCCTCTTCACCACCTCAAGGCATAAAGTGAGAAGAAGGAGGCTTTCTTTGATAAGAGATGATCAAGGCTGGTGTCATTCTGACAGGTTTCAGGATTGTGAGAGCTTCAGGACAAAGTGGTGGTGCAGGGATGAGGAAAGGCATTTTACTTTGGAAGTGGTGAAGTTTTGACAATTTCATCTAATCTATGTATTTATTGTTAATAATAAATCAAATAAAATATATGACTGTTAATAATGATCAATTTAACAGAATAAAACAGTGATTTTAAAGTCTATATTCTGCATAACTGTTTGTTATTGATATAAAAAACAGCAAATTTATACAATTTGCTGGATCAAGCGCTTTTTTATATGCCACTGAATAATGAAAAAAACTGATCAAATACAACTGTTGGATATAAAAAAATAATCTAACTTCTAATGAAATTTCTTTCTAATTTAATCTAATTTTAATAATCAGGTAACATGAAAAAGATTTTCATGCTGAGGCTTTGCTACAAGAACAGTCACATTGGTACAATATGGCTCTTGTAAAAATGTGAAATAGTTTTTGTTGCTAGCGCTGAACTCCTTGTGATGAGTTTTATGTTTAAAATGTTTGTATCAGGTTGATGTAGGAAGACACTATAGTTCCTCCTCTTGATACTTTTTGAAGAAAACACAGTTTTCGGTCTGCTTTGCTTTGATTGACATCATTAATCATGAAATATGCCAGATTGCTGTCGTTTTGTGTCATCTGTTCATTAGCGTGACGTCACATACATCACATATCATGGTATCACATGTTTGTCAGTTTGTTTGTTTGTTTTTATGAGTTCATGTATGAGTAATTGGACACACTATTAGATGGATCACTGATACCAGTATTGGTATTGATGCATTCTTAATTAATTATTATTACACATAAGACAAACTTCATTCATGTCTCCTGTGTCTCTGGTGGGATGTGCATCGAATATGCTTTTCCTTTAATGGAGACCTTATTAAATTGGGTGTGCTGGGATATGGAGCGAGCCTCTGAAATTGTCATGACTGAGCTGCAAAACAAAATAGCAGATATTGTTTACATCGGCAACTCCTCCAATAAATGTCACACACTGAATACTCATATATGGACTCTAAGCCTTACACTGGTTTGTCATACAACTCACCACTGGAATTCCAATTATAGGTAAAGACTTCTCATAGAAATGAGCCGAGTAATAAACGAGGTGGTACTTTTATAGTGGCTACAAAAACAGGGAAAAATGTTAACTTTGGATGACCCAGTGGACTAAAACAGAAACAAGCCCATAAAATGTGGTTTTGTGGAAATCTGTAAAAGGGTGAATATAGAGGCCTGGAGATGATGATGGTAGAAAGAATGACTTCATTGATCTAATCAAATCCATACACATAAAGAGCATTCTCAGAAACACCTGCGTTTTTATAGAGCACATATTCAATAGATCCACAGTATACACACACACTCTCAGCACAATCTTTATGTGGATTAGCACTTCATAATTAATATCTGATAATGAGAGCATGTCAGTACCAGCAGACAAACAATGTGAGGCTTTTCATTTTGATTCAGTTATCATAGTGACAAATAATTGAATAAATAAAATACAAGAAGAAAATTATGACTTGTGTACTTGTTATTCTAGAGCACCAGCACTGGTATATAATAATAATAATAATAATAATAATAATAATAGTGTGGCACAGTGTGTAGCACTGGAACATCACAACTCCCAGATCCAGTGTTCAATCCAGTCCATGTGATTTCCGTACGGGATTTCTATGTTCTCCCAAAAAACATACTGGTACCCAGATTGGATATTCAAAAATAGTGATGGCACTTCTATATATATATAAACCCCTTGGGGGTTCGATTCCCACCTCTGCCCTGTGTGCACGGAGTTTGCATGTTCTCCCCGTGCTTTGGAGGTTTCCTCAGGGTACTCTGGTTTCCTCGCCCAGTCAAAAGATATGCATTGTAGGCCGATTGGCATCTCTAAAATTGTTCATACTGTGGGAATGTGTGTGAGATTGTGCCCTGTGTACATACACTTGACACGAGTTAGTTATGATTGGCCATAACCACTGAACAATACACTAAAACTCTTGATCATGACCAAAAGTATTCCCTGACTCAATCACTGACCCACTGAACACTAGAGGAGTGAATCTCACTTATGACCAAGAGATTCACGGATATAACCACTGTTCTTCTTAATGACAGAAGAATAAATCTTGGACATGACCGAAAGCTTCACTGACTCAAACGCTGATCCACTGAAGGGAATCTCACTCAGGACCAAGAGATCTGCTTAATTAACCACTGATCTCTTGAACAAAGGATAAGCAAGTCTTGGTCATGATTGAAAGGATTCACTGAATCAAATAGCGCAAAGTGAGTGTGTTTGATTATTATTATTTTGCTTTAAAAGCACTAAGGCAATAAGATAAGCTAAGCTAATTGGTGCTAGATAGATGGCCACAATGGCAAAGAGCACACACTGCTTCTCTTTTATCTCATAGGATATGATGCATATATACACTGGTGAATTTTATATAAGATCGCTCTCCCTCTAGAATGTTTAACTTTAACAGCAAGAAAACTGGCTTGTTGTCAAACGTGGAATGCTAGTTGTGCCACCCATGTTACTATGGCAACCAAAAGCAAGAACTCCTACTGGTGACTTCATAGTACAGAGACTGGTGACTTGCAGTCATAAAATCGCTGTACGTGTGAACGTATTTAAGACTAGTGCACTGGATCCCGTAGACAACAGCAGAATTTGTGTTGGCATTTCTACCTTTGGGTTTGTTCCAGTGATTCCAGGGGAATGGTGTTTCATTTTTAATAATAATATTATTAATAATAATAATAATAATAATAATAATAATAATAATATGGTATAGGCCACACCCACTCCAGGTTTAAACCTAAATACAGACACAGATATCTGGAGCATGAAACAGACAGAGACACAGATCATGGCATTGTGTTACATCACCAATATAGAGCTTTCCATGCAGCTTGAAGCAGTCAGTCTAAGGTTTAGGTCTCTTCTCACTGCAAGTAGCTACTGAAAATAAGTTTAAATACATTTTTTTCTACTGCTTACTTACCCCCAAAGGTTCTTTTTACAAGTCCTAGCTATAAAACACTCACAGGCCTGTAGTTACACCTTGGCCTCCCTGGACTCCTAAAATAAAAGGCTTTTGATCCATTCTCCAAAAGTAATACATTCTTAAGGTGTGCTATTAGATTGAAAGCTTTTAAGAGCATAAAGTCATGCTGTGTTAGAGGTAAAAGTAAGAAAGAAAGAAAAAGAGAGGGGAAAAAAAAAAAAAAAAACACCGGCGATACATGTAAAGTAATTTGAAACACAGTTTAGTGATGGTTTGGAAATGTTTCCACTGCATTGTTGGAAGGCAGATTAAAATCTGTGAGCTAATATGAGTTAAATAAGTATTCATCAGGCTGCTAAATATAAACAGGCACCAATGAGCAATGCTGCAATATTGGCTTGTAATAATGGTTCAGGGGGAAATGGATTCGCTTCCATTTCATTGCACATTGCTTTTTATCTTCATAATCCTCTCATGGTCTAATCACAGCACCAATCAAGATGCACACTTTACTCTCAGCATGGAGTACACAATGCATTTATGCATAAGCAGTATATACCGTTATTGTATCTTTTTTTTTTTTTTTTAAGTGTTTGTCTTTTTTTTATTTAATTCTTTTCTTCTAGATATAGACAGTAATATGATCACTGGACTTGTGTAACTGACAGTCACAGCTACCCGCAGTCTCTCTCACACCACATTTATCTTTTCAAGTCTCACCTTGTCTCCCAGCCTGCTGTTTTCTGCCACTCTGCACCACTGGGAGTTGGGTAAGACTTGTCATTTCACTTAAAACAGCTCTCGAATGGATCACAGCATATGGCTTTAAGTGCTAGACTGCTTAAATATGCATGAGTTTATCTGGATACTGACAGTATTCGTGTTTTTACTTTCTTTTCAGACTGAACACAAATGTAATCTTTACCAATGGTTTATAACTAGTTCAGCAACAAAAATACAAGTTTATTCACAGATACAGTTACATTAAAATCTTTATAGCCTAATCATGACCTTTAATACATAAGTTTCATACTTTGAAAAATTGCCACAATTGGACAAATATCTCATGGTACATTTCTCAATATACTGAGAACCTGGTTATAAACTGTACATCAGTGTTCACTATAGAACGCTACATGCTAGCATAGTTTAAATATACACAATCGACCCATTTCATAGAAAAACCCCAACAGGCATCAGATTAGTGAGAAACAATGTCCCAAGAGGAGGACTGGGAACTCCGAGATTCTGTTCTCAGCGTTCATATTTTCCATTAGGAAATGAAAACAGATGATAAACTTTAGCATAAGTAAGTAATAAAACACTGGGGAGCATGCTGTTATAGCTAAGTAATCAACAACAGGGTGGTGTGATGTGGCCTGATGACAAGTGACCATTATTACCTCAAAGTTGATTATTTTCCAGTAACCGCACATCCTGAAGCATTTTATTCCTCTTAAGCCACAGCAATTTGCTAACATTAACAATTATTTATTTATTTAAGATGTAAATGATATGTCATATTTTTTCATCAATTTAAACTCACATTTACTGTTGTGGAACTTGCAAAACAAGATAGTTTCTGTTCTCACTTACATTATAGCAACTATAAACAGTCATCCAAAACGCCCTTTAAGTCAGAAAAGTTAAAGTTACAGCTTTAGATCTGACTGTTCCAAAGTGCTGACACTGGAGACTCCTTCCAAAAATGCCAAATATATCTCCTTACAGAAAACCATATGAAGAATTATGCACTTCTTTACTCATTTATGTGGAGCATCTGTAATACTAAGCATTGTGTACATTGTTACTCTAGAAATAATACTATATTTAAATTAGCATACATCTGTGATTCGCATTGCAGTGATTTCTATAGAAAATTAATCAACAGCTTATGACCAATCAGAGTCAAGCTCTAAAAAGTGCTGTGGTATAATAGAGTGAGTACTGGTAACAATATAATGAAGTAAGCTAGCACATGCATTAATAACATTTGTTTAAATGTTAACTAAATACACCTGCATTGATTAATGTTTATTCAATCCTTGACTTAAAATAAGACCATATAATTTGGCCATTGTGGGTATAATTTTACTCATTGATGGTGTGAACACTGGTTAATGCAAGTGTTGATTATTTGGCTTCTTTAAAAAATATATATAATAATACACGTGTTACTTAGTTAATGTTACTCACTGCGTATTAATGTTGAAGTTCATGTTTTTTTTTTCCATGGTAACTAATGTGATAACAATAGAAATGTAAAGCAATTTTAACTGTTTATTATACAACTCTATGTTTTCTGAGGAAAAAATAAACTACTGCAGCTAGTTTTCAAATTTGAATTTAGAGTTCAGCCAAACAATTATGTACTCATTGTATGGAACAAGACACATATTTATCAAAAAGCAGAACATGAAAATAATGCCAACTTCCTGTTTCTACAGAATACGAAAAGACAGAAATGAGGGTTGCAGTGATGACATGACCATCACACATGTTTTTGCATGTTTTATCATTTGAATAAAAGTGAATCGCTAATTAATATCCATTGGCGCACCCAAAAAGAAGTCACGTCTAAAAGCTTTAAAAAACACAAAGGTACAAAATGAAGGAAGTGAAGCACACGAATCAGTATGAAGTCTCTGCCAAAGCCTCTTCAAATCCACATCCATTAGGCACCCTGAAAGAGCTGTATGAGGGTTTTGTCTGGGGAAAAGGGGAGCCCACAGCACGAAGCTTGCAGACCGAGGCACACGGCCACTCCATATGCACACACATTCGAATGAAAGCTTCGATTTGAGCCACTTACAAATCAAATACGAAGAGCCTACTCTTCAGCAAGGCCAGCCAAGCTCTGTGAATCCAAATTGCTTTAAGAGGAAGGGAGCATCTGGTCCATTGAAATCAACTTAATGTGCGTTTGCCAAAAGGGACCGTCTGGCAAAATAGTCTTTCTTTTCTTTTTTTTCCTTTTTTTTTGGGGCGAGGGCCCCCTCGCTCCCACCCAGCAGTTCCTATGCCTCTCTTTCAAGGCTTTGATAGAATGATAGATAAAAACGCAACTAGATAGCAAATGATGACTCTTTTATGTTGAGCTAAGGAAAGATGGAGGAAAAGGGGAGCACAGTTGTAAACATAATTAATTATTTACTAAGCAACATCTTCACAGTTATAGCACACCAGGATCAGTCTGAGAGAGTAGATCTGTACTAGTTTAATGTTAGCAGTGATGACCATTAAGCATGGATAGTGTCAGATTGAACCATTATGGTCCAATTAGGTATTTTTTTTTTTTTTTTTAAATAATAATTTTGAATATATAATAAACTTGGACTTTTGACACTGTCAAACCTTTACTGTACTTTTCAGAGTTGGGTTTTGTGTTGAGAGAAGCCACTGAGTTGGTCTGACTGGCCATTTGTAAATGGAGAAAGAATTTACTGTGTGGTGGTTTAAGCATCTCTTAATTCAAGAAACCTACTAAACATGTATGCACCGAGTCTTTTACCGGCCTAACAGAGCATTAGGTCATTTTTAGCTAGTTAAATAATAGTTGATTAGAATGAGCTACGCCTCAACTATGTTTCACTAATGCACCTGTCTCAGTAAAAACACCAATTGAACTTAAGTTAACTGAACTTAACCTAGTTTGAAAATTAATTGGCACTACATTTTAGTACTATTAAAAATTTCACAGCTGTGAAGTATAACAGTTTCAACATAGCCTTAAGTTATAGCTTAAAGCGCACACCTATCCACTGTCAAGATGATGATAAGGTGAATCCAAGAAAAAATGGACTGGTCACTTCAGTCTATCTGAATTGGGAACCAAGTTGGAAGTAACATGAACAGAGAATTAACCTCTTAAATTCCTAGATTTATGTGGATATAAGTGACAGGTGTGGTCAGTCTCATAACTACATAGCTTTCCTATTTGTTTGACTGTAGCTACGGAATAATATACTACAATAAAGCAAATAAGCTGAGACTTTAAAACGTTACGGTGAAATGATGGAGAATTGGAAATTACGTTTGGTTTACTAAACTCTGGCTGATAATTAATTAATTAATTACCTTAATCCGATTAAGGTCATACTCGAAGTAAACACAAATGGAATTAAGACATGTGGAGTATTCCTGTTTTTGCGTTCCAAACCGCGTACTTCCTACTATAGGCCTATAGTAGGCGAAATACATGTATCTTGGCTACTATATATGGTAAGTACGTGGTTTGGGACGCAGCCCACGGCTTCAAGCAGTCGTCTATTTGTACATATAGCATGACAAATAATTAACTGCACTTGAAGCGTTCATAAAAATTTTAAATAAAACACCCAAAACTGTATACGGTACCATAACGAAGACCAACTGTATGTCGATACGTGAAATTCTGGAGGGAACGTCGGATGGCGTGATGTGGGGACGTAATGACGTGTGCTGTTAATCGATCTATGATCTATAACATGTAAAACGGGAACATGAAAGAAGTATTCTAAAAGTGATTCATGTAAACACCTGAATCACAATATTGTCTTATTCAGAATAAGCTCAATAATTAGATTACTGCTGTCCATGTAAACATAGTCAGTGTTTACGTAGGTGGTACTTATCAAACTAACATCCACATGAATGCCAGGACAAATTCTCATATAAACTATTAATACTGATCTCACATAAATCTTTTAATACTGATTTTGTCACTCAGATTTGATCATTTTCTCATGTCTAATAAAAAAATCAACGCACTACATAGAACTTTTGCAACATTGCTAATTTTCCGAATGTCCTAGATTTTCAAATAACCATTATTAATGCCTTCCACACTTAACTTCTTCTGACATGAGAGTCTTTATTTAATAAGAACTTTATTAATTAGCATATTATCTTTGTTACTGAATTTATGTTTAGTCTCAAGCTTTTTGTCAGATGACTACAATAATTTACAGTAACTTTTATAGTACAAATTGGGTTTAATGAAGAAACTTTTTAATAGACATGGCTGGAATGATGAGCTTCAGCCATAATAAACCAAATGTTAACATCAGACACATTGCAAATGCATTTTGCGGTCCCATTAAGTTGCATTTTACACTGAATCTTCTGACGTTCATACTTTGCATAATGTACATAGTACATGTTTACATAAATTTGACCTGAGTGTGATAAATTAAAATAATTTAAATTGCAGGATTTTGCAAACATAAACATACATTCCTTCCATCTCTTAGTTACACCCCCACCTGCTACCCAAATGATCCCCATGATAAGGGCTTCATTTCTCAATTACAATAAATAATATGTGTGAGATATTCTCGATTGGGTATTTTAATTGTACCACTATAAAATGAAAAGTGATCAGGTCACTGGGACATTGAAAATTTCACAGCACTGTCTGAAGAGGAATCAAATCTTTTACTTTGTTTACTTGCTCACCAGGACACACGATCAATCCTTGCTGCTCTAGACAGCACAAACACACAGAGCACATGTGATGATCAATCACACCCACTGCCACATGGATATCACTAAGGGATTCCATTGGATATAAGCAAACATAACAGAAAATTTAGGTATATACTATATATACTGCATGGCCTGGTTTTAGGATGTTTAGAAGTATAGAAATGCATTTTTGAAAATATTCAATTCAATTTAATTTGTATAGTCCTTCCATCCATCTTCTATACCGTTTATCCTTTTCAGGGTCACGGGGAACCTGGAGCCTATCCCAGGAAGCAAGGCGGAGTACAACCTGGACAGGGTGCCAATCCATCGCAGGGCACAATCACATACACATTCACACACCCATTCATACACTACGGACACTTTTGACACGCCAGTCAGCCTACCATGCATGTCTTTGGACTGGCGGAGGAAACCGGAGTACCCAGAGGAAACCCCCGCAGCACGGGGAGAACATGCAACTCCGCCCTGGAGGTGTGAGGCGAACGTGCTAACCACTAAGCCACCGTGTGCCCAATTTGTATAGTACTGTTAACAAAAAATGCATCTGTAGAGAAAACTGCATGTAGATTTAGATCCTCAATGGGCAAGCAAGGGGCAACAGTGGCAAAGCAAACTCCCTGAAACATCATCAGGAAGAAATCTTAAAATGAATTAAGGGGCCAAGCATTTTCTGGCCCCATCCCTTACTGATGCAGTAAGACCAGAAACCATTTGCACCATCAGCACTTGTTCCCAAGGAGATATACTAAATTTGATGGCCATACTTTAAGCTGTTGTTGAGATATTACCTCACTTCCTGTTTTCAGTAGCCATCCCAAGTGAATGAACTTGAAGCTTGTTTGTTGACATTAGGTCATGGTGCTAAATATAGTATGTGCCAGGTTTGCTGTCAATACATACTGTAAAGGCTTTGCTGTAAAATGACCTCAAATCCTGTTTGCCAACTTCACCATTATATTTGTTTGAACATTATGGGTGAACAGTCCTGCATATCAACAGTCCAAGAAAAAGGTTGTCTCATGATCTTGTGATCCAGATTCATGACTGGACAACATGTGTAAGAAAAAGGAAAAAAAAAACAGTTTGTTACATCAAGAACCTGCACCGGTCAGGGAATCATCAGAAAGAAGAATCATGATTGGATGTCGAGTGGTTCAAAAGTTATAAGCAGTTTTACTAATTTGTGAACTATAGTATAGTGCCCTCTGAAAGTAAATTGAGAGAAATGTTCTTGGCATCCCTTAGGTCCTGGTCTTTTACTTATGCACAAAGTTTGGTCTGAATACATCACACCATTGCCACTGCTCTCATATCCTGTCTGGTGACTTTGGGATCAAATTTGTTTGTGCCAAATTTGTTTTTGTTTTTTGTTGTTGTGGTCCAAATTTTCTGATGATTGGACAAAATTCATAGGAAAAGATGCAAATTTTTTACATTAAAAATAGAGTGCAAATTAACACCATGTTATACACTGAACATTGGAATGACTCAAAGAATCAGAGGAACTTGAAACTGTTGAGCTGTGGAGTTATTATTACAAATGTATGTCCAATTTTGCCCTTTAGATGGCACTACAGTGCTTGAGGTGCATACACCAAAATTGCTCTTTAGGTAGCTGAGACTGGATTTTATCATTGTGCAAAATTAATTTAAAAAAGTATAAAGTGTTTTATGTGTCTACATGGAAGTATAATAATAATAATTCATCCATCCATACATTTCCTATACTGCTTATCCTACACAGGGTCATGGGGAAGCCTGGAGCCTATCCCAGAAAACTCGGGGGACAAGGTGGGGGACACCCTAGACGGGGTACAGGGCACAATCACACACGCTTTCACACACTACAGACAATTTGGAAATGGCAAGTAAATGCCTACAACATATGTATTTGGAAACCTGGAGTACCTGGAGGAAACACTCCAGGTACAGAGGCTCACGGAGAGAACATGCAAGCGCCGCACACACAGGGTGTAGACAAGATCCGAACCCCCAACCTGCGAGGCAAACGTGCTAACCACTAAGCCATTGTGCCTCCCAAGAAGAAGAAGATGACCTTTGGTGCTTGGCCCCTAATTATCCACTGAAGCAAGGGTGAGACTTAAACATATACTGTTTTGGGGAAGTGCAGATCTTTAGGGCATTCATGTGGGCTCATCCACAACAGCAGAATGTGAGTCACAAGAAAGTGATAATAAGTCATAATAAGTAAGAAATGAGTAAAAAAAAAAAAATATGGAATTAGTAGGCTGGTAAATATAGAGCCTGGAATAATTTTTGATGTGTAAATTGGCTTACATTTATTTCACACACTTTTCCAAACACAAAACCTAAATGTGCATAATAACACACATGCCTACTAACTACACACACACACACACACACACACACACACACAAACACGTGCTGGATCTGTGCTGACCTCTGAGGCAGGGCAGAGCTCAGCTTGATGCCAGTTTCTCTTGGCTGTTTCTTGGTGGAATGTGTCCAGCTAGCCTCTCCAAAACAAACTGTGTGTGTTTGGCTTGGCGAGCTGTGACAGGAGCACCACACTCTCTGAGGGGCTCAAAGGTGTCAGGAGACAAACTGCACCGGCCCGCCTTGTAAGTGTGTTATGTGGGGCAGCCTGTGATACCTAATCACACCTAGCTGCTCCAGAGAGGTACAAAAATTTGTCAATAAGAGGTTCTGTGCATTGGAAGCAGGCTAAACAAAATATCTTTGAGTTGAGTCAAGTCATTCAATAATCATTAAAATACTTCAAAAATGATTTTGCATTAATGTGTGAATCGATTTAAAATCTAATTCTTTTTCTATAAATCATCCATTATAGTTCATGAACACATTCACGCCTATGAAATATTTGGAATATTCCACAAGTCACATGTTCAACAGGAAGTTGCATCATCTGAATTCCTTGAAGGTCATGCGAAGTCAATTGTATGCTTTCAACTTTATGGAAACTTTATGGTTTAGAGAAGGCCCATATATGGGTGTGATGGTCAGGTGTCTACAAACTTTTGGCCATATAATGTATCATAAATAAAGAATACAGATGAAAGTTAGTGCTGTTTTAGTCAGTAAACTGCTTTACTATCATAGTTACAACATCTTTTTTCTGCTCATTTTCCATTCAACCTGTTAATTCACTGCATTTTTAATTTTAATCACAGCCTAGACAAATACACAACAGACAATACTTTTATGTTTGCTTTAAAACACGTCCATCTTACCTATTTGACTTGCAAAAATATATGCATATTGCAAAATATGCAAATTATCAAGCCTTCAACCAACAGAAGAAAAAAATCAACACATGGCAGCAAGTCAAACATTAATTCAGAATAAAGTCCGCTGACCTGGCAACCCCGACTAACTGAACTAATTGAACTTAAACACAGGGACCCCAATCACTGAATCAGAAATCAATATTTGGCAATTGAACCACACATGAACACCTATTTATTTATTTATTTATTTATTTATCATAAGGTTGCAATCTCTGCAGCTAATTCCCAGGTGCATATACCCAGTCTGTTAAAATAAATAGCTTTCTGAATGTAGGGGTTCTGATCTGATCTCATTCTCATCCCTGCCTAGGTATCAAAACCAAACTAATACATAACCAATAGCATGCTACAAAGATAGCAGTAATGCACACAGTATGCAGCACAATAGGAAGAAAACAGCATTTACATTGACATAAACCAATCCCAGTGAACTGGACCCCCAGCAACACTTTAAACCGCCTCAGAGTTAGTAAGTCCCGCTAAGATTTCCAAATGAAAAGCTAGTATGAACAGATTAAAGCAGAAATTTGTTCCAGAGGAGAACTGCATTCTGGCTCTGAATCTTAACACACGGCAAGCTGCCTTGGCACACACACAGTACTGGTGCATGTGTGGAATAGAGGACTGTAGGAGCGCTTCTGACCTCGTGGCTTGGGTGTAATATCCCCAGTGTGTGTTCCCCCCAGGAGACGGAGAATAGATTAGACCGAGCAGCTCGGCAGCAGGCCTCTAATCGCTCGGCATTAGCATAACAAAACCTGGCCAACACAGCCCATTACAGACAGGCTTTATCACAATTATCGCATCCATCGTGGCTGCACTCTTGCTGACGGGTAGAGGGAGGGAGGGAGGGAGGGAGGGAAGAGGAAAGACAGGGAGACAGAGGACAATATGAAGCGCCTATGTTGAGGTGTATGAATGCGAGAGTCTCTTCGTTATCTTAGCATGTGTAAGTTTGTGTGCACCAAATGTGAGCCCTTTCACAGTAAATTACACGCTGTAGTCCTCATCGTGGAGTCTAATCCTCCTACTTCTGTTTGCAGTGATGAAACAAGCACAACAGTCATGAAACACCCAACACACACACACACACACACACACACACACACACAGAGAGAGAGTCATCATCATCCTCATCATAACCCCCCAGATCACAGCCTAAGCCGACATACTGACAGGACAACATTAATTATTCTCACTGAAATAACAGTAAGCTCTGCTCAGGGATGCAGATAATATGATGATTCAGAAGTATGATAATTACAATTAATAATGAATACCCCAACAGATTAAATAGCACATTCTTATTAAACTGATGAGAACATATATCATATATGTCAGATTATGGGTCAAAGAAATAAAGGGCTTTCAAAACAGCATAAAAAAAACAATATAGTATTTTTTAAGAATATTCCACAGAGACTACAGTTTATATTATACTTTAGATCAAAGAGAAAAAATAAATCTATTCATCCTTTCCTTCAACATGTCATGTCTTGTGATGTAGACCATTATTTTATGCAGTTTTGCACTTCATTTTAGAACCTCGTTTCTCTCTTAACATGTAATTCATTTTTACACTCTAAACATCTGTACAAGACAACAGAGAAGTAAAACTGAAATTAAGTCACAATTTTCTGAAAAACAGCCCTCATTATAATCCTCCTGTAAAACTGACATGCTTTTTTCTCCATCCATTTTACATTAATGCTGTTATATGACATTATTATCAACAACGTTCAGAAATAACTGGAAAGTGACTTGAAAAACGAAGATAACTAGCACTAAATTTAAGCTAGTTAGCTAAATCCTTTATGTATTTTTTTATGTTTGACATGCCATTAAAGCTTTCCATCCATCCCTTTATTTTCTGTACCACTTATACTAGGGGGAGCCTGGAGCCTATCCCAGGGGACTCGGGGGCATAAGGTGTGGGACATCATGGATGTGATGCCAACCCACTGCAGGACACAATCACACACTACAGACAATTTGGAAATGCCAATCAGCCTACAATGCATGTGTTTGGACTGAAGTATGCGAAGGAAACCCTCGAAGCATGGGAGAACATGCAAACTCTACACGCACAGAGTGGAGGCGGGAATCGAACCCCAAGCACAGAGGTGCATGGCAAACTTGCTAACCATTAAACCACTGTGCCCCCTTTGAAATACAGTGACCAGTGCATATTCACGGTCTGTGTAAAGCAAATGACAAGTAATATGTGTCGACAGTAACAACCCACACAGGGACTTGATTGATGGTCGATGCTCTACATAACCAGTGTAAAAATGTGCAGCTGTTGGTATGATTAAGTTTTCTGTGAGGAGATATTTATTTTTCGGAAGGAGTTTCCAGTATCCATGCTTTGTAACAGCCAGAGTTGAAGCTGTTCCTTTACGGTTTCTAATATGGGAAAGGCTTCAGAAATGTCTGGGTTACGCATGTAACCCTGTTCCCTGAGAAGGGAACGAGACGTTGCGTTTAGCATAACACTATGGGAGCGCCTCTCGCGCGTAACTGGCATCTGAAGCTTGTGTAAAATCATGCCTATTTATAGGCCTGCCATGATCAGGTGACGTGGCAATTAAGCGCATTGTGTGATATAAATATGGCACCTGTGAACCGTGCCATCAGCCTCTATTAAGACGCAATTCACAGGCCTGCCCTGGTATGACAAAGCTACGCAACGTCTCGTTCCCTTCTCAGGGAACAGGGTCACATGCGTAACCCAGACGTTCCCTTTCAAAGGGAACTTCAATGTTGCGTTTAGCATAACACTATGGGAACGAGAATACCCACTCCGTCATACCGAGGGTACGGCCTGTTCAAAAAGACCCAAGCCTGAGGGTCACTGCAAGACACTCGAGCCCGGGGTGGAATGAATATCCAGGCTGTAATAACAAATGAATGTGTGTGGCAAAGGCCACCCTGCAGCAGCACACACATCCTGTAAGGATACCACTTTGGACAAAGCCTTCGTGGAGGCGACCGCCCTAGTGGAATGAGCCCTTATGCCCAGAGGCATAGCGAGACCGCGCGCCTCATAAGCACTAGAGATTGCTTCCACTATCCAATTAGAGATGCGCTGCTTTGACACAGCATCACCTTTACTGTTGCTGCCAAAGCAGACCAGCAGCTGATCCAACTTACGCCCCTGGCCGGAGTGGAGGACGTAAGTACAGAGAGCCCTTACTGGACACAGCAGGTGTATTCTCACTTGTTCCGGTATGGGGAATGGAGGAGGACAGAAAGCCTGCAACACCACAGGGTGGGCAGCCGATATGGGCACCTTAGGAATATAATCTGGCATAGGATACAGGAAGGCCTTGGCTAATTCAGGGGCAAAGTCAAGGCAGGAAGGGGCAACAGAGAGATCTCCTACTCACTTGAAAGATGTCAGGGCCAGCAGAAGAGCTACCTTTAGAGTCAGAAGCTTCTCAGAGGCTGACTCTAAG
>JANDJT010000021.1:21843057-21862749 GCA_024331685.1 Stegophilus panzeri | reverse complement strand
AGTCTTTCGCTGAAGATAATAAAGGCTGATGGCGCGGTTCACAGGTGCCATATTTATATCATGCGACGCGCTTAATTTCCACGTCACTTGATCATGGCAGGCCTACAAATAGGCATGATTTTACACAAGCTTCAGATACCGGTCGCGCACAAGAGGCGCTCCCATAGTGTGATGCTAAACGTAACGTCGAAGTTCCCTTTGAAAGGGAACAGAACGCTTTACTTATTCTCTGAAGCTACATTATTTTGTCTTTACGACAGAGGAAGAAAACGAGGCTGGTAATGGAACAACTGTTTGTAGCTGCTATTACATAAATGCTAACACGAACACACTTGTTTCCTGAATGTTTAGCAACTTTACATCAATTTGTGTCAGATTTCGCCCTTTTTTGTGCATTTTATGTTGCAGAAAACTACTTGAATTGTCTTTTGCAGTGATGTTTGTTGGTAAATGAAACCTTTTAGCTGTACTCATGTTCAACGCACGTGAATCGAAGAGGGCTTTGACCGAATGTGCAATGTGATGACAGCACATGATGCGTCTTGGTCCAAAATTGCAAACTCGTAAGAATATTGCAGAATTGCTTGATTTTGGTTTAATTTCTGCGATCACAACATTGCAAAATCCTGTAATGACTGTATATATGGATAAAAACTGTGACATCCCATCTGTAATAAATACCAAAATTGTAATTGTTGACAAATTGCTGTGGTATAAGGTAAATTAGACAGTTCAAGATGTGCTTTGGGCTGCATCACATCACACCACCTTGTCACTGGTTATTTTCCTATAACAGCATGCCCCGTTGCGTTTTATTCCATACCTAATATAAAATGGGACCATATTTTTTTCACTAGGTTTTCTACTGTCATGTTATATGGAGAGTACTAAACTAGTGTAAGAAAGCTGCATGACGGATTTGCAGTTTGTTGGTGTGTTTTTTGCTTCGAAAGTTGAAGCTGACCCATATGACCTCCATATAGCCATGACCCGCTGATAAAGCATCTGCCTAATTTCTGGCGACTCTGTGATAACTGCCATGTTGTGAAAACCTGCCTCAGATCCTCCGGACCACTCGCTAACGTGTGTATTTATGATTGCTTCTTAGCAGCCGTGTATCCAATGGTAATGAAGTCCTTTGTGCCTTATGATTGCTCCATCCATCAAAAACACACGGCACTGATTGCTGCTTGTGCCCCGTTTGAGGTGTAAGAAGCAACTAAGGAACACACACACACACACACACGCGCACACACACACACACACACACCCCAACCAGGCCTAATCACACAGTTAGCTATAAGGGATGCCTATTAAACACTGAAGGGGAAAACTGGTGACCAAGGTCAAATTTTACTACGAAGAATCGCATGCTAAAATGTCACACTAGGTCACAGAGTGCAGACCGAGCAACATACAGCAGAGATCAGCGTCTATATGTGAACATGTAAGCATACTTAAGCATGCGTTAGACCAGTATGGGATTTGATGATAATGCTTTCATCATAATCAACATGACATTTGCATGAAATCTACAAAACTTTATAAGTGAACTGTCTCATGGATATCATGGTAAAGAAAATGACCTTTTGTCCCAGTGACTTGTTAGTGACTAGAAACAAACTCCATGATGATTAAACACCACATTGAATCCAATGTCAGTCTTCCATTATTGAGGTCACCAGATGTCATATTTGCTTAATGGTTGAAAAAGTCCATTCACACTCACACTGGAATAAGTACTCATTACTCTGATGATTCGGAGGCATAAATCTGCTCTGAGGGCTGATGCACAGTTTCCAGTACTGACCAACTGAGGTTAGGGAGAAATGGTTATGTTTTACAGCCATGTTTTACAAATTTAAAGCACAATATAAAGAAAATCATATAATCATTAAATAATAGTATGTTATAAATGCGCTAGGAGGTCTAAGCTCTCTAATTTGAAGGAAAAATTGATTACTGAATGAAATTTGTGCCAAACGTATTGAACGTAACTTTTCAAGAAACAAACAAAATTATACTATGAGAAAGATGAAAAACACTCTGAAAACTGAAAACAGTGAACTTGGTGGCAAATGTTAACATTGTCTTCAAATAAACAGCATACTTTGTTAACAGTAAGCTTCCTTTTCGCTAATCATGGTTTATGTAAATGCTGCCAGAGTTTTCATTTATGCTCCGCAAGTTTACGTTCTCCATTCTGGTACAAACCTTTCATGTGGGCGGGGCTTAACAGTGTTTTACTCTCATTAGATAGTGAAATTTGGATCGACAGCTCCCTGACATCAAAGTGTAAAGACGTCAGTTTCGCAAATTTTGGAGAGCTTTCTGGCTGCGGTTCTCTGTATAGTTAGAGTGTTTGTACTTTATAGTAGACATTACTTACTTTAGGCAGTATATTAGTCCGTAATTAATATTTGAGGTTTGAGTAGTCTCATATGACTATTGTTTCTGAGATGAGCTCTCAGAAGTGGCACTGAGCATTTTCGTCATCAAAGTCATCAATGTCATCATCCACCTCCTCAGCTGCAAATCTCACTAGCCAATGAGAGTAAATCGCTGTTAAGCCCACACACGTGAAATTTTGGCACAAATTGAATTCCATAGTATTCAGGGCTGATTTCTTTCTAGCCCAGACTATAGGATTAATTGGAAATACGATAGTGGTATACTGTATTAAACATGACCGAGGTGGACTACTTTCTCGAACAATGAAAGTTTTGTGTGTTTTGAAGGCAATAGCTGGTTAAAAATAAGTGCAGCTTTTCTGTTTAATGTGCTTATTATTTAGAGCCATGGTATGGTTATAGACTTGACTTTGTTTTAAAAAATATTACAATGGTAATGGTATTGTGTACCTCTCTTACAATGATTTTTTTTCTTCTGATTATGCGTTATAGTTTGATACCTATTATAAGACTCAGTGCTGTGAGATTAAACCATAATGGTTAATCGTAATGGACTAAATCATAATGTTACACAGATTCATTGCTAGGTAGCAGAATATTTTTAGTCTTCCCAGTAAATACCGTGACCAGTCATCATTGTTCTATCAACTTCATGGAAACCTGGTAAATTGCAGTTTTTTTTTTTGTCTGACAAGTTTATATTAAAATAGTTTAGATTATATAGGTCATAATTACCCTACTGCACGGTGGCTTAGTAGTTAACACGTTTGCCTCGCACCTCCAGGGATAGGGTTTCGCCTGTGTGTGTGGAGTTTGCATATTCTTCCCGTGCTTCGGGGGTTTCCTCCAGGTATTCTGGTTTCCTCCCCCAGTGTGTGTGTGTGTGTGTGTGTGTGTGTGTGTGTGTGTGTGTGTGTGATTGTGCCCTGTGATGGATCCCCTGCCTTGTGCCTTGAGTTCCCTGGGATAGGCTTCAGGCTCCCCAGCCACCCTGTGTAGGATAAGCAGCATGGAACATGGATAGATGGATAATTACGCCATAAATAACCCCCCCACAATAAACATCTTTATAATACAATAGAAAAATAACAGATATGTCATTAGATATCCCTTATAACCCAAGATCTTTTTTTAAATTTGTTTAGAACTTTCAATCTTAGACAATATATATTTAACCATTCAAAACTGTCTTAACCCATCTTGGGCTACAAACTATTTTTTTTATTTTTTTTACAACATTTCTATTGATAACAATGGTTTATCCAGCTGATGGCTTCCAAGAAACTGTGGATTAAATGAAATATAAACCACACATTGTGATAAGATGATGAGTTAAAGCATTATGTAATGCAACTCTCCAGCTTCATCATGCTTTTACAGAGATAAAAAGCCAACCTTTATCACATGCAAGCATCCTGCCCACACACACACCCACACACACACTGTCAAGTCCCCAAACCCATGGGAACACAGTTTATCCACGAAGAATGTCAACATCGGAGTCATCCATGTGGCAGGTGGGCAGAACAGACTCAGACACAACACTCCGTCAGCACACACCAAACACTCTGTCAGCAGAACAAACTGTCTGATGCATAACACTCGAATCGCGAATAAAAACACTCTTACTGAGTGAGATTTCTGGACAAACAATGATACTGCATTGAAATGTATCTTAGACTTTGGACCGTATTTAATATCAAATAAGACGGATTTGCCTCCAGTTGCCTTTGTGTCGTAAGGGTTGAGTTCAGGTCAGCCACCAACTTTTGGGTTTAGTGGACCTTTTGGACAACGCTTTATTTAAAGGGTATGCATTACACATTCTTAGCATTGTACAAAGTATTTACCGATTGATTCTGTATCATTTTTGAAACTATAAACGTTCTCTTGAAAGTGATTAGTTTGGGCCGTATTCAGAGTTGGTGACATAAGTGCAAAAGTTTATACAGGGAAAGTTACTCCTATTCAGAGTTGAGTTAAGCAGGTACTTGATTTGATTTTCCAGGTGGTCCATTCAAGTCAATGTAAAATGCATTCCAACTCATATATATGCGTATATTTTGAATCAATAAAGCTTTATGCATTTTCCCCATCAGAACCCATTAGGTCAGATACAGGATGTTGGTTTCATCTGACCATAGAACCCATTTGAAGTTCCAGTAGTGTCTGGCAAACTGAAGACACAATGTTGGAGCAAGACCTCACAAAACAACTCTGTAATTGTGTGTCATGTTGGACCGTATTTATGAGATTAACTCCACCACAAAGTCATAATTACAACTGGGAAACTTTCTTTGAGCTCTGGGTTTTTCAGTCGGGGGCGTGTCAATAAGAAAACATGGTGGATGCAACATCTGTAGTTGATGGTAAATCTTTGTTGAAATTGAATGTTTACTCATCTCACAATATGATTTCAGTTATTATGTGTTTGGTATGTAGCAAGTTATTAAAATACAAGCAAATTGGTTAACATTTAAGCACTTATAGGAGAGAAATGGTTTGATTTTTGTGTGGGCACTTGTATGGGCGACATTGTATTGGCAATTTGTCCACAGATTTTTTTTTTGTCTTTTACGATAACATTGTGATATAATATAATATAATATGTAACGATAAAATTTACAGTAGTTTCATAAATTGATTAGAAACATAAAAAAGCAAAACACACCCAATGAGATTCTTTGCTCTTCATTTTCTAGAAATAGAGTTAAAAACCTTGCTGTATTTATTTATTTTTTTTGTTAATTAAGAGAAGGTACACTGCCATCTTGCTCCGACCAAAGCGACTTGAATGCACCTGACGTTGTAGTTAGGACTTCCCAACTTGTAAATACGAACTTCACAGGAGGACTTGAACGCACAAAGAGGCTGGGTTATTTAAAGGTAGTAGTGTGATGTGTTTGGGGGCTGAAGTTCATGGGGGAAAGTATGATGAAGTAAGTTGTAAGTTTGCAAATGTGACGCATGTACAGTGATATGAATACATATTTAATTTACACTTTAGTTAGAGTGCCTGTAAATCCTTAATTTTCCTTAACTGTGAAACTGTATTGGAATGGTGCTTCATAGTAGTTTGAATGCATATATATATATATCTATATCATTAGAATTTAAAAAAAGATCATATAACTATGGAGCGATTCATTTTCATAATATCTCCTGATGAATGTAATCACACTATTGCATCCACTGTCAATCTCTGCTCTGAAATAATTACAGCGGCATCTCTGCGTTCCACTTATAAAACAGTGATGGAAGTGAGTTTAAGTGGTTATTTAAAGCAATGCTAATGTGTGCACTGTGAAATTATTGAGCTGCTACAGGTTTAATCAGTGTGTTCAATCTCAGATACAGGTTCACAATAACAATCTCTGGCTGATGTTGTAAAACTTATGCTACACCCCGAGGTGATGGAGTTACTCTACAGTGAGCTCCGTGTGCATCCTGAGCAGTTATTCATTAAGCAAAAGTGGACAAGTGTAGGTTAGTATCATTTGCACTGTGACACAAAAAGTCATGCACGTATAGAAGAGTGTGTAAAGGTAATATGTTCTGAAGTAACTCTATTCACAATGACCCTCTGAGCAGAAGTGTAGGTGTAAAGTCAGTGATGTAAGTGCATTAGATCACAGCAGGGTGTGAAATTAAGGCCCATGTTAATTAAGTAAGGTATAAAACACTTCAGGGCATGCTGTTATAAGAAAATAATCAACATCTGGGCAGAGTGATGCGGCCCATTACTACCACAAAGTTGATTATTTTCATATAACAGCATGCCCTGAAGTGCTTTGTTCCTTTTTTTTCCATAGCAATTTGCTGACAGTTACAATTTTTAATGTGTATAATAACGAACGTGTACTTTTCACCTGTTTATACTAACATTCAATTTTCAAAGTCACATGTCTTACATTACATCGCTTACATTATATTAGCTGCAAACAGTCTTTTCCTTTACCGGTCACTCTTTTTTTTTTTCTCTCTCTCTCTGCCTTGAAGTTTATAAGACAAAAAAACACACTGAGATGGTACTGAGAAACACTGAAAGAGAAACTCTGTCACTGAAGACTCATTCCATAAACATTAACTAAGCATCTCCTTGAAGAAAAACTTCACTATATCAATTATTAGGTGTTATTTCCTTTGTTAAATACCAACACATTTTTAAAATGAAATCCCATTATTAGGCTTAGATTAGTGCAATACCTTGTGCTGTATAGACCATTTCTTTTTCTTTGCCCACTGCGTGTGCTGTACAGCGGTGTGAAAAAGTATTTGCTTGATTTCTTCTGGTTTTGTGTATATCTCATAGTAAATAGTTTTAGATCTTCAAACGAAATACAACAATACAGATATTATTTATTAATTTATTTTTATTGAAGAAAAAAAAGTTATCCAACACCTGTCACCCATGTGAAAAACTAAGTGCCCACTTAAACTTAAAATCTGGTTGTGCCACCTTTAGCAGCAATAACTGCAACCAAACGCTTCTGATAACTGCGGATCAGTCTTTCACTTACTTCTTGGACTAGGACTTACTCCTATGCTTTGAATCATTGTCTTGCTGCATAATCCAGTTGCGCTTGAGTTTCACCTTACAGACTGAAGACGGGACAATAGCGTTTAGGATTTTCTGATAGAGGGCAGAATTAAGGTTTCCCTCAATTATTGCAAGTTGCCCAGGCCATGAAGCAGCAAAGCATTCCCACACCATCACATTTCCACCACCATGCTTGACCATAGGCATTCTGTGTTTGGGTTTCACCAGATGTAACAGGACCCCTGTCTTCCAAACAATACCACTTTAGACTCATCAATCCACAGAACATTCTCCCAAAAGGTTTGAGGATCATCAAGGTGTGTTTTTGCAAAATTCAGACGAGCCTTAATGTTCTTTTGGGTTAGCAGTGGTTTTCATCTCCCCATTCTTCCATGGATGCCATTTTTGCCCAGTGTCTTTCTGATAGTGGAGTCATGAACAGTGACCTTTATTGATGCAAGAGAGGCCTGTAGGTCCTCTGATGTTGTCCTTGGCTCTTTTGTGACTTCCTGGATGAGTAGTTACTGTGCTCTTGGACGAATTTTGGAAGGTTGCCCTCTTCTGGGAAGGTTCATTACTGTGCAGAGTTTTTCCATTTGTTTTTCCATTTGGAGATAATGGCTCTCGCTGTGCTCCTTTGGAGTCCCAGAGCCTTTGAAATAGCTTTGTAACCCTTCCCAGACTGATGTATTTCAATCACCATGTTCCTCATAATTTCTGGAATTTCTTTCAACTTTGGTGTAATGTGTTACTGAGTAAGATCTTTTAACCAACTTCATGCTGTTGAAAGAGTTCTATTTAAGTGTTGATTTGATTGAACAGGGTTTGCAGTAATCAGGACTGGTTGTGTCTAGTCCAGCTGAACCCCATTATGAATGCAGTTTCATAGATTTGTGGAATTAGTAACTATGGGGGCAAAGAAATTTTCACACAGGCCCAGTTGGTATTGGATAACTTATTTGCTTCAGTAAATAACATCATCATTTAAAAACTGTATTTAGTGTTTACTCAGATTGCCTTTGTTTCATCTTAGATTTAGTTTTAATTTCTGAAACAATTTAGTATGAGATATACAGTACAACTGAAAAATCTAAATACTTTTTCAAAGTATTATTTTTGAAAGAATTCATTTTAATTCCAGTTTGATCACGTGTCTATGCACGTGTGCCCTGTGTGTGTGTGTGTGTGTGTGTGTGTGTGTGTGTGTGTGTGTGTGTGTTTTGGTGTCTTATATATTCAGTTACGTGAACAACACCACAAGCATTTCAATGTACATACAGTATGTCTTGCCAAACTGTGCAAATGATAAATAAACTTGACCTGACTTGACTAGATTACATGGAGCGTCCATTATACAAGTCCCTGTGCATGAGGTGTTACTATAGAAACTATAACGCATTAGAGCCAGTGCATTAATATAAACCTGTGATTTGAATTACAGAAGGAATGACTGTCAGAGCTGCTGCTGCTCTACAAAATTAATTAACACCTATAAGATTAAAGATGTTGGGGGGGGGGGGGGGGTGCCTTTGTTTAACCCTATTCATACATTATGACAGCTAACTAATAAGTATAGGGGTAATTATTCTAATTGATAATAACAATTTATAATAATAGGTTAATCAAGCTACTAATTATTTAAAATTGATACATGTAAAAAAAAATAGTTTCTACATGTATTAGAAAAGTGAAATAACAGAGCAATATCAGAGCATGGATAAATGTCGTTGTGAATAGTGGGGCTCCTTCAGGCAGCTGCATGGCAGAGACAGTGTCTAGTTCGGTTACACACTGACGCTATGATCGTGCAGGCAGGAGCACCAGGACAGTGTTGGCACGGTGTTTACAGAGCCCAGGGCACAAATCCAGGGTTCTGCTTTAAAGGTTTGTGACAGCGGTGGCCCACATAGCCGATCTGAGACCACTGCTCCAAGGGTGGCATCAGTTCGGGAAGGGAACTCTCACCCTAAAGCCTGCTAGATTGTCACAGGGAGGTTTAGGTCTCTCCAGCATTAGTTTCCCTGCATTTCCAACTGGGGAGAAGAATATAAAGAGAAGTGGATGTATTCAGAGTCTGTGAATTAAGTTCAATATTTACGTCGGGAAAGTATAAAAAACACTTTTTAATGAGTGGCGTATACAGATTATAAAAATAACTTGTATGTAGTTCTCACCTCTCAGGTTGCCAGAATTTTCTTGAGTAGGGTTTAGACCAATTGTCTATACCACCTTTAAACACAGGTACTTGCTTTGGAGCGCAAAAAAACAATCAGGGGATAGAAAATGCTGACTAAACAAAGCAGATCATGTTTGTTTTTTTGCTGTAAAATGTAATACAATTTTAGATAAAATCAATTTAAAAATGAAAAAAAAGCTGACAGGAAGGCTACAGTAACTCAAATATACTACTCTGTACAACCATGGTGATCAGAAAAGCATCCCAGAGTGGATAGTAGGTCGAAACTTGAGCTGGATGGGCTACACAGCAGAAGACGACATCAGCTCGCACGGCATTCAGAGAAGAACAGGAATCCGAAGGTACATTGGGTACAGGTTCGCCAAAACTAGACAGTTGAAGATTGCAAAAATGTCCTCTTTTCCACTCTTCAGTTGCCTGGAAAAATTAATGGTCACTGGTCATTTTGTCTCACTGGAGTATAATCTAGTGAGACTGACACAATATTCCAGCAGAGAAAGGTCAAAGGGAAAAAGAGATGTCCTAATGTCTTAATCCTAATCTTCGATCCACAACATTCATCATAGTTCATGGACGTGATAAGAAAGATACAGAGAGCTCCGTGCACTTTATCATAAGGTGGCCCATAGCATTTAAGAAGAGGATGAGATGAGGTGGGGGGTTGAGATCACTACAGAGGAAATGGACGGTGAAGGTTAGTGGTAGGAATCGGAGGGAAAGAGTCCAGGCAAGGTACTGATGAGGATGCGGCTCAGGAAGTATTGATGAAAGGATTTACCAGCTCGCTGCCTCATGAGACTCAGCAGCCAATCCCAGAATCCTCCAGGGGTTGAAACAGCCTGACGTTTATTCTCCTTGTGATTAAACTGCTCTTATCATCTAACTCATTCTCAGCCAAATCAGAATGGTGAGCGGTTCCTGTTACTTACTACATGACGATGACTAATCTGATAGAGAAGATTAGAATGTGCATATATTCTCTTTTCACTTACCTTAATCTGTTGGACTTTTCATCCATGATATCCTAAAAAGTAACAGCTCGATTCCATCACTGCAGCTTTCTCCATTGTAATTGTGTTTTCTTAAACCAGGTCATCTGAAATGATGTATTAAGAAGCTTACATTCACTCCTTTAAAAAAAAAAAAAAAAAAATCAGTCAATTCTTTCCCTTTATCGAATGGAAATAGGTGGATGGATGAATAAAAGAAAGAAATGGATCTGGGTAATGGCCTTCGCCAGCAGATGGGCTCATTTGTGGACTCGATTGGTGCTAGACTCGGGGCGCAGTAGCATTCGATTTGGCCCGGTTCACTCCTGCTCTGGGTTGAATTAGATTCCAGGTCGGCTGTGTGAGCTCTGCGGTCCAGCTGCTCACGCTTCTGCAGTCCAAATCAGGATTAGACTCAGTCAATATCAAATGTCTTTACCAGACAGCCTCAAAGTGATAAAACCTGGCACTGGAGGCCATTTATTTCCTCCTGTCCTCCTCCTCCTCCTCCTCCTCTGACCTATCTTCTATCTTTTGATTTTATAGTGAAATTTATTTGAAATTATCCGCTCGATCTTATCTTCACCTCCGTTATTAGCAATATAAACATTATTTATGAAAATAAACACACACAAGCCAGACACATGCCTGGAGATCCTTCTGTTGGTTGGCAGGTGTGTGCGCACAGGTGTGAGTGTAAATAAATACATTTTTGTTTTAGACGGTAATTTATAACACTTATCTCAGTTTGTTTTGCCAGTAGGTGCACAAAGTTCATATCCCAGCTAGCGTTTTTAAGTTGACAGAATGTTTTCTGAAGGTTGCGGAATGAACGTTGAAGTTATCTGCTTGCAGAAACCTTTTACACAACATTTCCTACAACATTTTCAACTGTGGGAATTTTAACACTAGCATTTCCATAGTCTTAATGTATAATGTTCTAATATCAATTTTAACCAATTAATACAGCAGTTTTTTTTGTTTGTTTGTTTTTTTTTCCGCAAACATTGCAGGAATTCTACTTTCTGAATTAGGAATTTCTTGATAATGATTTATTGATATTCATAAATCATTGTAACAATGCTTATAATTCATTATCAACGTAAAGATCGAATATGTAATTCCTTACTAATTACTGCTAATCCCATATGCTGCAATGAACAACATTTATAACTAATAATGACCTGATAATAATTATGAAGCAATTGTAATATTTGTTAACAATTATTCCATTC
Source organism: Stegophilus panzeri (assembly GCA_024331685.1). Classification (NCBI taxonomy): domain Eukaryota; kingdom Metazoa; phylum Chordata; class Actinopteri; order Siluriformes; family Trichomycteridae; genus Stegophilus; species Stegophilus panzeri. Next base: position 21,851,377 of record JANDJT010000021.1, on the reverse strand, counting down.
TAAACGTTGTCATCATTGAGAGAATGTAAAAATTACAAGGACACACGTATGTAGCACCTGAGATAGCTTCCTGTCTAAACATCAGAGGCAGAAAATGAGTAGCACTGTCATCATGGTCTGTCATTTCTGGCACAGCTACATCACTCAAGTTCTCAACTACAGATGTGCATTGTGAGTAATACATTTGTATTATAAACCTATTATAAAAACTGTGCCTGCAGAAATAATAATAATAATAATAATAATAATAATAATAATAACACCTTATAAAGCTCTAATATGTGGTGAATAATTCGTTGATAATTTAATCATGGTGTAATTGTCACTATTTATTATTATTATTATTATTATTATTATTATTATTATTATTATTACTAGGAATCGTTACCAACTTCCAAAATATTATAAGCACCGTTATACTAATTTACTGTATGAATATGGTCTTCATAGAAACTTACCAATCCCTTTTTTGATCAAATAAATGATCACAAGGGTGAAATGCCAAATGTGGTTCACTAAGGTTCACTTTTAAACTTATAGAAATAGAGAGAAGTTTGAACATGGTGTGTATCTGTAGCTGGCAGATTGCTAGCAGAGATGCTGCGTGTCTATCAGGTCTCCGGTCCTCCCGTTGTCTTTCCAGACGCCGTGTCCTCACACTCATGAGCATGAGTCATCTCTTGGCACACTCACGCCAGACAAGGCTGGCAGGGAAGAGGCCGTCTGTGCCCTAGAAGTGTGCCATGGCGTCTGGCCCTTTCTTCCACCAAGCAAAGCCACTTTTACTCCTCCCATAAAACAGAAGATATATGGGGGTGGGGGGGTGTTCCTTTAATGACCACACACTCTGAAATAAAGAATATTTTGCAGCACGCCTTTGACACACATCTCTCTGATGTCGAACAGTATATATTAGAATGAGAGCAACTGAAGAGTGAGGAGCAGGAGGCACTGAGACATGATGAGGGCTTTTAGATGTGAGGCAGTGGAGAGGAAAATCTCCACCGTGGGGAAATGATATTTTCAGATGTCGAGGAAAACTGGAGGGTACAGCCAGGTCATATTGAGGCCATTGAGGGAAGAAAAATGCTTGCGTCCACAGCAAGTTAAATAACTTGCCCTGCCTGTGTCTTTGGGAAAAGTTTGGAGTCTTATATTTAAAAGTGATATACTGTATAACAGACTATTACCAAGAGGTTATATATATATATAATGGCTAAAGAACACATTTAAAACTATACCAAATCTTTATAGGAAATAAATACAGTTCTTGGCAGCTGATTCAGACATTTGGAGCCTACTGTATAGGTTTAATACACAGAGGTAGTAAAAGATTATAATGTAGTACACATAGGGCACATTATCAAACTTCATGGACACGAGATTAAGGACTGTGGTCTGAAAAGCGCCTCTACATTTAAAACAGTAATTCACTGCAATTACATCCTAGATTAATTACCTGTTTAAAATCAAATGATAACAATTTTTGGAAGTAAACTAGAAAAAAAAAAAAAACCTGGTGGAAGTTAATGCACAGCTTTACTAACCAGCTTGATCTTAGCTCCAAATCCACTAATCTGGCAACTGTCCAATCCAAACATCTTGTTTCTCATCTACAAGCAACCCAATTCAGCACTGTTAGTGATCTATTAATCCCAGTCGTATATTTCTAAAAAGGTCAGCGCCATGCAGCGCCATGCAAAACAGTACAAAAAAAAAAATAAAAAATACAGAGTAGACAGATAAATTTACTTCAATACCCAAAGAGATATCCCATAATTCAACTGTGAGAATATTTTGAACTCCAACCCCATGTGTTTAGGGCTCTAACACACAAAGGGTAGAATCTACAGGAAAAAAAACAGACCTTGGTTTAATTAAAATCCCAAATAAAGAGACAAATGTGCCATCTGATAAAGTGTGTGTGAGCAAGTTAGTGAGCATGCTGATTTGCAAAGAATAATTGTGTAAATATCGTTACGTGCAAAGTTGAAATGATTTTTAAATGTTTTTATTCATGTCCTAAGATCCTAAGCCAATGTGAGGATCACAAATCTTCCAAAAGAGTAAAACTGAAAATTGTCATAGATATGCATTATCATCCATCCATCAATCCTTCCATCTTCCATACCACTTATACCTACACAGGGTCACAGGGAGCCTGGAGCTTATCACAGGGAACTCGGGGCACAGGGCAGTGGACACCCTGGATAGGGTGCCAACCCATGGGCATAATCACACACACACTCACACACTATAGACAATTTGGAAATGCCAATCAGCCTACAGCACATGTCTTTGGACTTGGGGAGGAAACCAGAGTACCCAGAGGAAACCCCCGAAGCACAGGGAGAACATGCAAACTCTGCACACACAGGGGGTGGAGGCAGGATTCGAACCCCCAACCCTGGAGGTGTACGACAAACGAGCTAACCACTAGGTTCAGTATATTTAAATTAAGGGTAGAATTTCCACTTTAGTAGAATATGTAAGCTCAAGTAAAACAGGTAAATAATGGCAGGTTTATTTTTTCATTAAACAGAAATACAGTATGTATATTTATAAATTGAATTAATTGTAGTAACGAACATCACACCATTTACATTTTACTTAAGTGGAAATTTCTGAAGATTTCTTAAGAAGGAGATTTCTGAAGGTCTCAGAAAAAGAGTTATTGATGCTCATCAGGCTGGAAAAGGTTACAAAACCATCTCAAAAAAGTTTGGATTCCACCAATCCACAATCAGACCAATTGTGTAGAAATGGAGTGGGGACCAACGAAGATCTCTCCAAGAGTAAGACGTGTAATAGTCCTTGAGGTCACAAAGGAACCCAGGGTAACTTCTAAGCAACGAAATGCCTCTCTCACATTGGCTAATGTTAATGTTCACAAGTCTATCATCAGTAGAACACTGAACAACAATAGAGTGCATGGCAGGGTTACAAGGAGAAAGCCACCGCTCTCCAAAAAGAACATTTCTGCCGGTCTGAAGTTCAAAGATCACATGGGCAAGCTAATGGAAAATCAGAAGTGTTATGTTTGGATTAAGGAAAAGAAATATCAAAAATTATTACGCAGAAATATCGAAAACTGATTTTAGTTCCTGTCACATTCGCTCTTATTTCCCAGAGTGTATTCCTGCCTTACGCCTAGCGTTCCAGGGATAGATCCAATGTGACGCTGACAAGGATAAAGTGGTTACTTTGAATGAATGAAAAGGAATACCACAGTTCCATCACTATAACATAACATCAAATCAGATTGGTCCTTGATAAGTCAGGGATTTTTAACTAAGTAGTGAACAGAACAGCAAGCAATGGCTTAATAATAGGAGGAGGAGGAGGAGGAGAAAAGCTTTAAAAAATACATCAGCTTACCCGAATGTGTCCTATCAGTGTGTGTGTGTGTGTGTGTGTGTGTTTAAAACTGTAAATAGTGTCAAGCAAGAGGAACGGCAAAAAAGCGCCTCCGATTCTAATGAATAACAAACACACTCCATTTGCATGAGCTACATTTGCTGAAAGCGAAAGGGAGAAAATGAATATGAGCAAATGTTTAGTGATGCTATCGGTTTCTGCTCTCGGTTGCCAAAGCATTATCAGCTATTAGCCTGAAAAGTTTTCAACGAAAATAATACTTAACGCAAATAAAGCAGCGTCATGAATTGGCAGAGAAGGAGGGCTTGTTTGTTTAGTCACATTCAGCCGGGTGCTTCTCTAAAGATAACTAATCATTCAGCCGCTTAATTCAGGGAGGAGGGAGGCCCAAAACTGTACAAGTACCAAATCCTGTTAAATTAGAGCTGTGTCTCGGGCACACACACACCAACACCAACACACACGCACACACACACACACACACGGATTCAGTCTGCCCTGAGGTAATGGAGTAATCCAAGCCAAGCTCACAGACGGATGAAAGAGGAAATGGAACACAATATAAAGAAGCTCGGCTTGTGTGTGGTGCTGTTCGATAAGAGGGCACATTCGGCCTCTCCTCCCTTTCATCCCGCTGCAAAGGCCGTCATCTCGGCACACGTCAAAAAAAACATTTCTTTCCCCATCTGCACATGAGCATAATCAAACCAGACATGTTTCTTCATAACGTGCCTCTCATTCCACTTTAGTGTGCACAAACGTCCAACCGACTAAATCCTTTTCCAAGGACTGCTTTTATTTCAGCGTTGATCAAAGACTACATACGAGTATGTAAAATATTTCACTGAGTAAATTCCGTCACTCTTCATTAACAGTAGTCAGAAATACATTGTTCTTAAAGTCTGAAAGCAGCAGGGACATTAACACATAAGGGTTTTAACTAATTGAGTTAGCATTAACTGTAAGTGCTTGAGAAAGAAAAACAATTAGGATAATGAATGGACATAATGAAGGAATATCGTGAACCTATATATTCATATATCATTTAATGCAAGTATTTATCTAATTTAAATAATGCATTCTTGAATATAACTGTAGTAAAGCTAATTAATTTATCATTTTGAGTCAAAGCATTTCTTTCTTTTTTAAGTCTTTCGTTTGGGAAACAAGTTCAAGGTGGTGCGCACACATTTTGTAGTGCAGTAATTACGCTAGGTTTTTTTTGATCATCACTTGGTATGGATATCATCCGCTTCATAATCTTCCTTTCCTTCTCCAAATCTTTGCACTATATCGTATAACAGAAATGGTTCTGTACATCGTGAACACATAGTCTGCAATTCCCCTTTGCTTGCACCAGCATATGTTTATCAGAATTGATTAGCTTTAATTCTATGTCTTTGCTTTAAAACAAGATGTTTGTTGCAATGACCAGGGGTGTTAGCTGGGCTGTTAATCATCTGGGATTGAGTCCAGATTCTTGTCCATCACATAGACTGTTTCCATACATTTTACTTCTTACATGTGAGGGCTAATTGCTTAAAAATGTGAAAATTGGACAAAAAGTTGGATTTATCATAAAACTTGCCTCACTTTGCAGGACTACCAGACTAATAAAATATAACACTATCTAACATGAGACTAGGCTAGTTTGGTGTCGCTAGCCAAGGGGAGGCACAACTAAGCTATCATTGTATGGGTTTAGCTGCTACAGAGCCATGCAAAGTACATTATCTGTCCTAATGCTCTGCTCATATCATGTTCATGTATCTTGGATCTCATATATTTACACACTTTGTTTTCCTGCTCAGCATGAGAGGATGTTAGTGTTTCAGTTTCAACCCCTTTATTGGCGTATATCCATTTTCCCCTCGCACTAACTGACCGTGTGAGCGTTTGGCAGAATTGAGACCTGCCAGCCAATAAGACACAATTATTTGCATGTATTTATGTAAACCCTGTCTGATTGGTCTTGCCTCCATTCAAACAAGATACAAAATTACAACACTGACTATTATTTTACTGACATTCAGTTGCGTAGTGACAAACCGCTCCAAGCGGAGAATTATTCGAGGCTAAAGAAAAAAATCTTCAGGGCTACAGCCCCAAATGCCCGGGGCAGGTTACGCCCCTGTCACTGACTATTTTAAACAAACTAAAAAATCCCCCATGACCTTTACAATACTGTCTTTGTTTTGTCTTTAATTAGTATTTTGTTGTAAAACATATGATAATATAATCAGTACCTGTAGCACAAGTAATTTATTGAGCAACAACAATAATTCTTCTTATTATTATAATTTTTTGAAATACACTTAATTTACTTGAGAAAAATGCAAACAATATGTAAAAATATGAAAGAAAATACCTTTGGGCCATATTGTTGAAACTGGCATTGGACTACACTACCCATCAGCCCCTGCACATCACATGACCCCACTGATTACACACACCTGTTCCTGCTTGCACCTAATGAGCACTGTATTTAAGTCCTGGTTTTTGTTCCTTTGTGTAGTATTTTGTGTGTGTTACTTGCTGCCTGTGTGCTGCTCACCTCTAGTCCATAGATTCTGTTTTGTATCCATAGACTCCTAGTGTCGTTTAGGTTTACTAGTGTTTGCATTTGTAAATAAATCACTTGCACTTACATCCAACTCCCAAAACCCTGACAGATATTTTGATTTAAAACATAATTAATATATTTTTAAATGCATGTAAATTGGAACAATTTGTTTAATGATGAACAACAATCATTTATTTGATTTATGTTCATTGCATTTGGCAGATGCCCTTATCCTGAGCAACATTTATCTCATTTATACATCTGAGCAGTTGAGGGCCCAACAGTGGCAGCTTGATGGTGCTGGGGTTTGAACTCATAGCCTTCCAATCGGTAGGCCAACATCTTAACCATTGAGCTACCACTGTTCATAGTTTGATTAAGAGTAACAAGGTGAAAGCATAAAATGTTTGTTTGTTTGTTTGTTTATTTATCGATTGTTTTTTTTAGTTACTTCTATCTCTTATTGTCATGCCCGTAAACCCACCAGCCAGCAGGTGAGGTCTCAAGAATTATAAACATTTTATCTTTTTCCATAAACATCTGAAATGCATATTATATATTTAAGTATTGCTATGAAATCCAAATAATTGGGCTGGTTAAATAGGACATCCATTGCAAAATAGTTAATTTTTACTATTGTCATATTCAGACACACTGACTTTCCACCATCAGAGAGCCCTGTTTGTTATATAAAGCTTTTTTATGGGGTGTGGGAGGCAGACATGTTCATAAATTCCCTCCCCAGCTGCTGCTCCTGATGCTGAGGGGACTCAGGCTACATGTGACCGACATCTGGGGTGACATAGTGTAAATGTGACCGCTGCGCTCAATCTGTGAGTGAGAGGCCACATTGACACACACATATGCCGCCATATGGCCCAAGGCTTGATGTTCTCAGTCATTATCAGAAAAAGAGGTGAGATTGGGGGGTTGTGTGGGGAGGGCTTTGCTGGTCACCGAAGAGATGGATGGTTATGGTTACATAGATGTCTGTTCAGCTAGTATCAAATTATGAGTTGTAATAATTGAGCAGTAAAGCCTAGTTCACAATTTACCACAAAAGCTGGCTTAATTATTCTATTCGACTTATTTGCATAGCACTTTTAAAATAAACATTGTCACAAAGCAGTGTTATTGATATCTGGATATATAGTAGGTCCCTCATGTGCAAGGTAAACCCGAAAAGATATTAACCCTCATCCTACCCACTGGGGTACCAGCAGACCCCTGAGGTGTACTTTTTGTCATATCTCACAGGTGCTTTCTTCTATCATTCCAATTTTTCTTGACTTTGTCAATCAATTTGTTCCTAATGACTTCATATCATTGTTTTCAGTTTCTGTTTTAATTGGTCCTGGGGGACCCCAGTCAAAAGCACTCATTTCCGCCTATGCAGTTTTAATAAATGGAACTATTTATTGAGTTCATGTTTCCCATAGGTCATAATTTAAAGTATCATAAACTATCAAAGGGCGTAGGGGCACTCTGTCAGTTATTTTGAAGGAGACAGACACAGAGGTAGCAGACACAGATGCCTTCATCATCTGGATGGTGAACTTCCAAGATTGGAAGTTTTCAGAAGGTGGCCAACATCGCCTGATCATCCTGAGACAGCTGGGGCATGCCATGGTCATGCCACACATGAAGAGGAGAGCTATTACTGCCATGCTCCAAGCCCCAATCCAAACAGCAATGATCATCATGGGAGTGAGGATAACTCCACCTGCTGCTGTGGATGTTAAACAATCGACTGGAAAATCTACTCGAAAACGGTGTAGCCTTTGCTCCCGAAACAAAGACAGGAAGGTAGCAAATGTTTTCTCCTCTTGTCACATGTCAGTATGCCCTGAGCAAAATCGTGTGCTATAACTGCCTGTAGCGAGTTGTGTTCATAGTTCAATGTAAACCCCATTCATTTTACATTATGTACAAATTGAAAAATCTCAATTTGAATGACATTTATTCAACATTTATTTTGCAGGGGGTCATACTGAGACCAAGGTCTTTATCTACTTTTATATTGAAAGAGAAATAAAAGAAAAAAATATTGAAGTTTGAATGACTATGGGTTAACTTCAGTTATTTTACATTAGGTTCAAAATGACGCCGGTTGGTTTCACCATATAAATATAACACAAATAATGTTTACTTGAAATTACTGAAAACTAAATTATACCATAATCAAAGGATGGTAAATAAACGTTTAAGTACTAATGTGGATTGTATTTGGTATAAAAGCTGCAATTTGTATTAAAGAAAAGTACAGTGTGGGAAATAAGTATTGGTCATGTCAACATTTTTCTCAGTAAATATATTTCCTATGAGGCTATTCACATGAAATTTTCACCAGACATCAGTATTAACTCAAGAAATCTGGAA
>JANDJT010000021.1:21815487-21828608 GCA_024331685.1 Stegophilus panzeri | reverse complement strand
GTATACTTACACCACATATTTATTTACTTATTGGGTGGGGGTGGGGTGGGGCTTGGTTAAATAATAAATAAATTAATTAATAAATAAATAAACAAATAATAAATTATTGGCATGTATTATGGTTTATATGCTAATTAATTTATTTACTAATATTAGCAAAATGAGTGAGTTGCGTTATATCTAAATGGGAATTTTGATTAAAAAAAAAAACATTATTTAAAGATTACTTGTTTGTTAGGACAAGAACATTTTCAGAGCCTGTGTGTCTCATTGTGTTTGTGTGTGTGTGTGTGTGTCTGTGTGATTGATTCAGAATATAAATCAGTGTGCTTGCACCCTGCGACTCTACCACTGACAGAGATTAAACGAGCCAATCAGCAGTCAGCGATGTCTTTGTTCACCTCCCGTTATCTCTAGGGGCCGCCATCATCCGAGGAAATACAGCCCTGCTGTGATGGATGTGCATGCCACACACACACACACACACACACACACACACACACACACACACACACACTTACTTTTTACTTCTCCTTCTATGAAAACCTTTTTTTTTAGTGTTTATTTCATCTGCTCTGTGAATATTGCATTAACAAAGAGCTGGCAAATCTCTAGCCACAGCCATGTTTCTTTCCTCTCAATAGCCTGCTAATTAAAATAAAGCAAACACAATAACTGCTGCTTAATGACTGTGGATCCACTATATGGATGTAGAAAGAGTCTTCCTCATTGTAACATGTTTAAATACCCAATTAATTACAGTTTGTCAGCAGGTAATCGAGTAGGGGACAAAGACAATAACCTGGAATTGTTATGAGGTCAGATAAGGAGCTGATTCCTTCTCTGTGTGCGTCCCTGCTCATAAACGACTTCAATAATGCAATCATGGAAAATGCTAACAGAGGATAAGCATTCCTAAAACGGGGCTTTGTCAAGGTTAATGAGCATTCAAGCACATGCATTTGTTTATTCATCTCATTTGTTTTCTCATATCTGATCTAGAGACAGAAAAGCATTAAAGCATAAGCAATCCATAGCTCATATTAGACACCTTTGACCTCTTGTGTTCTAGTTCGCTTGCTCGAGTGTAGAAGTGTGCAAAGCTTTATTTCTAATCTTCCACGAGCTCATCCTGAATGCACATTTTCACTCAGCTGTCAGTGAGTCATTAGCATTGTTAATATATAACTCTGGATACCTTTAAATTACTATCAGCCCACGTGATGTTCCAACCTCAGCATCAATAATTAATAGCCAGAGATTAAATATCTACGGCATAATTAAAGAAAACTGGTAATTATTTATGTTACGGTCCATTAATCACCTTTCCTTTATGTCATTAGTTTGCTTACTATTATTATCTGCATTAGAATTTGTAGTGCTGCTGAAAAAAAAAGGGCTCTTATTTGGATTTTTCTCTTGGATTTGGTGATTAAACCAATCAGATGAAATGCAGGCAAGTTGAACTTGCCAGTTCAGATTGTGTCATATTCGGCTCCATTATTCCCCGCAACATTCCCCATGCGACTGAGGAGAGCGGATCGTCTTTGACAGAGTTATTGAGAATACGGAAATAACTCTTCCATAATGAGCAGATGTGAGCTTGGCAGCAGGGGAATCCCCCTTCTCTCTTTCTCCCTCTTTCCACCCCTCTCTCTCTCTCTCTCTCTCTTCTCTCCATCTCTCTTTCTCTCACTCACTCACTCACTCACTCACTCAATCTCTGTCTGCCTGTCTGTTAAGTCATTACATTTTATAAGATCCACAATGCCTGTAGGTAAGATTCTGTCTGCTCAAGGCCCAGGTACAGTCTGTTAGGCGTGTGTGTGTGTGTGTGTGAGAGAGAGAGAGAGAGAGAGAGAGTGAAAGAGAGAAAGAGAGAGATGTTATGCGTCAGACCTGGATCCCCATGACGTTTAATAAATAGTACATGTATTAATATTTATTAAAATTATATTTAACATGCACAAAATTAAACAGTTTCACTCATTCTTTCTTGATTAATTTCTATTGGACCCAAGTTCCACCTTCAGCTCTGCCCTGGTCATGTCCCCTGGTTTTCATTCTCACCTTTATTTCACGTGTCTGCTTATACTGTAATTCCAGTTGTTCATTTCTAGTCCTTTTCTGGCTTTGACTGAAGTATTTTACTGTTCTGAGTATTGATTCATTGTAGGTTATCCATATCTGACTCTCATATGTCTAGTGATTCGTGTCTGTAACAGGAAACAGTTACATAGTATGTTTGTGACGACGCTATGACGGGAGGCCACCCATATGTGCCATATGGGTACAAATGAAGCCACATCCATCACAACCATGACATACTCACTCACAGAGAGAGAGAGAGAGATTTGAGTTTTGACTTTCTTCCATCTTCTCCTCTTCCTTCTTCTTCTCCTCCTCCTTCTTCTTCTTCTACTCCTTCTTCTTCTACTACTCCTTCTTCTCCTCCTAATCCTTCTTCTTCTTCTACTCCTTTTTCTCCTCCTCCTCCTTCTTCTCCTGCCCCTCCTTCTTCTACTCCGCCTCCTTCTTCTCCTGCCCCTCCTTCTCCTCCTCCTCCTCCTTCTTCTTCTCCTCCTTGTCCTTCTCCTCCTCCTCCTTCTTCTTCTTCTTCTTCTACTCCTTCTTCTCCTTCTCCTCCTCCTTCTCCTCCTCCTCCTTCTTCTTCTTCTTCTTCTTCTACTCCTTCTTCTCTTTCTCCTCCTCCTTCTTCTTCTCCTCCTCCTTCTTCTTCTTCTTCTACAGTAAACCATTTAAGTATCAAAAAACCCCAAACTGTGCCATGTTAAACACTTTACACATCAGCACTGTTCAGTTCTTCAGTCTGATTGGTCAGCATATGTTGACAGATTTTCTATAACAACAGCTCTGATAATAGTTTCATTATTAAGAGCTTGTCATTCGAATCACAGATTCATATTAATGCTCTCGTTCTAATTTGCTATTGTTTCTGTAGTAACGACATACACAGGGACTTCTATGGTGATCTAATAGTAAAATAATCAACAGATTAAAAATGTGTTGTTTTTAAAATAAAGAAAAAACATTCAGTATAATCAATGACGTGGTAATTAGGTTTTCTCTGAGGAAACATTTATGCAACATTTATTGAGAGGAAGGAGTCTCTGTTTCCACTAAGGAGTGGTCTTCAGGGCAGTGGACAAGCTGAGGCTTTTATTTATTTTATTTTTTTAATGAAATTCAAGAGAGAGGAAGAAGAGCGGCTGGTGAGGGAATGACTGTTTATAGCTGTTATAACCTAATTGATAACCTGAATAAATTTATGAGTGGACTCATCCATCCATCCATCCATTCATCCATTTTCTGTACCACTTATCCTACACAGGGTTGCAGGGAGCTTATCCCAGGGGACTCAGGACACAAGGCAGTGGACACCCTGAACAGGAGGCCAGCCCATCACAGGTCACAATCATACATTCATACACAATACGGGCAATTTAGAAATGAAAATCAGTCTACAATGCATGTCTTTGGAATGGGCGAGGAAACCGGAGTACTCAGAAGAAACCCCCAAAGCACAGGGAGAACATGCAAACTCTGCACATACAGGGTAGAGCTCGGATAAGATGTGGGATTTAAACCTCTGAACAAGCTGTGTGCAATACTTATTGATCTGATCTCTATAACACTGTGAGGACTGCCGCTGACCTAAGGCTAAATCAAGCAGGCTGAAGCTAATCTATTATTATCTAGTTATGCATGAATTCAGGAAAGTAACAGTTAATTGTTTTGGTATTGTATTGGGTGCTTTCAGGTGGGCCATTTCTTTATCTGCCATGTGGAAGTTTTAAAATATAAAGCTATTTCTTTCCTCTTGTGTGAAGAAAAACGTAGTAGGTGTATCAATATCATTCAACTGAGAGAAACTGGCTCGTAGAAGTACACCACTGCCTTGTTCTTCCAGTAAATTCCTATAATAGAGAAGTTTAATGTTGACACTGTTATATTTTCTGTCAAGTTAATTTCACTTGTATAGCACTTTTAACAATAGACATTGTCCCAAAGCTGCTTTACAGACATGGTTGTAGATTTAGATACCTAATGAGCAAGCCAGAGGGGAGAGGGGCAAGTAAGAATGGGAGAATCTATCAGATATTGATCGACATGAAATTAGAAGATATTTGGCTTGTGATCATCAATTGGCCAATATTTCTCTCCTCTAATTGATTCAATGCAAAACACACTTAAGAGCACATCATGCAACCGAGTACACTGAGAATAAAAGCTAGCCGAACTAGCGAAGACAGTTAGCACAGCACCATCATTGTGTGATTGGTGATATCTAAGAAGTTATTTATCTGTTTGACAGTATGCAGTAGTACTGTGATATTCCCCTGAGGTTAAAATATTTAGCTTTCCTTCAAGCAAGTTCATCTCATCTGCGATGTCAGCATACTCACTATCAGATTCACACTCGGTCGATTGAACAGCAGGCTTCTCTGCATCGCAAATAGACGCGTTAGCGCCTTGTGTTTTAAACTCCAGTGAGTTGTCACCCCACTGTATCTCTTGCACAAGCAACGTTCTTGAGGCTTGCACCCTCTGCACTGGCATCCAAGCTAGTCTAATCTACATTAGCACCCTCTGAAGCAGCAGTGTTTAGAGGCAGTAAAATATCCCTGATTTCATATACACCACTTGTTCCATTTTCTGAAGACCTGCCCCTCATCTGCATCATATCTATACTTCTGTTCAGTCTCCTTACACGAAGGACAAGCTTGTCCAGTATGGCTCAGTCTAACACAAGCAACAGGTTTAAATGAATCAGCCCCCATTTTTGCTGGATATATGCTGGACATTTTGACCAGACCTATTATTCTGAGAACAGATTCTAGAGTTAATAAATGAAAGCAAGTTCCTGAGGGATTATACAGAAGTAGAATAGGATTGTTTCAAAAGCATTGGTTTTTTTTGTTGTTATTGTTTTTTTTTGTTTTGTTTTGTTTTAACTTTGTTTGACTAAATGATAGACAATATGTATTTTTAATCTGGTCCTCTGCTGTTGTAGCCCATCTGCCTCAGGATTTGATGTGCTTTGTATTCTGATGTGCTTTTCTGCTCACCACTGTTATAAAGAGTAGTTATTTGAATTACCACGCCCTTCCTGTCAGCTCAAACCAGCCTGGAAATTCTTTCATCAAAAAGGCATTTCCACCCAGAAAACTGCTGCTCACTGGATGTTTGTTTGTTTGTTTGTTTGTTTGTTTGTTTGTTTTGTTGTTTTTCACTCTTACGAGATTTTAGAATTTTAGCGTTTATTTCCTAGTATTAACATCTAGATGTGTTACATAACAACAAGATAAAATATAGAACCTTTTTGTATTAGACCACCTCCATTTTTAGGTGAACAAAAGTATAGGAACAGTCTTGAAGTCCATTGAAGTAAATAGCACTTAATATTTGGTTGCATATCCCTTTCAGTCCCTTACAATAACCACATCAGTGAGTGTTGTGACTCACTGACATCACCAAATTGGTGAGTTTGGTGAGTTGGTTTCTTACTTTGTAATGCTTTTCTAGGCTTTTACCGCAGCCTCTTTCAGTTGTTGTTTGTTTTAGGCGGTTTCTCCCTTCAGTCTTCTTTTCAGGAAGTGAAATGCAACATCAGCTGGGTTACAGTCTGGTGATTGTCTTTGCCAGTCTAAAACCTTCCACTTTTTCCTCCTGATAAAGTCCTTTATTGAGTTAGCAGTGTGTTTTGGATCATTGTCGTGCTGCATGATGAAGTTCCTCCTCATTAATTTGGATGCATTTCTCTGTAAATTATCAGACAAAATGTTCCTGTAAACTTCTGAATTCATTCTGCTGCGCCCATCATGAGTTACATCATCAATAAAGATTAGTGAGAATGTTCCAGAAGCAGCCATGCAAGCCCAAGCCATGACACTACCTCCACCATGTTTCACAGATGAGCTTGTATGTTTTGGATCATGAGCAGATCCTTTCTTTCTCCACACTTTTTCCATCACTTTGGTAGAGGTTAATCACACTGTTCTATGTAAACTCTAGAGACAGTATGTCTCACTGTCCCTAAGTATTTCCCAACGTATCGGAAGTAACGCCTCTTCTTTTCTACATCTCTACCCAGACCACATTCAAATATCCAGCTGTAAATGTTGCCCTTGTCTCTGTTGTTCTGAATTAATTCAGTATACAAATGTTACTCCATATAAAAACCAGACTAAAAGGACTGGAGCTACGAAAACCTTCACTTTTGGTTGAAAGTTTATTTGATTTCATTATGGAACACATTAATCAAAACACATATCCGCTATTTGCAGAAAAACGAGCACAACGTAATTCTAAGTGCACTAAAAGCTCTACTAGCAAGGCTTCTATAAATTACTATGCAATTACCATAGCTATATTGTATTCCATTAGCGTTGTTCGTTTACAGATTAGCTTGACCAAGCAATTATATTCATGTCCATTCCATTTAGTTGTTATTTATTTCTTTATTTATTTTTAGCATCATTGTTCCTTACTCATTGTGGCAGAGCAAGTAGAGTTGCTGTCTCACAGGGTCCTGGCTTCAATCCTGAACTCCGTGTCATGTTTCGCATGTTCTTCCTATGTCCTGTGGGTTTCTTCAAGGTTACTTCCGGTTTCCTCTCATTGTCCAAATACATGCCGTTAAGTGAATTCTCTGTGCTAAATTGCCTATAGGTGTAAACATGTGTGTGCAATGTGCACTGTGATGGACCAGCATCCCATCCAGGATGTATTCCTACCATGCGACCTTGCGTTTAGCATTCCCAGGATAGGCTCCAGATCCACCATGGCCCTAACGAGGATAAAGTGCTTACTGAAAATTATTGAATGAATGAACGAGTGAAGCCTTACAGAAGTCTACATGTCAAACAGTAAGGCAGAAAGCCAAAAAAAAACAATTCAAAAAACCAGCCTGACGTTTTTTGTTTTGTTTTAGTTTTATTATTTTTTTCAGGGAGTCAGTGTGAGAGAGAGAGAAAGATGCAAATGGGGCAAGCTAATGTGTGAACATATGTTTCTCTGTCATTAGCTTTTCCATTATCACTTATGAGAGCTGCGTCTGATTTCATTGCTTACAGGCAAGCGTTGCTCTAATTGCAATTTCAGACTGGCACACATGAGCAATGTGGATGAAGTAAACAGGTTGTGTCATGAAAGCTATTTTATTAAAGAGAGGACAAAAATGTTAAAGACCTCTGTTTTCATGAATACGGCACCAAAAATAATTCATACAATCACTCCCTTATCATACTTGCACAGTGAGTAAAGTTATACATATTTCTTTCTGCTTGCTTTTGCTGTTTCATGCATCACATCATGATCGTTATGTGACACCGATATACCAGAAACACTCTGATCTTCAAAGTCAGTTGTCATGACATTGCCCCAGGTGTTAGGCCAACATGATATTGATATTAATAAAACCTTTAGCATTAGACTTTTACATTTAGTGTTTATCATTCATAGCATACATAATGGCTGTTGAAATAAGTCTTTATACATGGTTATGCAGTGCTTATGTAGGTATGTATGGTTATGAGGCACTTATATACCTGTGTAGTCCTATGGACACTACCACTACTAAAGTGTTCCTGTTTTATGTAACAGGAAATGACCAATTTTACACTTATTATCCAGGAATACATCATTTAAAATGGATAGAAGCATATTTTTTATCAGTCTGATCAATGCCCATTTGAGGCTGAAACATATTAACACGCATAATCCACATGCTTAAATGCTGTCTGTTCATGAATAACACCTGATGCTGACTCAAAATACAATCCTCTTGGTATTATTTATTACATTTTATTGTATATTAGGTATTGTGCAGCGTTACCCTTTTATTCAAATGTGCTGATTGCTCAGAGGGTGTTGACAGCAGCTCAGACAATAGTTTTGGCTGTAATTCAAATCAGGGGTTATATTAATGTGTTCGTTCTAATACATTCTCATTTCTGTAGTAATGAAAGAAAAGCACTTTGCAGCTTCTCAATAACATGACAAGATGCATTTTTTTTTCTCTGTCTCTCCAATAAAGAGAGAGAAAAAAAGAGGCTAGGGAGGGAATGATAGTTTATAGGAATTATAAAATAAGTGAAAAGTAGTGTAATTGTTAGCAAATTGCTGTGGTGTAAGATGAACAAAACACTGGGATGTGCTGTTATAGGAAAATAATCAACTTTGGTGTGCTAACAGTAACTCTGCCTTGTGTCGTTGTTAATTATTTTCCTATAACAGCACATCTTCTTGTGTTTTATGTGTTACTTCATAAATTTATAGTAGGTCTAAATATATTTGCACTCTACTTTAACCACCAATTACATTGGTTACTCTCTCTCTCTCTCTTTCTTCGTCTCTCTCTCTCTCTCTCTCTCTCTCTCTCTCTCTCTCTCTCTTGTTTATGAATAAAAGACTTGGCTGAAGGGAGCAGCATGGACCGGAGCACAAATCGCCAGTCGTCTCTCTCCAGTAGCGAATCAGGTGTTAGGTAAGTAGAGAGCACGCTTACTCCTGGAATCCTGGGGGATTTCTGCAGAGCTCCAGGTCAATATTCATCCTCAGAGCTGCAGGCATGCAATGCAAGGTTACACATGGACTACGTTACTACGTTTACATGGACAGCAATAATGTAATTATTGACCTTATTCTGAATAAGACAATATTGTGATTAAGGTGTTTACATGAGTCGCTTTTAGAATACTCCTTTCATGTTCCCGTTTTACATGTTATAGAACATAGATCGATTAACAGCACATGTCATTACGTCCCCACGCCACGCCGTCCGACGTTCCCTCCAGAATTTCATGTATCGACATACAGTTGGTCTTCATTAAGGTACCGTATACAGTTTTGGGTGTTTCATTTGTAATTTTATGAAAGCTTCAAGTGCGGTTAATTATTTGTCATGATATACGTGCAAATAGACGACTGCTTGAAGCCATGGGCTGCGTCCCAAACCGCGTTCTTACCGTCTATATAGTAGCTGAAGCACATGTATTTTACTTCCTACTATAAGGTAGGTATGTACGCGGTTTGGGACGCAGCCGTGTTCTCTTATTTGCCGTCAAACTGTTGAGCACTGCCGTGTGTGTACGTGTCCTGTCGCAAAATGCGGTGAAAACTCACACACGACGTTAATAATGTGATTAAGGTGTGTACATGTCTGTAATACACGTCGATAATGCGACTAAAACAGGAATACTCCACACGTCTTAATTCGATTTGTGTTTACTTCGAGTATGACTTTAATCGGATTAAGGTCATCAGTAATCTCTGTTTACATGCTAGTTTCTTAATGAGAGTATCGTCTTAATCGGGTTAATATCAGATTATAGTTGCTCATGTAAACGTACTGACTAAAACCCGTCAAACCAGACCCAACACTTAACAAGCATGCTACACTATGTAAGCATACAGTATACGTACTGTACATAATGTATATATGCAGATTATATTTTAGAATGTAGGGCTAATTCATAAGCTTATTAGGCCTAACATAATTATCAGGCAATTTTTTGAGAAATTAAGAGTTTCTTACGGAACTATTAAAGTCAAACTGATTGTAGATTAGGTTATGAAATATATGATTTTTATTTTTTTACACATGCTGGCCTGATAGCTATTGTCCTACTGGGGCCTTATTAAAGCAGCACTGAGGAAGGAACCATACTCGAGTGGAACATTTGCATGTAAGGGAGGGGGCGAGAGAGGAAGGGGTTTGTGTGTGTGTGTGTGTATGTGTGTGTGCGGGTACCATTAATGCCCTCCGGAGGCAATGCCAGACTGAGTCCTGGCTGATTGGGAATCTCAGAGACAAAGAGCCCCAAGCGTGAGAGGCCCCAGCCTGTAGTTAAGCCCCCAGCAAGGAGCCACTATTTCTGTGAACATGGCCCTCATTTAGTCTCCCTCCCTCTATCCTTCTGTCCATCCATCTACCCCTCCATGCCTTCCCTCAAAGATGGATTTGATTCCCTGATTGGAGAGAGGGCACTTTTCCCTCCGCTGTGCCCTGTCATTTGCATGCTCATTTGCATAACACATTGCTAATTTCCATTTCTTGCTTTGCCATTATTTCGACGACATTGTGCTTTTACTCACGTGGTCACACACCATCATGATGTCCTCTCAGTCAATCTGCTTCTCTCACTTCATCACATTTGTAATATGCATGTTGTGTTTTTAAATACAGACTCTCATGGAAACACTATCTAGAAAGGCCTTATATGAATAAGGAATAAAACACTTGGGGCATGATTATATATGAAAATAATCAATGACACAGTGAATTTACAGTTATGTTCCCATTAGTAGCATGTCCTGAATTATTTTATTCCTCTTGTACCAGAGCAATGATGAATATGAGAAGAGAGTTTAGAGTTTCAGGTTTTATTTCCTAATATTTATATGTAGATGTGTTAAATGACATTTTGTATCAGACCACCCAATTTGTAGGTGAGCAAAAATATTGGACTGACAGGTGTTTCGTGTTACCCAGGTGTGATAGATTCACTGTTTAAACAATAAATAGCTCTGAACATCGACTCTTGGTTTTAGTCTTCAGTTCCACCTGTGAAGACTGCATTTGTTGTTAAAAAGGATAACCCAACATGAAGATCAGAGAGCTGTACATGGGAGAAAAGCAAGCCATTTTAAAGCTGAGAAATGAGAGAAAATCTTTCTGAGGTACTATACAAACATTGGGTATAGCCAAAAGAATAATTTGGAGTGTCCTAAAAAAGAAAGAAACCACTGGTGTACTGAGCAACAGACACCAGAATGGATCAGCCAAGGACAACAACAACAGCTGATGGCAGAAACAAAAAAACAACAGTCAGTGACATCACCAACAACCTCCACAGGGCAGGGGTGAAGATCTCACAATCCAAGCTGCAAACCACTCATCAGCAGTAAGAATGGGAAAGCCAGATTGGAATTTGCAAAGAAATACAGAAATGAGCCACAAAAGTTTTGGAATGAAGATTAACCTCTACCAAAGTGATTGAAAGGCCAAAGTGTGGAGAACAAAAGGATCTGCTCATGATCCAAAACATACAAGCTCATCAGTGAAACATGGTGGAGGTAGTGTCATGGCTTGGGCTTGCATGGCTGCTTCTGGTACAGGTTCACTAATCTTTATTGATGATGTAACTCATGATGGAAGCAGCAGAATGAATTCAGAAGTTTATAGGAACATTTTGTCTGATAATTTACAGAGAAACCAAGTTAATCAGGAGGAACTTTATCATGCAGCAAGACAATGATCCAAAACAAACTGCCAACTCAACAAAGGACATTATCAGGAGGAAAAAGTTTAAGGAAGGTTTTAGACTGGCAAAGTCAACACTCACCAGGCGTTAACCAAATAAAATGTTTATTTTCTAATGATTTTCTGATAATGATCTGTAGTTCATTGTCATGTTCATAAATAATTAATGTAAATAATAACTCATGAATGCATTATAACATGTTATGAATGTGTTCATAGTTTGTTATAGGTAGGTTTGCCTTAAAAAAAAAAAAAAAATCCACTCTTTAACTGGGACTTTCTTTAATTATTTTTCTTGATTTTCTCTTCAGCACCCATATGGAAAATATGGGACTGTAAATATGTGTGTGTGTGTGTGTGTGTGAGCGTGTGCATGTGTGTGTGTGTGTGTGTGTGTGTGTGTGTGTGTGCGCGTGTGTGCATGTGTTTTCCCTATGATAAAGAGATCCATCAGTCTGCAGGAGCTGATAGAGTTGTCTGTTGGGATTATACACCGGGTACATAAGCTGGGCGTCCATCCACTGGTTATTATGTAAATTTTGTATTCGTGCATATGAAATATTGAATAGGAACACAATCCAGTAAATCAAATACATTTTGAAATATAAAAATATATATTTTTTTCCTGTTGGATGAGGTGCAAATTGTAACATATGGATAAAGAAAAGATTAAACGTTAATTGACTTGTTTGTTCGTTTGTTTGTTTTTGTTTTTTGTTTTTGTTTTAAATGACGACAGAGCAAATGTGTGTTTCAGTTTCCCCTTGTCTGATGTTCTTATGATCATTTTGCTCCTCATAATATTTACTTACTAGGGATGTAATGCATTGACACTATCTGTATCTGCAACTGCTCCAGATGTCTGTAACTCTTTCTGTTTAGTGCTTCAAATATCTACGTCTGTATTTGGAGTTAAACCATGAAGTGGCTGTGGTCTGAACCTGACTTTAATTTATTCATTTTTTGAAAGGGAGAGGGTGTTGGAAATGCTAGCACCATCAGCATGGTCTGTTCATGTGCATAACACATTATATCACCAATAACTTTACATACTGTAGTATGACAGTAAAAGACTGGCCTTGATGTTTGTTAGTTTGTTTGTTTGTTTGTTTGTTTTTTCTTTAATAAATGAATTATACCAGAGTGATCATCATGAAATACTACTATAAAACCTTGCAACATAGTACAAAACTTTACAACAAACAAACATTCATACATACAACAAAACTTTAATACATATACTACAAAACTTTACTACTTCAAACTACAAGCATGCATAACTGAGAGTTAAATCAGTAGAAATCCCATCGATTTAATGTCTTAATCTGTTTAAAACCAGTCACTTTACTGGAAACTGACAAATATAACTTTACAAATACTTCAAAACTTCTCCATTTTACAACAAATTGCAAAATTTTACAACATACATACATACATACATACATTCATACATACATACATACATACATACATACATACACACATACAACAAAACTTTACTACACAGACGACAAAACTTTACTACTTCAAACTACAAACCTGCATAACTCCAGTACAATTTTAGCCTTGACAAAATTGTGAGAAATCCCACTGATTTAATGTTTAAAACCAGTCACTTTACTTAAAACTGACTGATCTAACTTTACAAATACTTCAAAACTTCACCATTTTACAACAAACTGCAAAATTTTACAACATATTATAAATCTTTACAAAAAAAAATTGCAACAATGCGATATACAGCAAAACTTTACAATTTTCGCATATACTACAGTAGTTTACAATAACGTTTGTAAAGTCAGTGCTTTAAATCTATCTATCTATCTATATATCT
>JANDJT010000021.1:21802167-21812344 GCA_024331685.1 Stegophilus panzeri | reverse complement strand
ACACACACACACACACACACACACACACACACAGAGAGAGAGAGAGAGAGAGAGAGAGAGAGAGAGAGAGAGAGAGCAAGAGAGAGACCTTTCAACCCTCTAGGCTAAATCAGGCATCAATACAGCTCTCCTGGGTGAGCAAATGCATTATTTAAAACACTGCAAGGTGGAGGAGGGAGAATTGAGGATGTGGATATGTTTCAATTTTAGTCAACTATGCACTTAACATGCACTAAGAGGGCGTGGGTATACGTAAATCAAATATACAGCATGGAGAGAGTACAATCCTTCCCTACTCCTGGACCTGCAACATGCTGGCTTTATGATTCTCTGTAGTGAAAAAGCACCATGAGGGATAATAACATCAGCATAGCTCCATCAAGACCACATTATCTGTGCACACACTCATAGACATGCCGCTTTGAAGAACAAAACATCTGCATTCGAGCATGACTTGCGGCACAAGAGACAGGGAACCGGGGAAGATTTTCACCTCGCACATCATTCCAGCTGCACTTAAAATAAACTCCTCGCCTTGATCCTTCAGCGTCTCTGTCCACTTTTACAACAACAAACCCGAGTACAGACAAATCTGTGCTATTAAATGCTCAGAACAGCAGCGTGCTTCAAAGTCTTTAGCAATACCAGAAAAGCAGACAGACACATAGAGGAAAAGAAGCATAAAAGGTTCCTCGCAGTCACTGGCAAAGATTAAAGGGGGATGATTTCTTGGCTGCATGCTAATGCCCGGGTTTCAGAATAGATATTAATTATGAGTGCGTCTAAAACGAAATGCGCTAGAAAAGAGCTGGAGCTTTGAAGCAGATCTGATCCTCAAAAGCTTCTGATGCTATGATGTTGCGTAAGAATATTTTGATATAATGGGAACAAAATAAGTGGAGCTCTTTTCCTGTAAATGTTGAGGTTTTTGTCCACATAATAACACTCAGGTGAAGAAAAGGTGCTGTATCTACGGCTCATGAATATAATTCAACTGAAATAAGGAGAAAGTTTTGTTATGAGGCATTATTACACACACACACACACACACACACACACACACACACACAGGTGCTATCATGAAGTAACAACAAAACATTTTATGTAACCATAAATGTATAAATGTAACTATAAATGGATAAAAAGTATAATCAAGTATAATCATTGGTTCATTGCGGGAGGCACGGTGGCTTAGTGTTTAGCATGTTTGAATCGCACCTCCGGGGTTGGGAGCTCGAATACCGCCTCTGCCCCGTGTGCATGAAGTTTGCATGTTCTCCCCATGCTTCGGGGGTTTCCTCTGGGTACTCCGGTTTCCATCCTCCAGTCTAAAGGCATGCGCTGTAGGCTGATTGGCATGTCTGAATTGTCTGTAGTGTGTGAATGTGTGTGTGATTGTCCCCTGTGATGGGTTCGGACCCCGTCCCTTGTACCCCGAGTTCCCTGGGATAGGCTCCAGGGTTTCCCTGTGTAGGATAAGTGGTATAGAACATGGATGGACGGATGGTTCACTGCTGCAATATAAGAGCAATAAAACAGTTTGGGGGAAATTAAACAACGTTGGTGGTAATAAGAACGACTTCATACTGGGCTGCATCGCGCCATCTCACTCCATTGTGTTTCATTCCTTATACTACATCCTAGCTTTACCTTAAAAGTTACCATCTTCAGTGTGTACTGTTCTGTGTTGTGCCATGGTCCTGGAGAAATGACATTCCGTTCCAATGTATAGAAGCTATATAGAGGAATGACAATAAAAACCCACTTGACTTGACTTGAAAAATGTGTTATGACATCATAAACAGCTAATTAGAGCACACAGCAGAAATCTGCCATGACATCAAACTGTATCTACAGTAACAAATATTGCTAAGACATCACTGGACATACAGTAAAGTGTCATGGCAAGTCATGTGTGATGTTAATGACATGGTTATTTCAGTTTAGGATATTAATGTTCAGGTTAAGATGCCGGATTCAAGTGTGTGTGTGTGTGTGTGTGTGTGTGTGTGTGTGTTTATTGAGATGAATACATACTAATAGAATTCAATTTGTGCCAAAAAATATTGAATGTAACCTTTCAAGAAACAAACAAAAATGTACAATGAGAAAAAGTTGCGGAGTATAAACGAAATCTCTGGCAGCGCATTCATAAAGCATGATTAGTGAAAACGAAGCTTAGACAACTTTTAGCAAAGAATGCTCTTTGTCTGAAGACCATGTTAAATTTTTGCCACTGAGTTCACTGTTTTCAGCTTCAGGGTGGTTTTTTTGACGTTTTTTTTTAATCGAAGGACACGCCGTAGAATTGTTCGACGTATGTATCACTCCATGAGACCAAACTATCTGTGGCATGGTGATGGTTAAGATAAACAGACAAAACATATTAACACGTGCACACACGAACTGACTTTCCAGTACTGCCGCAGCCTGCTGTACTTCCTGTATATCTTGATTGACAGATCTGTCATCCAATCAGCACTAAGTAATCCTTCCGCAAAATATCCCTACCTTTTCCGTTTTGTCCGACTTCTCAGTGTGTTTTCTGACTTGTTCATTTGTGTTCGGATTTGTCAGTGTGTTTATAATTTGTTGTTTTGTTTACAGATTTGTGATTTGTTTTGCACTTCTCGGCCACCGTAGTTCTTCTTCTCTCGTTGTATATTTTTGATTGCTTTATTGAAAAGTTACATTCAATACTTTTGGCACAAATTAAATTCTGTACATACGCACATATGACACATTGGACAATACAAGTAGAGCAAACCCTTACACTCATACGTACACATAAACACACGCATACTTCCGCGTACATGTTTTATATCAGTGTGCATTTGCTGTGCAGATGGTAATTGACACATAGGCACCCCGTCTCTAACTCTTCTCCGAACCCCAGCAGTTCAATACTACATTATAAACCCCTCTGACCACAGTTTTCTGATTTTACATCCATGAGCCAACTCAATGTGCATCTCTTCCATCGATCAAAAAGAGATGAAAGTGCGATAAAGGAAGAGAACAGAGTGTCAGGCCACAGCGATTCAAAGAAAGGACGATGATTTGTAGCACAAGCTGAGGCCTGTAGATCCGGCAACCCGATCTGTACCATATGACTCATCATGCTGTGTGTGAAGAAGAGCCAGAGGTTTATGAGACTGTGTGTGTCGATCTGAACGGATCTTTCTTCCCCTGAAGCTAATGATCCCCAGCGGGGCCGAGCCAAGTCTAAATGACCGCCTAAATGACTCTTCATTATCAGCAGGCCTGCGTGCAGAGTCAGCGAGTACGATTATATCGAGTGTTTCGGTGTCCTCTAAACATTCTGAGCACCTCTCAATCGAGCACACACTCATCAAAACAATGTCAAGTGTTCCATATTACATACATTTATGTCCGCACTACTAATAATATTAACCAGAACAGACAACAGTAATAAAGCTGTTCAAATACCAATAACGTTCTCTTTGAAGTACATTAGGAAATATTTCCGTTAAATGGTTAGGTTGTTATGTTTATGTGTTTGATCTTCTCACAACGATTCACTTCGTCTGAGTTGTGATGTCATTCTGCACGTTCACATCCTCCTACACGTGACCTTACTTCCTTTCATATTCTTTACGTTTCGGTCACACGTTTATTTAGGGATCCCTTTCCCTCTTGTAAAAACAAGCCTGTGAAGCCTAAAAAAGTTTTTCATCAACAAAGTTAATGTGAAGAAAAGAACGTAATTGTCATGACTGTTTATAGCTGTAAGTGATATAATGTAAGTGATAACAGGAACTAACTCAATTGTGGAAAATTAAAAGTAACTTTTTAAACAGTACAACATATTCTTTAATTAGTAAACAGTTGTAATATTTGGTTTAATTGCTTTGGTATGAAAGGAACAAAACATTTCAGGACATAAATTAATCAGCTGTTAATGGAAAAATAATCAACTTTATAACCCTGCTTAACTGTAACCCCGCTTAATGTTAGCAACCTCACACCATCTCATCATTGATTATTTTCCTATAAAAGTACGTCCCTAAATTTTTTATTCCTTATTTATATAAGAAGTCGGTATATTTGTGTATGTACCAATTATCCATTATCACAAGCAAATATGCCTTTACCAGCAAATATTCTTGTTAAAGAAAAGCTAACAAAAAAAAAAAAATCCTGGTTCAATTCAATTTGTATCCATCATACATATCCTTCTGTACGTTGTTACTATAGAAACAATAAGGTATTTGACTGAGCACATTCATTAATCAACCTGTGATTTGAATAACAGTTGTAACTACAGTCATACCTGCTGTTAGAAAATAAATCAACACCTTCTTAACAATCATAATCGCGAATTCATCGGCACTCTGGTATAAGAGTACAGTTCCATTCATAAAAACACACAGTGGCTTGGCATCAATCATGTTCTGGAACAATCTCTTTCTATAATAGTCATTTTGTTGGTATAAAAACAAGAGAATACCTGGCTCAATGGACTATCCATCACTAAGTAGTGAATAAACACGACCAAAAAAATCCCATCAAAGGAATGAACATGGTTATTTAGGCTTCAAGCCTGTCACGTTTGGATTTCCCATCTCACACACTATCCAAATTTCATTCATCGAGTTCATTGACCTATTGACAAGCGGAGGATGAGATGAGTGTCATTATAATCACATTAGACTGGCCTTGTGTTTCCCAGAGATAACCTCTGACCTATTGATTCCCATTCCCTTCTTATAATCATCCGGTTTCTGTGGAGAACACAGCACTTTAAGCACTTTTATACAAAACTAAATTACAGGTGAGGCCTAATCCAATTCCAGTAGGTTTCCAGGAAGAACAGAAAGAGCCGTGTAAGCCGTGGAGAAATCCATTCAGAATGCTTTCCACATGCTGTTAAACTGATTTAACAGTATAATCTACAATTCACAGCCTGTATCTTCAGAGCAAAGAGGTTTTTTTTGTTTTGTTTGTTTACAGTAATAATACTCATTACACCAGAATAGGGGAACCAGAATAAATGTTTATAAACTGCCTCGTATCACATTTAAGTGAACTCTGCCATCAAATTCCCATGTTCTATTGATGAAACACAAAGAATTTTAATCAAATGTTACTGGATAGTTAGATACTTTAGGATTAAATGGTTGTATTTCATAGTGTTCTACTTAACAAGTGGGTTTCAGCTGCAGTTAACAAGAACCATTGATGGTTATAAAGAACCATTTTGGGGTGCAAAAAATCCCTTTATATCATTACACAGAAATCTCAACTCGTTTAAGAGCAGGCATTGTTAGCAACCTTGTAAAAGATTGAGAGATTGTTGCCTGAGATAGGTTAACACATGTTTAAGTGGTGAAATGCAGAGATGCAAAGGCTCAGTGGCACCCCAATCATGAAATCACTCAAGTTTTATGCGCAAGCAGAACAGTGCCATCTCGGCTTGCAAACCTCAGATAATGAGTTTTTTATTAATCACATGTGCATTACAGCACAGTGAAATTCTTTTCTTTGCATACCCCAGCATGCCAGGAAGTTGGGGTCAGAGCGCAGGGTCAGCCATGATACAGCACCCCTGGAGCAGAGAGGGATAAGGGCCTTGCTCAAGGGCCCAATAGTGGCAGCCTGGCATTGCTTAAAAAATAATAGTCATCTATGAGAGAGGTAAATTGCCCAATCTGGCAACCATCAGTAGAAATTATGTTTGTAACTGGAAAGAAAAGCTACATTAGAATTCACTCAGGTAATAATTTGTGGTTAGTGTTTTCTCTGTAAAACAGATGACTCGAAAATAAAGTCAGGATTTTGAGGACAACATAGCAACAAGGACTGTTGCACATTAATAGTAAACACCAGATGATGTTCCATCCATCCTTTGATTTTCTGTACCTCTTATCCTTACCCAGATGATGATGATGATGATGATGAAAGGGGGCACAGTGGCTTAGTGGTTAGCACTTTTGCCTAGAAAACTCCAAGGTTGGGGGCTCGACTCTCGCCTTTGCCCTGTGT
The DNA here is from genome assembly GCA_024331685.1 of Stegophilus panzeri. Taxonomy (NCBI): domain Eukaryota; kingdom Metazoa; phylum Chordata; class Actinopteri; order Siluriformes; family Trichomycteridae; genus Stegophilus; species Stegophilus panzeri. The sequence continues at coordinate 21,806,338 of JANDJT010000021.1, read as the reverse complement.
GCCTGTGTGGAGTTTGCAAGCTCGCCCTGTGCTTCTGGGGTTTCCTTCGGGTACTCTGGTTTCCTCCCACAGTCCAAAGACATGCACTGTAGGCTGATTGACATTTCCAAATTGTCTGTAGTGTGTGAGTGTGTGTGTGATTGTGCCCTACGATGTGTTAGCATGTCCAGGGTATCCCCTGCCTTGTGCACTGAGTCCCCTGGGATAAACTCCAGGCTCCCTGTGTCCGGCGACCCTATGTAGGCGAAGCAGTACAGAAAATGGATGGCTAATAATAATAATAATAATAATAATAATAATAATAATAATAAGAGGAAGAAGACTTAAAGTTTCATTTAATAGAACCAGATCTCTCAGTGATTTATCCTTGTTGGTAATTTTCATGTGTGTCTTCTTTTTGTTCCCCCTCCCTTTTTCTCCAACACTGTTTTGCCCGCACTGTGCTGTTTACTGATCACAAAGAATGTCTTCCAGTATACTGAGTACAGCACTTTTAAACCACTCACACGCCCACACCGGGTTCATTTTACACTGATGATTGGAGATTTGTATGCCTGCAAACACGCACACACACAAACACTGACCGCAGGATGTCCACAGTTTACTAAAAGCACTAAAAGGAGTATAGGGAATATAGCATGTACCTCTGTGACAGAGGCTGACTGAATGAATGGCAGCTGGTCAATTAGATAGTTCTGCTGAAACAGCAAATTAGAGCACGCTTGGAAAATTGGAGCATTAAGTGGAGTTTAGATAATTGGAACATTATGTGGGACTCCAAAGATCAGTGATTAGATTAATTGTATGTCTTCAAAATGCTCTAATTTACTAAGAAATTAGAGGATCTTGTAGCACTTTTTTGCCATACTGCTTTCTTTCAAGGTGACTGATAAGCCCTATCCCTTGTTGTCCAATATATTACTCCATAACTTTATATTTTAATACACATTTGTATTGCAATTTAACCTCCTTTGACTTGTATTATTTGCATTTTATTAGCTTTCATGTTTAGTTTATGTATGTTTGGGGTTTTGTTTTGTTGGGGTGGTGGGGGGTTATTTTACTGGTTATTTTACAACCACATTTCTGGTCTGATGGTCGGGACCCATTCACTTTGATTGATCACATTTTGTCTCACATATAACCATTATTTAAAAAAAGTATATTATTATACTTTTATATAATAACATACTTATTATATAAGTATATAGAATAAGGGCAGTGGTGGCTTGACGGTTAAGGCTCTGGGTTACTGATCAGAAGGTTGGGGGTTCAAGCCCCAGCACTGCCAAGCTGCCACTGTTGGGCCCTTGAGCAAGGCCCTTAACCCTCTCTGTTCCAGGGACACTGTATCATGGTTGACCCTGCGCTCTGAACCCAACTTCCTGACATGCTGGGGTATGTGAAGAAAAGAATCTCACTGTGCTATAATGTATATGTGATTAATAAAGACCCCTTATCATTATATATATAAAAAAGTAACATTTCTGATTTTTTTTTTTTTTTTTTTTTTTTTTTTTTTACAATTGCTAACAAGCATTATTTAATATCAAGTTTTTATTTGGTCATTTAAACATTATAAACTTTGTCTACTGTGATCTGTACACTATAAAATGAGTAAGCACTCCACTGTTTTGATGATGATGTGAAGGTGCAGGAGCTGGTATCTGATTACAGCTGAACTGATTAGGTTTATGTCTGTTTTGCTGTGGTGTGTAACTATCCAACAACATTCAAATTGTGAGATGTCAAAGTATATTAGCAAGAAAAAAACCTCAATTTTGGTTAAAACCAGATTTTTCATAATTGTTTTCTAGAATTATCTTCAGCAGCATCAGGCAGGTTTTCCCAGACCACCACAGAAATACCTTGTTTTAAATAATTTTGGTACAAAATGCATTGTATTCAAAATCCTTGTATATTTTTTTTTTCCCACTAATTTTCGCTGTGTATCTCTACAGCCTAATTTATAAATGTTTATGTACTTTGTGTCACACCTAATGACATTTATGTTCAAAGCCAAATGGATAGAAGTTTAGAAGTCAAATTGAAAACAGTTCTGTATATACGAAATAGTGTATTGACCTGCTGTGGTAAAGTGGTCAAAATTTAACCAATATGCCATCTAATTTAACATGTATTATCATAATATCATGTATGCTTACTGAAATTACTTTTATTATTATTATTATTATTATTATTATTATTATTATTATTATTATTATTATTATTATTATTTGCAGTTATGTGCAGTGGTTTAGCTTGATGTATTGATCCTAATTGCTGAAGTGTGACACTGAACACACAGCTACAATTCATCTATTATGTGAGAGATTATAGCATCTGATTTAGTTGGAATAACAAAAAAAAAAAATTTAAAAAAAAAATGTGAGGACAAATAAGGGAAATAATAAATAAACCAAGGAGAAAGCAGTCAGTTCAGGTTAACAACTTCAACCTGTGGGCTGAAAACAGACAGATTCCATGTCCCATTGAGAGAGAGAGAGAGAGAGAGAGAGAGAGAGAGAGAGACTTATAGGCAACAGGACTTTGAACAGAGAATTACTAGACAGCATAGTAAAAAAACAGGGTGAAGTATGAAATGAAAGACAGATGCCAAAATGGGTGCCAGTTTTTAACTTGGCCATGTCTTGGCCTATTCCTTTCCCCAGAGAAGGGCCTCATGTTATATAGGAAAAAGAGAGAACTGTTTCCCCCATCTGAGGCACCATATGTTCAGAGAAACAGTCAAATTTTCAAACAGATATCAAGTTTTTTCTATGCATATCAATTAGGTTTAATTAAAGATGTACCCCTCCTCCTGCACCCACACACCTCGTCTTCCAAGTCCCATAGCAGTGTGCAAATAAGAAGCATCTTTTTTTACATGCCAAGGTTTGAAGGATCTAATTGATATTCCCATTTTATTCCCATATTCCTGGACCATATAGGACTCATTTGGTCAACAGATGGTGTGCGTTTTTTAACACCTCCAGATAAGCTCTCTGCAGCACCTCAGCGATGGCATCAAACACCACTGTATTCTATCAGTAAGACTCAGACATTTCAAAACCGAATATATTATCACCAAGGCAAATGTGATACTTTCCAACCCCGCAGAAATTTTCTGAAATATCTCCTTTCTCAGTGTTTCAAGCCACTTTTTTTTCTGATGTAGATCTCACCTACCACCTAAAAGACACTCCTTTTCTTTGCTAACATGCAACAAAAGACCTAAGCTATCATCAGGTCTGTCTCAGATGGTGGCAGAACCTTTTAATTGCTAGAAGTTGGTAGAAATGGAGTTTAGCTCTAGTAAGAGAGGTTAAAATGAGATATGGTTTCTAACAGTGGGTGGGGTGTTCACAATACTATGATTAAATCATGATGTACAGTATGAAGGGCAATGGCAGCTCTGTTGTTAAGGCTTTGGGCTAGTTCTTGGAAAATTGCAAGTTGAAATCTCAGCACCACAAAGATGCCAACATTGGGCTCTTGAGCAAGTTTGAGAAGCTGTGCCAGCCGAAGTTTTCAAAATCTTGGAGGTGCAGCTTGTGACTACATCATGATGTCAGCAATGAACAGTGAAATGAAATGAGATGTGGTGGTGTGGTTGGAGACATAATGATGGTGAGCAGGTCTTTTCTCAAACACTTAGTAATGCCCTAAGTGATGTGTGCATCTTGGAATGGGATGTTCTCCGCTGGTACAGGGTGATGTGATTCAGAAAAGCGGTAACTCATTGGTTGAGTAACCAGGTTGTAAATCAAAGAGTCACTGCTAGGCACTGGAGCTTGGCACATAACCCTTAACTGCTTCATTAAATGCTGTTTGGGTTCTGCCATTCTTGTAAGTCATTTGGATAAAAAACCATCTGACAATAAGTTAATGCCCTCTCTACAGTGGTGCTTGAACCCTTTAGAATTTTCTACTCTCTGCATAAATATCCATAAATAAATATCCTAAAAGTAGACAAAGAGAACCCAATTAAACAAATAAGACAAAAATATTATACTTGGTCATGTTTTATTGAGTAAAATGATACAATATTACATATCTGTGAGTGGCAAAAGTACAGTATCTCACAAAAGTGTGTACACCCCTCACATTTTTGTAAATATTTGATTATATCTTTTCATTTGACAACACTGAAGAAATGACACTTTGCTAC
>JANDJT010000021.1:21781764-21802067 GCA_024331685.1 Stegophilus panzeri | reverse complement strand
GTAGCAAAGTGTCATTTCTTCAGTGTTGTCACATGAAAAGATATAATCAAATATTTAACAAAATGTGAGGGGTGTACACACTTTTGTGAGATACTACATGTGAACCTCTAGGATTAGTAGTTAATTTGAAGGTGAAATTAAAGTCAGGTGATTTCAATCAATAAGATGACAATAAGGTGTGAGAGAGCACCCTGTTTTATTTAAAGAACAAGGCTCTATAAAAGTCTATTCTTCACAACACATGTTTGTGGAAGTGTATCATGGAACGAACAAAGGAGATTTCTGAGGATCTCAGAAAAAGAGTTGTTGATGCTCTTCAGGCTGGAAAAGGTTACAAAACCATCTCTTAGGAGTTTGGACTCCACCAATCCACAGTCAGACAGATTGTATACAAATGCATGAAATTCAAGACCAGTGTTCCCTCCCCAGGAGCGGTCGACCAACAAAGACCACTCCAAGAGCAAGATGTGTAGTAGTCCATGAGGCCACAAAGGAACACAAGGTAACTTCTAAGCACCTAAAGGCCTCTCTCACATTGGCTAATGTTAATGTTCATGAGTTTACCATCAGGAGAACACTGAACAACAAGGGTGTGAAAAGTCACTGCTCTCCAAAAAGAACATTGCTGCTTATCTGCAGTTTGCTAAAGATCACATGGACAAGCCAGAAGGCTATTGAAAAAAATGTTCTGTGGATGGATGAGACCAAAACAGAATTTTTTTCATTTAAATGAGAAGCATTATGTTTGGAGAAAGGAAATACTGCATTCCAGTATAAGAACCTTATCTCATCTGTGAAACATGGTGGAGGTAGTATCATGGTATGGCCCTGTTTTGCTGCATCTGGGCCGGGGAAACTTGCCATCATTGATGAAACAATGAATTCTGAATTATACCAGCAAATTCTAAAGGTAAATGTCAGGACATCTGTCCTGAACTGAATCTCAAGAGAAAGAAGGTCATACAGAAAGACAACAACTCTAATGGTTAAAGAAGAATAAAGTTATGTTTTGGAATGGCCAAGAATCTGGAGAATCCAATAGAGATGTTGTTGTAGGACCTGAAGCAAGCAGTTCATGTGAGGAAACCCAACAACATCCCAGAGTTGAAGCTGTTCTGTACTGAGGAACGGGCTAAAATTCCTCCAAACCAGAAACGTTCAGTTGCACTTATTGCTGCACAAGGGGGTCACACCAGATCCTGAAAGCAAAGGTTTACATACTTTTGCCACTCACAGATATGTAATATTGGATAATTTTCCTGAATATATAAATGACCAAGTATAATATTTTTAGCCACTTTTCCGTGGCAAGGTACGGCTTGGCTCGACTCAACTCGGCTCACTTTACTTTTCTGAGCTTGCTTTTCCACTGCAGTTTAGTGCCACCTCAACCTCCTTCATGCAGAAATACTGTTGTATTATCAAAGCCCAAATACACAAATACACGGTCAGACCGTATTCCAAAGGTATTCCAGGTTTCCTCCCACTTCCCAAAAAACATGTGAGTAGGTGGATTGACTTCATTCATTCCCCTTCTTTTTTTCCGGTTGTGGGTAATGATGGCAATAGACTGGAAAGATCACCCCAGACTTCGCTATCCCTGGCCACAGATACCAGCTGGTCCTGGAGGATCTCCAGATGTTCACAAGCCAACTGTGAAATATAATTATTCCACTGGGCCTTGGTTCAATCCCCTGGGTCTCTGACCAGTGGGACATGCCTGATACAGCTCTAGTGGGAGCTGATCAGGGAGCATCTTTGTAAGGTGCCAGACCTTCCTCAACCGGCTCGTCTCAATTTGCAGAAGCAGTGGATCTACTCAAAAGCCCTCTTGGATTGTTGATATCCTCATGCTACCACAGAGAGCAAGTCCAGCAACTCAGCAGAAGAATCTAATTTTCACCTCCTGTACATATGACCTTATTCTAACACACACTACCCACAGCTCATGACTATAGGTCAGGGTAGGGATGTAAATCGCCAGGTAAAGCCTTCATCCTCTTCATCTACTAAGCCCACCCTAAGACCAGCACAGCGACTGTAACACTACTGCCACTAACCTGACCCCAAGGTACTTAAACTCCTTTACCAGGGGCAAGGTCTCTCACCTCACTTGAAGGAAGCATCCCACCCTTTTCTTGGTAGAGATCCATGGACTTGGTCATGAAAGTGCTGAAAACATTCCCATGCAAGTCGGAGGCCTATTTCAGATGTTGCCAAGAGAACAACACCATCTGCAAATAACCAGAATGTTACCTCTAGCCCTCTATACTGGACACCTCTCAAACCTTGGATGTGTCTTGATAACCTGTTCATGATTGGTGACAAGGAGATGGCAGCTAAGTCTTATTCAGTGTTAGAATGTTCGTGCATTGTGCCCTGTGTGAAGAAACCATTATGTCATATATTATATCATTGTTGAGATATATCTTCAAAAACAGATGCATCTCTTACCCATGAGAAGAATAAAGAAGAGAAACAAATGTAAATTATATTTAGTATGAAAAACTAGAACAGACAATTTCTTGAGGAAGGCTTTGGTTTATCGTGTTTGTCGTTTGATGACAGTCAAACAAATAATAATGCAAAACTTAGTTGTATAACATTTATGACTTCTGGCTCTTCTTCTGAAAGTGGTAGGAACACTGATGATAGGAAGATGATTACTAAGGGGACAGCTCATAATCATGATGTATGTTATTCTACTGACTATAAATGAACCAGACTTCAGGAAAAAAGAATTCAAATGAATGAAGGAGATTTAGTTGGTTTTCACATGATTTCATATGAAAATTGTGAGAAACGTTAACCCTAACGTTGACCTTTGTGACATTTAATACATCATAAATTAATCTTTACTATCGTCGTGGCACTGTGCTCTAGCACTGAATGGCCCCGATGTCAAAGTGTAGAAGGTCAGTTGTATTTCTGCCTCTGTTAGGTGAAACTCATGAGTAGTCAATCACCAGTCTGTTTTGTCTGTGAATGTCTAAGAGCAATTACACTAGATGGCTAATACTGACGGGAAGTTCGTGTTTGTCACCTGTTTCCTATTTCTTTCTCTGTTTGAGGCTGAACAAGTGAAGCACAGTTTCTGTCTCATTCCACAACTATTCAGCAGATATGCTGTTATTCTGTTATTAAGCCTCACATGTTCTGTCTGAATTCCCAACATTTTAATTGACAATTAAGCTAATAACTAATGATGAAGTGAATGCTGCCAAACGTCTTACATAATTTCTTTTTCAACTAAAAGAATAAAGGTTTAACAATTCAGACAACAACTTTAATTGCCTTGAAACCAATTTCCTCAAGCTTAATTATGTTGTTTTGATTTTAATTTTTACTTCAAGTACAGTTATGATCGTTACTCTGGGTTATAATTCTTTCTAAGCTGTCTTGTCTTATTAGGAGATAATACAAGGAATGTGAACAAGTTCATCTCAGCTAAGATACACTTGATTAATACTATGTTTGTGCATTGTATATAAAGCATTACACCCACTCTTGCTGCTGTCAGCCTGGGTGTATATTAGCTGCAGGTGCATTAGTTTAAAAAAAAAAAAAAAAAACATGCAAAAGTATCAAATGGAACAGTTTTCATTAATTCATCCATTCATTTATTCATCAATCAATCCATCCATCCATCCATCCATCCATTCTTTCATTTATCCAGTGCCTTATCATGGTCAGGACAGTGGTGGGTTTGGAGCATGTCCTGGGAACACTTGGCATAAGGTTGGAGAGTTCACCCTGTATGCCAGTCTATCACAGGGCACCGTGCACACACATTCATGTGCTCATTAATAACCATAGGCAATTTAGCTTAGCTAGTTGTCCTACCTGCATGAGCTGGAGGACCAGAGAACCTGGAAGACAAACTCACATAAACGCTGTGAGAACATGTAAAAATCCACATAGACAGTAATCTGAGCATAGGATCGAATCGGGACGCTGAGGCTGAGGCTACAATGCTGCCTGCTGTTCCACCATAATGTCTTGGACAGTCAAGCACAGATGAACTTCAGAAACAAACTTCTGCAACAGTGGAAAAGTATTCACAAGTCAAAACCATGTGCACAAGTGAGTGTTTCCCCTATCATGTGCAACCTTGTATGGCACTAAGAACCCATAGGTAACAAAGAACCACTAAACAAACCTTGAAGTGTTCTTTATTCTAATATTATGGAAGTCATATCATTGGATGAGCAAAGGACCGTGAGGTTATTTATTTACCAAACTAACCATCATATTTAGAGTTACATCAATATTTAAGCTGGAAAAGTTCCTTGTATTCAGAATCATGCACATGCTTAAGTTGACTTTCTGAGCAGAAAGTTCACTATTAAAATTTTCTGAAAGACACATTGAAATTAGCCCTTTGTAGTTCACTCCGCTGAAGTTGCCAGTTTTTTTATTTTTCTTGTTTCAATAAAATCTCGACTATTGCCTTTAAACAAAAGCACTTTCCTTTAAGCCCAAAAAGAATTGGGAGAGGTCGCATTCATAAGGACTTTTTGTTGTCCAAACACACCTGTTCATGTTGTGTTCAATTATAATCACATGTTAGTAGACATCCGTGCTAATGCATGCTGATGCATAAACATTATGCTCCATGTTACATTAAAAAAAAAGTACATTGAAGTGTTTGAAGAATTTTTAACATAGCAATGCACCAGCCATTATTGAACAGGGATGGGAGGGGGAAGACTTCAGTCATTCATGCTGATATTTAGGAAAACGAGGGATAAACAAATTGTGGTTGCCAGGAATAAACATCATACCACTTTTAGGTGAAGTTCTGAAGCTCATAGAGTAAAGATTTTCACTTCATGTTATATTCATGCTGTTTGACAACAGCAATCATACAAAACAAAACAATCCAACAAACTCACCTCAGCTGTCTCTTTTTGAAGATATAAAATGCCATGATGAGCAAAAAAGCTTCTCATCTTGGCCAGCAGTGTGACTGGAATTTAATTTGTGGCTACTGAAACAGGCACAGGCACTGAAACCATGAAAGAAGCCCAGTGCAGCTGTTTGGCCATTGCTCATGAGAAACAGTTCTGAAAACAGTCTACAGAGACCAACAACACATTATTAATCCTGAGAAACTTTCATCTTCTCACATGACTACCACTGAGTGAGTAGAAGACAGTTCTTGAAAGCTCAGCACTCATGGTCAATACAAATCTCAGAGTCAGAGTCACAGTCACTGAGATGCCAGAAGGCGAAAAAAAAAAAAAGTATAAACCGCCACCCGAACACATAGATGAGTGCTTAGACAGCTTTCATAACCTCAGTGAAACTAGAAGCTCCGCTCTGAACCAATACCAGCTCTGACATCCTTACGGAAAGTGAGTGTTTACACACCTGCGAGGGGAATTTACAGTTCTGGGAATAAGTGACAGCATCTCAGTCTCTCTCTCTAACATTCTCACACACAAGTCATTCCAATAACATCTACACAAATCAAAAACAGCAGCTGTGCTTTCAAATGCATGTTGTCATTTTAGATTTAAAGATACATTTGATTATCAGGGCCAGTTAAAGAGGCATTTGATTATCAGGGCCAGAATGGTGTGTAAATATGTCAAAAGGAAGGTCAGACCAAGAGCTGTCAAATAACATTTTAAGTTACATAAAATTGGATGACCAGATAAACAACTAATATGAATTTTATCTTCTAAATGATTAGTTTATGGCTTTTTCAGTGTCCAGTTCAGTTTTGGTGAGTCTGTGTTCACTGTAGTCCTGTTCATGGCCTCACAGAAGTGGAACTTGATGTGGAACTTTTGCTGTTGTAGCCCGTTTGCCTCTGAGATTATTTTCTGCTCATCACAGTTGTACAGAATGATTATTTTTGTTACCATAGCCTTGAACTAGTCTGGCTATTCTCCCCTGAACTCTGTCATCAACAAGAAGGCATTTCCAGTCACAGAAATGTCACTCACTGGATGTTTTTTTTTTTTTTTGGTTTTTTTTTTTTTACCATTCTGTGTAAACTCAAGAGACTTTTGTGTGCAAAAAATATTCAAACCAGACCATATGGCACCAACAACTATGTCACAGTCCCTGAAACCCTGAGATTTCTTCACTGAAATTTTTTTCACACATTGTTTTCACAACCAGTTTTTCACACATTGATTGGTTCTGAAGCAGAATTGTTCAAGTGTTTAGATGGATCAGTTGAAATATTTTGCCAGACTGTGCTCGGCCAGTTGATGACTCCTGGTCTAGAGCTTAAAATATCCAGCAGAGTCCTGTCTCTCTGTCATTCAGTCTTTTCTATCCTTAGAATAACTCTTCTGTCTTTCCTATCCAAACAAACTCCTGAACCTATTGACCTGCTGACCTATTGACCTTCATGAACTACTTACATAATGTGCCTGAAGATTACAGGATTAATAACATAAACACCCAGAGTCTGTCTCTCTCGCTCTTTGTGAGCGCTGGTATTAATTATGGAAACTTCACTGGAACAGAGGAGAGTGGCAGCTGCACATTCTTGCATAACTCTAAATTTAGTGTCAATGCTTAATTGTTAAATGGGTGACATATGACCTCATAACGCACTTGCATGCACTCACAGAGAATACAGAGCCAAGATTTTGTTTGAGGGAAAGTCTGATTCACTGACCAGTGCAACACAAGAAAACAACAACCATTAAAAACAGTCGTGCCTGATTTTCTTCTTAGTGTGTCCTGTTTACATAAGGCGTTTGGAGCATTTTATGACCTCAGCAGTATTTTTAACCAGCAAATGGAACTCCCCTTGTCCTTGAAAACCCATCTTGTTGTGGACCATGACAGGATGAGACAAAGAAAGAGAGAGAGAGAGAGAGAGAGAGAGAGAGAGAGAGAGACCTGTTTTCATCAACTTTTGACATGATGGTAACACTTTATTTAATAAGCACAGCTGCTAGTGCTGCACAAAACACACGCAAACACACAATATGTTCATCCTTTTCATCTTTGGATTTATTCCCGTCATTTCTTTCAGCAGGTCAGCTCATTAGGGGTCCCTCTGTAATCTTTAGAGTTCCGACCAAGTCCGATAAGGCACTGCTGTTAATTGCGTCCAGGAGAGAAGCGAGAAACTGAGACGAGATGAAACAGAGAGGAGCAAAACAGACAGAGCGTAGAGAGAGATGTGTTTAAGGGGTAAGATGTGTCAGTGGCCTTGGGTGAACAGGGCAGGAGTGCAGTGCTGCTGGCATTAGCTTATCAGCTTCCTGAGGAGGGAGGATAAAGAAAAGTACACTCGTTCTGAGCACTGGAGTGGTTCTGCGATAGGGCTGTAAAAGGACATATTTACTACAGCCTAATTTCAGGGCCTAAGCAAAGCTAGGCTAAAGCCCACAGTATATTTAGCATAGAACTTAACACAGATTACATCTGTGAGGGTTGCATGAGGACAAAACCACCTTTCTGACTGTACAGTGCTCCAGTACTGTAGATGGCGCCAATAATATTTCATGACAATTTCAATGTCCTCTCTTCAAATTCATCCATCTTAGAATGAATCGGCTTGGGCACACCTCATTTGTAATGACCAATCACGGGATTGGTTACATAGCATGTTCATCTGCAGAGTTTGCTCAGCTGCCATGTCCACAACAAGGTGAGTGCAGCTTCCACAAGACATCCAACTGCATCACATTGTTTGTGGAAGCCAGGCCATCTAAAGTCAGTTATATTAATGTGTAGGTTTCGCAGTTGCTCTATAATTCTTAAAGCTGAGCAAATTTGGTCAAAATACCTACAGCACCAGAATACCTACAGCAATATGAGCTATGAGATTCAGAAAGTCAGCTTGAGTTGAAACAGAAATATAAATTGAGATCAGACATGGGCTGGCAAGGTTTATTTCAAGGGTGTCAGCTGCCACCCCATGTCAACCATGTGGGCATGACTCTGGCAGGATGTTTAAAGTGAGTTGCACAATACGTTTCTCAATGTTCAGAATAGCACCATATTCATTACTGCTCTGTAGCACTATGTAGTAGATTATAATTGAGACCACATTTTGCATGATTCCGGTGAATGGGTTTGTTTACTACACAATTTGCTAATGATTCTGCAAAAGTGATATGTTGCTACATCAACAATACCGTCATAAACAACTAGTCATCATCAGAACACTATGGATGCATCCTAAGCAAGCGATGCTTCAGTAAACATCATCTTCAGATGATACCAGTACGTTATGAGGGCAATTCTATGATTGGGAAACTAACTGAATGCCATTCAGTCCTTGTGACTATTAAAAAAAATACTATTTCAATATAATTCTTCAAAATAGACTCCAGGAAAACATGCATTTCACCATTTAAAAATATGTCCCAGACAACAGTCTCGTTTTTGCCAGATTTCTTTAATGACAACAATTGATTTTTGCTCGTAAATAAGTAAGAGAGTTGAGAATTTTAGCATAGAATTAGCAAATACACAAAATGTGGTTAACTAGCATCCATGTTAATAGTATGATGATTGTATGGACATTAATCATTTACTTTCAGTCCTGTAATTTGTGCAGCAGGGCTGTACTTTCTGACAAGTGACTGACAAATGATCTTGAATAAAATGTAGAATCCTTAAGAGTTTAGCTGCTTTATGTGTGTATATAACTTTAACACCATGGATTATTTTTGGACATGTGCAGTGATTCTCAAAATGGTGAATAATGAGTGATTTTGGACATGTGGTATATATTAGAACAGTCACCAAAACCATCAACTGAAAAGGAGTATACAATGACCATTAAAAATTGTTTTCCCACCTAATGTTACAGAGATAATCCGAGAACAAACTGACCTTGAACAGCTAGCCCCTTCTTGTCTGTCAGTGGTTTCTCCAAGCTAACTTGAACATTCAACATGAACATTACAACATGAGCTTAACCCAGATCAAGCTGACCCATCCAAAAAAACATGGGTGCATCCTATTTTGGGATGACTGGAAATAAGGAGTGGAAATTTGCTAACACGAGATTCATATGAGCCAACAACAACATGCTTTGTAGGAGTAGTGGAAGCCAATTATTTTAGGCAATTTCAGCTCCTGAAGAACTGAGATGATTATTTAGACTGTCAGTGTGGAGGAATAACAACATGAGAGGCCAAAGATCTTCCTCTGAGTAATCAGTACAGTAATATTAATCTCCTGAATCGGACACGTGCGTAATTTATTCAAGTTAAAAGCAATATCAAAGAATCCAATTTAAGCTAATTGATTATTGCTAGTGGATAGGTGAAGCTGCCAGTACAATGCCAGTACCTGTATTTGTATCAATTTAGTGTGTTAAATATCCGTATGTGTATATGAATTTGGATTTAAACCTGACATGGACATAGCCTAAACTGGAATTCTGGCTCCGACAGTTCCTCAACCTCAGCTACATTATTCCAGTTCATAACCGGTCTCGACTACAAATGTACAAAGGGACTTTTTTTTTAATCCCCCTCATACAGTTATTATTTTTGTTTGTCTCTTCCCATAATAATTTCTCATGAATTTAGTTGGGCCTATTTCCCAAATATTTTACTAGCCTAATTTAAACCACCATGACCTTGACCATGTGGTTAATCATTATGAATGAATGAGCACTGTAAAGGCATCTCACGTAATGAATGTGTCCTGCATCTTCATATCTGACCGCTTGCTTGTCCAACTTTTTTGTGCTGTCCCGTGCAATCCCAGTCTCAGTGCTCACCTCTGAGAAACTTTCTGGCAAGCTTCGGAAATATAATGCACCTCCAATTCATGTGTGTATTTGTTCAAAACACATCAGTTCGTTCCAAATAATATTAGTATTTACTAACATCCCTACAGGATAAGCTCCTGAACCATTCCATGTACTGTATAATGTGTAGTGTTCATCTTGACTCATGGGTGACAGTTTTTTTTTTCTTCCCATGCTTTAAACAAACCCATCACCTCGAATACCAGGTGTGCTCTTTCTAGGAAGTTAAACAAAAAAAAATTGCAGGGGAAGCAGAAAAGAAAATAATGACATTGTAGAAACATATCGATGGATTCCTGTGTTTTAAAACTAGCTATTTTTGTAAGTATCTAGTAATATACTGAGCTCCAGCTCCATGCTCTTGGGAGATTTTTGTGATTTCTATGCGCACTTGGGAAAGCTTCGTTTCAATTTTTCCATTGCCATATTTCTGATCTGAGAATATTATAAGCACTCTTTCAGCCCTACATGTCCCTCAGCTTTTTGGTTCATTTAATTACGTAAACGTAACCGAAACTAAGAAGCAAACAAACCAAAATTATATATATATATATTTTTTTTTTAAAGACTCGATTTCTTCTGAAGACATATTTGATCTGGTGTAAATATGCCAAAGAGATGATCTAGAGCTTAAACATGAGTAAAGAGAAGAAAATGGTAGTCAATAAAAAGGACACAAACTTGCGTGTGACTTGCGTGTCAAGGTTTGTATTATTGACTGATATGATGAGTTCATGCATTCTAAATGATTACAGACGGTGTGATTTTCCCTTCATCTCTCACCTGCAATGCCTTTCTAACTTCACATTCATTGTCAAGCTTGTGAATTGTGAGGTGGTTGAAAGGGATGAGATGATGATTACAGTTATGAGGTATTCTGTGAGCTTTAATACACTGTTTTCTTCTTCTACGGTGAATTGAGAAGAGCAGTGAGTCAGAGGGTATTGGGTTAAACTTACAGAAACACACAAACATCCTCAGGGATGGCAGCTGTTGCAACAAAAGGGCAACTGCTGTTGAGATGTTCTGCCATGTCTATTTGGTTTAAATTAACAATAGGAGGCAGCTGAAAAGAAAAAAGCGAGGACGCAACTTGCTTTATGCCATTACTGTGACTTAGCCAGAAGCAACATGTGCTATGTTTACTAACCACAGCCAATTATATAACCTTTCAAGCGCTGCTCTAACCGTTGTAAACTGCATATATCAACCTGACTCATTGTCCAAATAATTGGTTGACAAATACAGATGGATGACAAATTAACATTAAAGATGCTAAGGGTTTATCCAAAACCGCCTACCAAATGTTGGTGTATGGTTTTTATGCAATTTCTTCTAAGTGGTTTTGGACGTAGTCTAGAGTTACCAAGCAGTTAAATGGTGTAAGGTGATGCTTCTTGGATGGCATTGTCTTTCACAGAGTGTGAGTGCGTAGGAGGACGTGTCTGGTGTCAGCTCTTTGTGGTTGGGGTGGAGCACTAACAGAACAAGTGTGTGTTTAGAGGTAGATCTGGGAGATAGAAGAACTGACCCTGCCTTTGAGCTGGTGACTCACCGTCACAGCTGACAGCTAAGTCGTTGAAGCTTTGTGTGGATATGACAGTACGACATGCGACCGATGCTGATTTGAAAACCACTGTGTAACTTTCTAGAAGATGCCAAAACCAAGAGGGTTTTCAAGATGGAATGCATCTTGACTGAAAATATGGGCTGTAGAATTTTCCTGAAATATGATTCATAAAAGATGAACTGAAAATGGTGTGACCAGGAAGTAGCTTGATATTAATGGCAGCCCTTTTTGGCCATGGGTGAAATTACTTAATTCCACATTGTTTGCACATTTTTAGTACTATATGTCACCTATATCTCCATAGTTCTAAATAACAATAAGAATATAATGGACTTTTGTTGTTATTTATCCTGTCTGAATGTGGGAATACAATAGCAGACAGTCCACCATGAGGTGGTCCACATTGCTATGGGAAAAGATTGTAACGTGTAATACATACGTTAAAATGATGAATGAGAGATTAGCCATTATTGTTTCCACAAGTGGAAAATATGAAACTAATTTAACCAAGTCTCCCAGTTATGTCAATCAACAGTGATATGTTTGTTGAGCTGGAGCTTAGTAGCTAGCAAGTAATGTAAACTTTGTGATGATTTTGACATGTGGTATGCATGCTTTATTTGGTGGTCTTAGGTTTCGCTCACTTGTTTGCTACATCAGCCTCATAGCTCCAAAGTCTTGTGGCTCCATAGCAGAAAAACAAAAGATGCAAAATTTGGACACTGGACTGGATTACATTTGCTGGTTGACTGCATTTCAGGCATGTGGAAAAACCTGTGAAAAATCATACTGTATTTTCTCCAAAGCCATTCTTTTACACCATATTATAACGAACAGTGTAGATTAGGTTGTTTAGGACAGGGGTTCTCAAATCATTTGGAGCTAGGGATGCCTTTAACTGTAAAATAAATCCCATGGACCCTCAGTACAGATTTGTTTAATCAACATAATCCAATTATTTAAATATTAGACTTATTATTCAAATGTGTACAGTAATATTCTGGCTATTTATTGAAGTTTTTTGGAACTTTCCAATGACAAAACACATAAGGCCCAAGTTATCATTATTTATTTGTGTTTTTGAGTTATTGAGGTTTGGATTAAACCAATTCAATTCAACTAACTAATTAAACTGAATAACTGTAAGAACAATAATAAATTTAATCATTTTTAGGTAGGTTATGATTTCCACCACTGTAAAGCAATTAGAAAAACATTTTAGACCCCTATCTATGCCTCAGTGACCCCAGGGGGTCCCTAGATCCCATTTTTAAAATAAGATAAGATAAGATAATATAATACTTTTAATAATTCCCAGATGGAGAAATTTGGGAAAGCTACTGGTTTAAGATAATTGACCTTCTCTAGTGGTATCAACTGAAGTAGACTGTGAACCAGTACAGTCCAAGTCTAAACCTCATTTTAGGTCCTAGGCCCTAAGTCACATCTTGAATGGGGTTCCCAGGGCATGTTGGGGATGCATTATTAGGTTGTAGTCATATGGTTTAAGTAACATTATTCAGTGGTAAAATGGTTGTTTTTGTAGCCTATTTACATATCCAAGCAACACAACTGAGTAAAGATATTCACAAAAAAAATCTAAATCCCAGTCTCATAAACTCCTGTCCAGTTAATGTACAAATCATACAGGTTATCACACATAAAAACAGTTGAGGTCAAATACTGTGATGTTAATTTTACTTTTCCTAATTTTTTTTTTTTCTTCACCTTTTTAGGTGAAGCAAATCTTTATAAAATGAGGTGATGGTTTCGAATGGATCCCACTAATGAAATCATGAGCTGAAGGTTCTGGAAAAGCCAAGAACCTGGTGGATTGTTTCCTTCTGTCTGGATACCCATCAATCTACTTCCTTCTGAAAATCGAAGTCCAAGACTTTGTTAACGCCATCCATATCTCATACTCGTGTTCTTGCATTATGTGGCTCCACTCCTGCCCTCTTTGGCTGACTTCAGTCCAGCTGTTGTTTTGGTAGCAGCTGCTGCCAGCTCACAGGGCAGGAGGGGGAGATGGAGAGCATAGAAAAGTAATAAAGTGAGAGTTCACATCGGTTCAGCGTCAGAGAAATGCGCAGCGGGAGCAAACCACCACAAGAAAATGAGTCAGCGAAGGAGCGAGTAAGGTCAGGAGAAAGAGACATGCATTCATTTAGACTGTCGGATAGAGAGAGGGAGTGAAAGAGACGGAAAACAGCCAAGGCAAAGCAACAGAGGAACCAGAAGCCACAGGTTGACCCATCTGGTCCTGCACAGTTTGGCATGTCTTCCTTTAGACTGACATGACGGTCCAGTGACCTCAGTCGGGCTTTTTCCTCACACAACTTGCACTAAGGAGCTTGATTATTTTTTTAGCTCTAAAGCTGAGCAGATATTGTCAAGGGCAGACAGGAGACATCATCGAGCTGTCCTTGGGTTACAAACATTCAAATTCCTATACTCTACTTTTAGACCTAACATTATGCATATCTCAAGTATAAAAAGACAGTTAAGATGTGGATTCTTGATCTCTGGGGTGAATGTCAGCACTATTAAAGCTAGGAATGCATTGATGCTGATATTTTCATAGGTCTAATACTGTGCTCAATTAATCAAACTCAAAAATGATCTGATACCAACATCCAATACTATGCTATACTACATGATGTAAGCCTAATATACACTGTCATGCTAATGATTAAACAACATGAAATGACAGTGATCTGAACATATTCCATTATTACTGATGGCAATCAAAGCAAATCAGACTTCGCTATAACTGCTCTGTGCCCTCAGATGATGTGACATGACACCACTGATTCATTAATCATAATTTTCAGTGTTGGTAAAAACATTTACTCATACTCAAAAACAAAAGGTATCAATGCATCCCTAATTTAAGCACAGACCCATAACTTGTATAAAGCATAAGTCAAACCAATTCAATCTCATGAAGCAGACACTGGTGATTATAACAAGTGTACAGGTGATTGAACAGGACTTCCTAACCCAAATCTTAACCATCCATCACGTTTCAACTATGCTAGCGAGTTCTCATGCTATCCCCTATAGTTGTGAGTTCCTGTTATTCTCCTCCACCTTATGATAACTCTCAAGCATCCAGGTCCACTTTCAGACCCAAACACACCCTAAAAAGCCACAAAAGATTTAAATTTAGTCCCATCCAGCTCTATCTGGATCCCACTGGAGTCAATCAACCCTTATCTACAGGACAATGAGGATAGCCGACTGGGTCCTGGAGGAGAATAACACTTCTGGTTAGGAAAGAAGCAGGACAGGCTGCAGGAGTGGAACCTTCTGGGGCCAGATCTAGCTGAGGAAATGGTAGTGAAGGTAAGAGGGTAATGAACATTCCCCAGGAGGGAGATGAAACCTGTGGTAGACGCTCAGAAAGGTTTGCAGGAAGGTCTATATCCCCTTAAACTAATCCACCAGAACTTACATGGAACGTCCTAGCCCTTAAACCCTTGGAATCCTGCTGCTACCACTAAACAAATGGTTATTCCAAGGGCCAGGAGGCTATGAAACAAACTGAGCATGTTTGCCCGAGGCTTGAGTGAGAGTACGCAGAAACACATCCTAAAATAAGAAACCTAACCCCCTTTAAAGGATAGGCTCTAGTAAAGGATGGAAAATCAGCTTGACAGACAGGGCTTGACAGGACGTTATACAGAGGGATGTCAGTAAATATGTATTTATTACAAGGCATACAGTGTATGTTCCATAATAACTAGTGTGCATGCCAAGTGTCAAACCTATTGTTTTGCTCCACAGTAAATATTGTTTAGAGTTGACAGCAGTGTATGGAAATATAAAATTAGGCACTTGGTGAAAACTATCTGGCAGTTTGTTTAGCCCAGTTTAAGTGCATTTGGTTAAGAAATTGCAAGCACTGCAGTCATGTTAGGAGATCAACTGAAAAGCTATTGCACAATTTTTTAGTCAGGGGTATTATATCTCTCACACTCAGCTCTGTTAAAAAAAAAAAAAAAGGAATCATGTTGATCAGAGGGGAGTACGTGCTATTAATAATCAGTCTCAGATTTAGGCCATACTATGAAAGTGCCATAATTCATTTCAACTGACATGGTGCTACAGTTCCCTTGACCCTGAAAAGGATAAAGCGGTATAGAAGATGGATGGATGGATGGTGCTACGGTTCTGGATGTTTTGATTAAATGTCCTCAGTTTCGGGAAGCGTCCAACTGGCTGCAGTGCACCATGGGATCCAACTGTTGATTTAGGTCCTGGATTGTGTCCAGAGGAATCTAAATCATATTTGAGTCGGAAAGTTTGAGTCCAGTGCCAACATTGTAATATTACAGGAAAAAAAGTCACAAAATTGTGTAATATTTTATTTTGATAAAAACCAATCAGTAGCCAGACTGGAAACAGTATACCCAGACATTATTTATATAAAACAAAAGTTTAAAAATAAGTACATAGCTGAGGATGTTGCCAAAATGAAGGGCTCATAATATCAGTACCACTTGATATCTCTTACCACATCAGAGTATTACTTGATCACTCACTTTTTTTTTCTACTTTAATCTCGGGCTTCAGCATCGGTATCATATTTGTGATTAGACACAATTGTATAGAATGCCTATGTGTGCTGTAGTTTTACGATTTCCCTTCACTGGAAATAAGAATCCCAAACCCATTAAAGCATAACAATGCACCTGTGCACAAGGTGAGCTCCATGAAGACATGGTGTGCCAAGGTTAGACTGGAAGAACTCAAGTGTCCTGCACAGAGCCCTGAGCTCAACCCAGTGAACACCTTTGGGATGAATTGGAGTGCTGACTGCACCCCAGACCTCCTCTTATCCCCACAGCCAAAATCTAGTGGAAAGCCTTCCCCGAAGAGTGGAGGATTGTATAGTAGTAACTTTGGAATGTGCTACTGGAACTTTCAACAAGCATATATGGGTGTGTTAGTCAGGTGTCCACATACATTTGGTTTTATAGTGTAGGTATGTCTCAAATCTCAATCAATCAGGCATCCCCTTACCAGGTAACATTAGCTTTAAAAAGTTGTTATTTTACTGCAAAGGAACTGCAAAGCCCTCCATCCTTAGTTTCTTAGTTTCAGCCTACAGCTTTACCTCTGACGGCTCCTTCCAAATAAACATCTTGTCACACAGAACGTCTCCATATCAACAGTTATACAGGTTTTTAATCCGTCTCTGTGGAAAACCCACTGTACAAGTCTCTGTGTATGTAGTTACTACATAAACAATAACGTATTAGAATGGACGCATAATTACAAACCTTTGATTTGATTTGAATTACAGCCGGCACTACTATCCAAGCTGCTGTTATGGAAAATTAATCAACCTTCTGACCAGTCAGAATTGAGAATTGAACAGTGCTGTGGAATAAACCATAATAATACCTCTTGTAGCCTGTGATTAAAGTATTCTTGCCCAACTCGTATCCTACGTCTTTCCCATTCGGGCCATTGTGTGGTGAAGTTGAACAGGCCAGTACTACACTCACGAAATGCATTTGCAGAAATTAAGTAAAAACAAGACACAGAGGGGGTAGAAGGGGTGGAGGGTCACTAAAATGTGATTTAGCAGGGTAAAGGGCACAGGGCATTTGATTTCGGACTTCCTGCAACTCCATAGCTTGGTTAATGCTTAGCTGGCTGAGTTTCTGCTGAGACCCAACCCCAGCTAATGGTCTTATTGTGTTATTGTGTTAGCTTGTTCCGTGTTCTGTCCCTCCCAGTCACTCCCGATGTGTCTGTAATCTAATATTCTCTTTACATGTGAAGCGCTCTGCACTTTTCAGTGCTGCTGCTCTGTAGGAATGCCAAAAGGGCTTATGTCAATCTGAGCCAGCAACCCGGCAGACGATGCAGAATAATTTATTACCCACGCACTCCTACGCTACGGAGAATTTGCTCTTCACACGCATGCGTTAATATGCACACCTCCACACAAATATACAAAGAGACGGAAGATGACGCTTAGAGGAGCTGAAACAGTAGACAGCTGTCATCCATCAGAAGCTTGAAGCAACCCTTTTCATCACATACACATGAGAAAATCACAGCAACTCTCTGACTGACACTGGCATTTTTAAGGCATTGTAACTTCCTTCCTCGTGTGTGTGTGTGTCCTTAAAATATATATAAATTTATTTGAGCAAAGCTTATCTAACACAAAGTTCTTTCATTCTTTCTTTCTTTCTTTCTTACTATTCCTTGTTTTTTCTTGATTTCTATTTATTTATGTGCTTGCTTGTTTGTTTGTCTTTCATAGTATACCACTTTTCAAAATGCACCTTCCTTTTTTCAGACTGTTCCTCTTTTTTATTTTTTCCTTCAAATTTTTTTGATTGTTTGTTTAACTCTGGTGTTTCTTTCTTTCTTTCTTTCTTTCTTTCTTTCTTTCTTTCTTTCTTTCTTTCTTTCTCACTATTCCTTGTTTTCTTTGTTTTCCATGTATTTTTTTTATTTATTTGATTGTATGTTTGGTATTTCTTTGTTTCAGACTGTACCTTTTTTCTCTTTTTTTATGTTAGTCTAATATTTTCTTTGTTTCTTTCCTTACTTCTTTCTTTCTTTCATTCTTACCTACTTACTATTCATAGTTTTTTCTTGATTTCTATTTATTTGTTTGTTTGTTTGTTTGTTTTTCATAGTATACCTTCCTTTTTTCAGTCTATTCCTCTTTTTTTTTCTTTTTTTCCTTTTGCTCTGTTCTGTCTTCATATTAATTAATTAATTAATTTATTTATTTATTTATTTGTTTGTTTGTTTGTTTGTTTGTTGTTTAACTCTGGTCGGTCTTTCTTTCTTTATTTCTTTCTTTTTCTTTCTTTCTTTCTC
Source organism: Stegophilus panzeri (assembly GCA_024331685.1). Taxonomy (NCBI): domain Eukaryota; kingdom Metazoa; phylum Chordata; class Actinopteri; order Siluriformes; family Trichomycteridae; genus Stegophilus; species Stegophilus panzeri. The sequence continues at coordinate 21,783,897 of JANDJT010000021.1, read as the reverse complement.
TCTCACTATTCCTTGTTTTCTTTATTTATCTATTTATTTATTTATTTATTATCTGACTGTTTGTTGTTTAACTCCAGTCTTTCTTTTTCTTTCTTTCTTTCTTTCTTTCTTTCTTTCTTTCTTTCTCACTATGCCTTGTCTCCTTTTTTATGTATTTATTTATTTAGTTGATTGTTTGTTTGATATTTCTTTCTTTCACACTGTACCTCTTTTTCTCTTCCTTTTACATTTTTTGTCTAATATTTTCTTTCTTTCTTTCTGTCTTTCTTCATTTTGTGTCCATGAATAATAAAAGGATTAAGGTACTTTTCGTTGAGCAATTTGTATGGAAACTATACACCACACCCCATAGATCTTGTACCTGTTGCTAAATCATGCTTATTTAGCAGTGTTTGTGCTGTATGAATATAAATTTCATTTCTGCAGTTCAGGCCCTGGGGATAATAAACAGAAAAGAAAAGAGGTCAGATAAACAGTGTTGCAGCAGTAACACAGGCCATTACATCACATTCATACAAAATGTCATTTATGGTTGTCGCAGCATCCTGTTTGTGTTGTCACACTGCCTTGTCTGTACCATTAGTAACCGTTTGGCTCTAGCTGAGATTTTCCATTCAGACGCCAAATGAGAAGACGTCTTTCTGTTTCTGGCATTTGTCACGTCGGTTTTGCCGAGTATAGAAGACAAAATGGTATGTCGAGTCCAAAAAAAAGGCTTTGATTCAAATGGCACAGATGCAGAATAAAGCTTTGAAGGAGTGGAAAGGGATATTAAAGGCGAGCTATATTTAAGTGGATATAGATGAAAGCCTGCTAGTGAAGGACAAACTAAAGAACCAGCTGAGCAGCTAGATGATCCAGTTATTACATCCACGTTGACTGTAAACCACAGTGTCCAGTGCTGATGTTAGAACAGGATAAAATTAGGATGTGCTATGTGGTACATATAATTGTGTAATGTAAAGAGTATGGCTCAGGATCCCATAAGTAAAGAAAACAGGATTTGTAATGAGACTGGAATATATTTAGTCGCTTATCCAAAGCACTTCCTCTTTGAAATATATTCAAGAACATATCAGACTTGGCACTGACTGCTGAAGTATTTCAGATCACTGAACCAAGTATTTGAAAAATTACTGCTAAATGTAAGAAAATATCTGGCTGTAGTTCAGCAACTCTGGATTTATAAATATGAACCAGCTTCTGTAGCAGATCCTCTGTTGTGGTTTATCCAGTCACATGCATTTATGTAAATTATTTAGCTGAAAGCAGATCATCAGACTAGACACTAGCTCCAGGCGAGTTTTCACAGACTTACATGGATTTTTCTGTTTATTTGCCCTCTCTGGTCTGATTAGTGACATGGCTTCATAAAAAAAGTCATATATTTAAAAAAAATATATGTTTAAAGATGACCGAACAAATAAATATGCATTTATTCTCTGCTTCAAGTTCAAAACAAATGTCTCATCTGCTCAGAGTCTGTGGCGCTAGTCAAAAGTCTTTCTTTCTTTCTTTCTTTCTTTCTAGAAAGAAAGATGATACTGTGCTTATACTTACTGTCTGGTGCATAAGTATTTGGACAGTGACTTAATTTTTTGCCTATGTACACCACTACAATGAATTTGAAATGATGACGCAATCAAGATGCGATTGAAGTGTAGACTTTCAGTTTTAATTCAAGGGGTTTAACAAAAATATTGCATTAACCGTTTAGGAATTACAGCCACTACTTTACAGAGTCCCACCATTTTACCAGGCTCAAAAGTAATTAGACAAACTAACATACAGTACTTATAAATATCAGGATTATTTGTAATGTTTGGATTCAAATCCTTTGCAGTCAATGGCTGCTGGGTTTCCAACCTTGAGATGCTTTGCCAGGCATTTACTGCAGCTGCCTTCAGTTGCTGCTTGTTTGTGGGTCTTTCTGCCTTCTGGTTTGCCTTCAGTAAATGACAAGCATTATCAATTGGCTTGAGTGGATTTGAAATTGGGTTTGAAAGTCACTGTGGTGCTGTTTTCTTGAAACCCTTCCAAACAACTTGTGGTGATTGAGGTGACTTCGGATTGTAGTTTTGGAGACTTTCTGACCCCAAGACACAACTAACTTCTGCAATTCTCCAGCTGTGA
>JANDJT010000021.1:21748756-21760983 GCA_024331685.1 Stegophilus panzeri | reverse complement strand
TATATAAAATCAATGCTATAACATACACTGACCCTTCCCTTTAAGGGATGGTGGACCATGCTCAGTACCCTGACATGTGCGTGTGGCTTGTGGTGATATGAGTGTATCAGGCACAGCAGCAGGCCTGTGGTCCTAAACAAATCAGTGTCACTTTTAGGTTGAGAAATATCTATCCAGCAGCGCTATGGTTAGAACCTGACCCTGATGTATGGCGAATGAATGATTTCATACACACTGTGCATGGAAAAAAGATGACCCATTATCTCTAAACTGTTCTCCTACAACGCCTCCAGGAAGAAAAAAAAATGAACAGCAACAATGTAGCACCTGATACACACATATCAGTGTCACACACACTACCATGTGTCACTATTGTGCTGAAAATGATGTATTGTCTAAATAATCACTGGTCAGTGGTGGTCTCTTTCCACTCATGGATGAAGAAGTGGGAGGCTGATACATTGTCCACAGCAATAGATGGGCTACAGTCAATAATTATACACTAACAAAGTGACCTGTATGGTAGGTTTCCCAGATTTAATGGTCAGTGTGCAAGTAAACAGTATATAATAGATAACTGGCAACTGTATGTTATATGTTTTTATACCACAGCACTGTTGTGTTCTCGAGTCGAATTGTTCAGAAGATGTTGATTCCATGTCTATAACTGCACGGCTCTGACAATAGTGCTTGCCGTATTTCAAATCACAGGTTTATATGAATGCACTCATTCTAAAACATTATCATTTCTATAGGACTAATTTATGCAGGGATATGTATGCTAACACTTCATATAGTCTAAACAATAACTGTTATTTAACAAAGAAAAAGAAAATAATAATAAATATATAGACGCTACACATGGCCGAGAGGGCCTACCCCATGGGACTCAGGCCACTAGGTGGGGACACCCTGGATGGGTGCCAACCCATCACACACACATTCACACACCCACTCACACAGTATGGACAATTTGGAAACGTGAATCAGTCTACAGCGCATGTCTTTGGACTGTGGGAAGAAACCAGAGTACACAGATGAAACCTAAGTCACAGTGCATATTATTATTATTATTAGTAGTAGTAGTAGTAGTAGTAGTAGTAGTATAAGTGTGACTTACCTCATGGACAAAATGAACCACCTTCTAATCTAATCAGATTCAAGAATCCCATAGTGTTGGACTGTTACGGTCTAACTTTCTGAATGTTCTTATTTGGTTTCCGTTTGCTGGCTCAATCAATTATTAATGTCCTTCTGATGATATGCAACAATTCAGATTCCGGTTGATCATTTAAAGCTGGCAGCCTTGAGGTCTTGAGACCATCAAACAACTTTATGACAGCCATACAATCAATTATCACCTAACCTCTTCACATTAAGTTCATTTATGTTCCAATTAGGATATTTATTTTTTAAATACAATAAACTGCTTTGATTTCTTCTAGGAACACGTTAATAGCTTTACTTTGTGTACACATCATATACATACATATACAATATATAAAAGAAACCATGCTTCTAGCACATAGGTGTGAAAATGGAGTAATAGAGTCATTTCCGTAAATGATTTTCCTCTCCAGCTCATCACTACACGTGCATAACCGAGCGGAGGCAAACACACTTGCTGTAATGGGCTTTCAGAAGCGAGTGCTTTCAGAGTGACTGACTGTAATCACACTACAGTTGTGCTCCATAATGAGAGTCATTGTGTTTGGGCCACCTGGCTGCGCTCGAGAAGCAGTGGCTCAGATCGCTGTGCAAGAGCACAACCAGAATATATGACTTGGAATCTGCTTTTGATGCTTCCTTTGGTTAGAAATTTGTGACATTTTTTCCAGAAGACATTTTGGGTTTTGTTTTATGGTTCTACAGAACATGGCTGTTGCCAGACAGGTTGTCCAGACACGCAGGCAAGACTGCTTATCTCAGCATGTGTACACTACAATACACACACACACACACACACACACACACACACACACACCAAAAACACCACTGCCACCTATAGGAAGGTTATGGAAATGAACCCAGTGCCCCACTCCCACCAGTTTCATGAAACTCTTAAAGGAACTAGATCCAATTCTAACTCATCTGAGATCTATTAATTTAGTCAGGTTTAAGCATGTAAATAGTTCAAAAGGTAAGGAAGTATCATTATGTCTGGACACTAAGCTTTGAAATATGCTTGATTAATGTTACAGCTCTACATTTTGCAGTCGTAATTATTCATATAAATGTGAGGTATTACGGAGGAGATTGCAATGTCTGGATTGCAGGAGCCAGATACATGTATGATGAAAAAAAATCAAGCATCAGGTCATAGCAGAATTTCACTAACACTCACACATACACTCTCTCACAAGATAAGCGCTCATAAAAGGCCATCTTTGGCTCCATTAGCATGTGGCAATGGAAGTGTAAAGTGCCCGTGTGCTGCAGCTCTGGGCTCATCAGACTATGATAATGCTGTGCTAGTGCCACGCTGTTCTGCTGAGTGCAGCTTTCTGTTCTGGTCCTGGCACGGAGGCTGGAAAACAACATTCAGATCTTATCGGGTTCGTGCTAAAGTAGCTCTTTCTCCCCCTCCAGACGGCACCACTCCTTGCCTGGAGGTTATACAATAAGAATGACTTAGCTAAACAAAAGTGAAAGGACATACTGAAAACAAGTGGTGCCTGGTGGACGGAGATTAGGAGCCTGTGCTAAAGCGTGCAGGAAAGAGAGGGGAGGGGAAGGAATAAAGGACATAAATAGCATGAACAACGCTTGGCCCTGTTTGTCGTGCCTAGTAAAATTTTATTGGCATCTCATCCATATAGACAAATAAAACTGCCTGAAATATCAAGCGACTGTATCTTTACTTTCTTCTGATTGTTGTATTTCTCATTTAAGTCGCACTTCAATTTACTGTGGTTTTCATGCTTTTGATATTTATTAAATGTTTTATTGGGTTTATTTTATATCCATATATTAAACTTAAGCTTAAGATTCCAGATGATCATTTAGATATTCATCTAAAAGCATATTACAGTGGGGGAAATAAGTATTGGTCGCGTCAACATTTTTTTCAGTAGATATATTTCTAGTGAGGGTATTCACATGAAATTTTCACCAGACATCAGTATTAACTCAATAAATCTGGAAATATAAAGAATTCACAACGTTAAAATCCATAAATAAAGTTATGTCTAATAAAGTGGAATGGCACAGGAAAAAATTATTGAATACGCTAACTGAAATGTATTTAACGCTTAGTGGAGAAGCCTTTGTTTGTAATGACAGCTTCAAGGCGCTTCCTGTATGAAGAAATTAATTGGCTGCAGTATTCAGGTGTGCTTTTGGCTCATTCTTCTAAACATATTGTCTTTAAATCTTGTTTAATTGAATTCAAGTCAGGTGATTGACTGGGCCATTCTAACACCTTTTTTTTTTTTCTCTGAAACCAATTGAGAGTTTCCTTTGCTGTATGCTTTGTATGCTTCATCATCCTGGTGGATGGCAGCAGATTCTTCTCAAGAATCTCCCAGTAAAGGGCTTCATTCATCGTTCCTTCAGTTATATGAAGTCTGCCAGTACCGTGTGATGAAAAACAGCCCCACACCATGATGCTTCCACCTCCAAACTTCACTGTTGGTGTAGTGTTTTAAAGGTGATGTGCAGTGCCATTTCTTCTCCAAACATGGTGTGTAGTATGACAGCCAAAAAGTTAAATTCTGCTCTCGTCTGACCAGACTACACTCTCCCAGTATTTCATAGTCTTGTCCAGATGAGCTTCCACATGCTTTTTCATTAGTAATGGAGTCTTGCGGGGTGAGCTTGAGCAGTGGAGTGCATTGCTTATTGTTTTCTCTGTGACAATGGCACCTGCTACCTCCAAGTGTTTCTGGAGCTCTTTCCGAGTGGTCCTTGGCTCTTAGGCCACTCTTGTGCTACAGAAATCTTACAAGTAGATCCTGTGCATGGCCGGTTGATGACAGAGTGATGTGGCTTCCACTTGTGGATAATGGCCTCTATGGTTCTTACTGGAAGATTCAGAGGTTTTGTAATATGTCTGTATCCGATTCAATAATGTGTTTTGCAACAATAAGGGTGCGAAGGTCTTGGGAGAGCTCTTTGTTTTTACCCATCATGAGATGTTTCTTGTGTGACACCTTGGTAACGAAAAGCCTTTTTATAAGCCATCAGTTTACTAACCCAGCTGATATTAATTTGCACAGATAGGGGGTATAATTACTTACGGCCAAAATGTGGAGAAAGAAAGGATCTGCTCATGATCCAAAACATACAAGCTCATCTGTGAAACATGGTGGAGGTAGTGTCATGGCTTGGGCTTGGATGGCTGCTTCTGGAACATTCTAAAAAATCTTTATTGATAACATAATTTATGATGTTAAGAACAATGAATTCAGAAGTCTACAGGAACATTTTGTCTGCCAATTTACAGAGAAATACATCCAAATTAATCAGGAGGAACTTTTTCATTCAGTAAGACAATGATCCAAAAAACACTGCAGACTCAATAAATGGGGGGGTGAAAGGTTTTAGACTGGCCAAGTCAATCACTAGACCTTCATCCAACTGATCAGCATTTCACTTCCTAAAGAGGAGACTAACAACAACTGAAAGAGGCTATGGTAGAAGCCCAGAAAATCATCAAAAAAGAAGAAACCAGCAATTTGGTGATGTCAGTGAGTCACAGGCTTGATGCAATTATTGCAAGGAATGGATATGCCTGATGTTCTTTGACTTTCACTATAGACATTGACCATTGGATTAGCTATAATAAACAACACACTGAGTATATGTACTTATGTCATGCTTTCACTCGTCTCACGTTACAAGTGTAACCCACAAGTTTGACATGTTTAAGTACTCACACTGGGCCTCATTTTTATCAAGCTGGATACAAATGGATTTATTCGTAAATCATTCATACAAGCGTTTTCACAAGAGATTTGGGATCCTTGAAAATCCTGCAAAATCAGAAAAACATTTGTATCCTATCCACGTTCCTGAGTGTGTGTAAATTTACACACAAGAAGGTTTAATTGGCAAATCATATTATTTGCGTGGATTACTGTATTTTTATTTTTACTGTATGTTATATGGAACGTACTAAATTGCTTCTGTTTATTACATTTACAGCGTTTAGCAGACACCCTTATAGAAGAGTTTTGTAGTCTCTATCAAAAACACATCCTCATGCTAGATAGGACAGGGACTAAGAGTATCATCGAGAACATTTTGTGAAAAATAAAGAAAGAGAGCCAACACAAACCCATAAATGAAGACAAATAAAACTAATCATTACATTTTAACAAAAGAAATGCTGCTTTATAAACAGAGGATGGACCGGTCTGTCTGCACAGAGCCGTGAACTGTAAACAAATGTCTGAAGGAATAGTTAGCACTCCCTTGTTGTTATTATTATTATTATTATTATTATTATTATTATTATTATTATTATATAGAAAAATTTGCTAAAATAAATTGCACTTCTGTCTTTCAGTCTTTACCCTGATTGTTCATTTCATGCTCCCAGCTGTTTGTGCACTTGACCTTTTATGGAGTTTTGTGGGCGTCACTACGTGCTTTGTCAGGAACGCATGTTGCATTTCATGGGTGATCAACATACAGACATGAGTACAAAAAAAAAAAATCAGCTTTTACGCTCTTACGCAAACATTTACACACCACTTTACTAAAAGATTGATAAATGAGGCCTAGCATACTTAGAATGTGCTTTGCCTGTTGAAATGTCCAATAGTTAAATGTTTGGAAAGCTTTGACAGATCTGTCAGAGTGAACACAGTGCACATCACTCATAAACTACCATCACTCACACTCAGCGAAAAGAACAGCTGCACCATTGTTTTCCATCAACACTGGGCCTCATTTGTCAGTGTTTTAGTAAAGGTGTGTGTGTGTGTGTGTGTGTGTGTGTGTGTGTGTGTTTATTTATTTATAAAAGTGTTGATAAATTCCAATCAATCCCAACATGTTGATAAATCTGAATCAATCCTCACAAAGAGCTGAAAACAACAAAATGACAAACCAGTGAAAGAGCGCCTCCTAATCCGAGCATGTACTAAAACTTCCAGTAATACAGTTCAGCTATTGCACTCTTCCTCCATTTACAGGGCGCCATTTCTTTTGTCCTGATCTAATGGCTAATTTGATCTATTTTGATTCATGGGATTGTTTTGGATTCCTTTCATTATAGACTTTCTTTCAAATCATTCATATTTTCACTAAATTCATGTGCATAATGGAAATAAATAAGCTATTTAAACTTGATAGCTAAATTGGTATATAAAATTGCATTAACTCTTTATTATTAATATTAGAGAGTCTTCTTATATACATATATATGTACATATAAATTCACACAAGCTGATGAGGATGTCATCATGAAATAAAAATTAAATGTTTGATGTTTTTTGTACGAATATATTAGCCTTAAGCTTATCTATAAGCTAGTGTGCTCCAAAACAATAAATAATACAGTGGTGTGGAAAAGTATTATATCCTGATTTCTTCTGTTTTTGTGTATATATCATAGTAAATTGTTTCAGAAATTAAAACAAAATCTAAGATAAAACAAAGGCAACCTGAGCAAACACTAAATACAGTTTTTAAATTACAGTTATTTATTGAAGCAAAAAACCAATACCTGGGCCTGTGTGAAAATGTATTTGGTCAGCTGTGGCTAATCCACTAATCACAAGGTTGACGGTTTGATTGCCGGCCCACATGCCGAAGTGTCCTTGGGCAAGACACTGGCTGCGTCCGAAATCGCATACTGTGACAGTACGTACTGCATGGCCGTTGAAACAGTATGTACTAATCAGTATGTGTGTAGTATGACTACAATCGCGGACATACTACATCCGCCATGTTGGCATTGTCATGTGACCTTCGATGTCATCATAAACACAAAAATCCACCAGGGATTTTGGGGACCACCAGATTAAAGCAACCGCACTAACGGCAAAACGCGCATCAGGAAAGTTAACTGAATTAGTCATTTAATGTGTTAACAGGTTGAGGTAAATTCCTAGCTTGGCCAGCTTATGCATGATGAAGGTCACAAAAAAGGTTTCAAATGCTTTGACAACTGTTTTCTTGTTTAAATCTTCAACAAGTTGACAATGTATTTGGGATTGTTAAACAAGTCATGTTTAACTACATAAAAAGAGGTTTAATACATAAAAAGAGCCGACACGCTGTCTTCTGCGATTTTTTTTACGAGCTCGTCCACACTAGTCCTGTTGCATTATGGGAATTTTTGACTCCATCGGTTGCACACTGCCAAATCTCACTAGAAGCAGTACGCCATCCGGGTATTTCTCACCTACTGTTTCTCGTCTACTGAGAATTCGGACATACTACCCCTCTGGCATACTGCTTTTCACTTACTGTGTAGTAGGTTAGTACACGATTTCGGACGGAGCCATTGAAGTTGCTCCCAATGGAAGGCTAGTGCCTTGCATGGTGTGAGTGTGTGTGTGTGTGTGTGTGTGTGTGTGTGTGAATGGTTGAATGAGAAACAGTGTAAAGTGCTTTGTAGAACCACTAAGGTTAAAAGGCGCTATACAGTATAAGTGCAGACCATTTACCTTTTTTTTTCCCCCATAGTTACTATTTCCCAAATCTATGAAATTGCATTCATAATGGCGTTCAGCTGGAGTAGACACAACCAGGGCTGATTACTGCAAACCCTGTTCAATCACAGCAACACTTAAATAGAACTCTTTGAACAGCATGAAATTGGTTAAAAGGTCTTACCCAGTAACACACTATGCTAAAATTGAAAGAAATTCCAGAAATGATGAGGAAGAAGGTGATTGAAATACATCAGTCTGGGAAGGGTTACAAAGCTATTTCAAAGGCTCTGGGACTCCAAAGAACCACAGTGGGAGCCATTATCTCCAAATGGAAAAACTCAGCACAGTAGTGAACCTTCCCAGAAGTGGCCGACCATCCAAAAGTCCTTCAAGAGCACAGCAACTACTCACAAAAGTCACAAAAGAGCCAAGGACAACATCCAAGGAACTACAGGCCACTCTTGCATCAATAAAGGTCACTATTCATGACTCCACTATCAGAAAGACACTGGGCAAAAATGCCATTGTCTGAATTAAGGCTCGTTTGAATTTTGATACTTAATCCTTCTGGGAGAATATTCTGTGGATTGATGAGTCGAAAGTGGAACTGTTTGGAAGACAGGGGTCCTGATAGTGTACACATGTACATAGTGTAAACCAAACACAGAATTCCACAAAAAGAACATCATGCCTACGGTCAAGCATGGTGGTGGAAATGTGATGGTGTGGGGATTGCTGCTTCAGGGCCTGGGCAACTTGCAGTAATTGAGGGAAACATTAATTCTGCTCTCTAGCAGAAAATCCTAAAGGAGAATATCCGGTCTTCAGTCTGTAAGGTGAAACTCAAGCGCAACTGGATTATGCAGCAAGACAATGATCCAAAGCATAGGAGTAAATCCTAGTCCTAGAAGTAAGTGAAAGACTGATCTCCAGTTATCAGAAGCATTTGTTTGCAGTTGATGCTGCTCAAGGTGGCACAACCAGATTTTAAGTTTAAGGGGGCAATTAGTTTTTCACATGGGTGACAGGTGTTGGGAAACTTTTTTTTGCTTCAATAACAAAAAAAAATTGTATTGTGTGTTTAGTCAGGTTGCCTTCGTTTTATGCTGTATTTTGTTTGAAGATCTAAAACTACTTATCATGAGATATACATAAAAACAGAAGAAATCAAATACATTTTCACACCACTGTTTGCGTTCAAAATGTACAGTCTCTCTCTACCACCAATATGGATCGAGATTTTTGATGATGACATCATTCTACACTTCAGCTTCTCATCAGATGTTCTGTCCAGTCAAATGCTTTATAAAATCTGAAGTGTCCTGCCCACAACATTATAAAAATCACCTTGCCAAAGTTGCCATTGGTGAGTTAGAGAAATAATATCAGCGAGCATGTCATAATTGTGTCTTTGGATGTTTGAACACATGCATTTTATTCAGTTTTCCAACTGTAAGTTGGTTAAGAAGGAAATTGCTTGAATTCATTCACTTTGAAGAAGGAGGTATTTGCAGTGTTGGGTAAGTTAGTCAAAAATAAATAATCCACTACAGATTACTAATTACTACTTTAAAATTGTAATTTGATTACATTACTGATTACTGCGTGCAAAAAGGAATCAGATTACTAATTACTTTACTTTCATGTTCCTTTCAAAAACCTATCAAACCTACAAAAATACACTACAAAATGAAACTCATAATTCTTTCAGTGACTTTAGTGAGCGTCAATGTATGACATGATCAGAAAAACTTGGATTTATTATAAAACTTGCCTCGGGTGTTGTCACTGTTTGTAGGACTACCAGACTGATAAAATATCAAACTTTTCTAACTAGGCTAGTTTGGTGTCGCTAGCCAAGTGGAGGCACAGCTAAGCTATCATTGTATGGGTTTAGCTGCTACAGAGCCAAGCAAAGTTACATTATCTTTCCTTATGCTCTGCTCATATCATGTTCACGTAAACTAGAACTCATATGGACATTTACACACGTTGTTTTCCTGCTCAGCATGAGAGGATGTTACTGTTTCAGTTTCAACACATTTACTGGTTTAAAAAATCTGCGTATATCCATTTTTCCTCACACTGACTGTGTGAGCTAGTGTTTGGCAGAAGTGAGTGCTGTCAGCCAATAAGACACGAGTGTTTTCACGTATTTTCCTGTAAACCCTGTCTGATTGGTCTCTGTTCAATGAAGATATAAAATTACAGACGGTCGTCTCTTACTGACGTTCAGTTACGTAGTGACGAACCGCTCCAAGTGGAGAATTATTCGGGGCTTAAGAAAAAATCTTCGATGCAAAACGTAATTGATTTTAAAAATGCATTTTACTTAATATTGTTTTCTTAACAATAAATTTGTAACACAGGTAATGTAATTTTATTGACATCAGTAACTGTAATCAAATTACATCAATTTAAAATGTAATGAGTTACATTACTGCGTTATCGGAAAAAGTCATTAGATTGCAGTAGAGTACAGGGTATTTGTGCCAGCTCACCAGGGCTGTGGGGTAAGCTAAACACTATTGGCTATTTAAAAAGAGGGAGGAACCATTTGATATGTCCTGCCCTGACTACCTGTTTCAGTGGAAATTATATCAACACATTGTAAGACATGTAAGAAATTCATAAGATTATCAGGCAGCTTAATAGGAGATCATTAAGGCAATTAATCAGACATCGCTGCCCATTTATAGTGCACGTTGAATATGACAGCAGCTATTTGAAATGTGGCCAATTTCAGAAAATTGACCAAATTAGGTTTAAAATCAGAGTTTAATTTTAAAGCATGAGGATGAATGAGATGACATAATTGTGCAAAGCTGAACAAACTGACTGTGCAAATTACGTGAGATTGTGAACCTCCATAATTAGCAGCATATGAGAGTGTATCAGCATGGAGTGTACATAGAGAAGTTGAAATGACATCTGGAATGCAGTAACTGTAGTGGAGTGCTGTGGAGGCGGAGAATGGAGCCTTACATCACATATGTGTATGCATGTTAGCCTGGGTGTTTATGCTCGAGGACTACTGTTATGTGCATATGGAACAAATGCGGAAAAGTCAGTGGGTTTTATAGAAACAGATGTTGCAGGGTGGAAGTCAAGTCAAAACCTTTCTCAGGATCTGCAGCAGCGAGTTTATAGGTACACACTTATACACACAGAGGAGCAGGCTTTATGAAGTCGACAGCACCTCACTCCTAATGTTGCAGTCTGTAATTACTCCCAGATGATACTCTGTCACATCTGTCCTTAAAGATGACACTGCTAGAATAATCGCATGATAGTAGTTAGGAGACAGCCATGATCTGATTACCAGAGTCAGCTTGGTGGATTGTATGTAATGAGTAACGGAGATTGTGTTGTTGCAAAATTTACTGCAAAAAAGTACAGTTGCAATCAAAATGATTCAACCCCCATTGCAAATCAGGTTTACTGTCAAAATTTACAGACTTTCAGCTGTTTGCGATGAACAAATCAAACAAAAGCGATTGAAATAGTTCAACACAACGAATTCTTCAAGTGGTTTCCCCAAATTCAACTGAAAATGAACAAACTTTTGAATCTTGAAATGGATTCACAGTTGTGGATGTGATGGGGAAGTGCATTCCAGAGCTTTGGGGCAATGTGACTAAAGGCTCTTCCACCCATAGTGCTAAAGTTCATGTCCGGTATTGCTAGTAGACCTGCTGAGGAGGATCCCAGTAAGTGGGGAGGGGTGTAGTACTCCAAGAGTTAGTGAGGTAAGTGGGCGTATGATTATGTAGGGCCTTAAATGTGAGAAGCAGAATTTTGAATTTAATTCGATAGGCAACAGAAAGCCAGTGAGGCTGGATGAGCAGAGGTGTTACATGGCTGGTTGATTTGGAGCATGTAATGATCCTTGCTGCAGAGTTTTGGATTATTTGGAGCTGGTGAAGTAGTTTATTAGGGATGCCAGACAGGATGGAATTGCAGTAGTCAATGCGGAATGTAACATAAGCATTGACCAAGACTTCTGTGCTGTGTTGAGTGAGGGATGGGTGTAGTCTTGCAATGTTCCGTAGATGGATAAAGTCACTGCGAGAAACATAGCTTATGTGTGCAGCAAAGGAGAGAGTGCTATCTAAAATGACACCAAGGCTCTTAACCTGAGTGGAGCATGGTATAGTGCAGCCGTCAGTGCAGAGGGTGAAGGTGTTCATCTTTACAAGTGCTGGTTTAGAGCCAACAACGAGTAGCTCAGTCTTATTGCTGTTTAATTTCAGTACTACAGGGAGACAGGAAGGACAGCTGATCGTCCTTGCAGTGGAAAATTACATGTAACCGTGTGTCCCCCCTCAGACGTGATCGAGAACTTGCAAATGCCTTGGTGGAAGAGAGGATTAACATCTCACAGCAAGAACTGACAAATCTGGTGTAGTCCATGAGGATGAGATGCACTGTAGTACTTAAAGCCTATATATACAGTATCTCACAAAAGTGAGTACACCCCTCACATTTTTGTAAATATTTGATTATATTATAGATTATATAAAGATTATATCTTTTAATGTGACATCCTCAAACGGAAGGTGGAGGAGCACAAGGTCTCTAACATCCACCAGCTCCGTGATGTCGTCATGGAAGAGTGGA
>JANDJT010000021.1:21722561-21738719 GCA_024331685.1 Stegophilus panzeri | reverse complement strand
ACGTGTGTGTGTGTGTGTGTGTGTGTGTAAGGAGAATTTTCCACCATGGGAAAGTCTTCAGGCCAGACAAGTTCGCAATTTCCACTTTCTCTCTATTATGAAAACCTGTATTTGTTTTTGGTTTTTTTGTCTTATTAACTTCAAGAGAGACAAAACAAAGAAGGTGGTAAGGGAATGGATGTGTATAGCTGCAATAATGTAATGTAACTATAAATGGATAAAACATATGAAGTGCCATGGAATAATACATGAAATTGTAATTGTTGGCAAATTGCTGTAATGTATTAGGAATCAACCACTTTGGGAAGCGCTGTTATTGAAAAAATAATACATTTCAGAGTGGTATCAGTAACTCACACCACCCTCTTGAGGGAAATTTTCTTATAACTTCATGCCTCCAAGTGTAATATCCCTTACTTAATTAATAGAATAAATAAAATGTCTAATTAAAATGTCAGACATGTCAAATTTATTGCCATCATAGAGACAAGCGACCACCCCCAAAAGCACCAAAATGTAGTAAACACATTCACGCTAGTTAATTTCTACTACCTAACTTTTAACATGGAATCTGTCATTAAAACTCAATCCTATGGCCTTATGAAAATGTCACTGTGCAAGGAAATGAAAGGTTTGATTGGATGCTGGATCATAGCAGCATATCTAACTATACCTGTTCATAAACTGTAGATTCTCATCACCTTTTCTTTACCTGGTTACCACCTGGAACTCAAATGGTGGTTACTGTTGTTGTGGATGTTGTTGTTGTGGTTGCTATTAGTACCCTTGGATTGCCATTTACAGGCCAAAGTGTTGTGAACCGCTGGCTCTCCACCTCAACTAACAGGAGTAATCCTGCCTCTGCAGAGACAATCGCCTCAGATTTCAGCCTCACTTAGCAGGTCTGTTAGGATTACCACAGCCCGTAAACATGGTCTGCTTTATCACATGCCACCACAGCTGTTATCAGCCTGTGTGTGTAGGATGAGCTGATATTCACTCCACCGACTGTGGGCATCTGTTTACTGTACCATTCCACAGTGTGTGTGTAAGCCCATAGAGTAAACACACACAAGTAAACCCACTCAGTTAAACATATATACACACAAACACTATATACACACACTAATATATACACACACTATATACACACACACCCACACACCCACACATATATATATATGTGTGTGTGTGTGTGTGTGTGTGTGTGTGTGTGTGAAAATGTGTACACAAGCAAATACTGAAAAGTGCATGTATGTTCATTACTTTACTATTACTTATTACTCTATTATGAAATATCTAAGTTAGCTGTAAATACACACACACACACACACACACACACACACACACACATGTCCAAAGCCATCTGAGTGTAATGTGAGTGAGTGATGCGGATGTAATTGAGGTGTAATCTGCTCGCCATCTCCAGCAGGACACGGTGAATGGAGACTCACATCAGGAAGAAAAAGGGAACTTCTCTCATCCCATTACAAATCTGTCCTTTTCAGCACTCTATAATTCTGAGGAAAGGTTTTTTTTTTTTCCTTCCGCAGGTGATGGCTGTGCACTTTGGAGCCACTGCCAATCTCGGCTAACCGTCAATCACACACACAAAGCACTGGATTTAACAGTGGACATTAAAATGTCACTGCTTCTGACTGCTTTAGAAGGGCTGCAGCATGGCAAAACTCATTTAGGTCACACCAAATCTCTCTCTCACACACACACACACACACACACACACACCATGTGCATGCCTGGAGAGTTTGTGTGGAACAAGACAAAAGCTCTATCAAAATATCAGGTTATGAAGTCGTACATGGCATTTCCATGATAGAAAATGTCTGGCAGATATGAAATTCATTAGCTAGCCCACTGGGCAAGTAAAAACACAAATGCATTCCCCAGTCCCATGTTTTGTTGCACAGAAACCTAGTTGACTAAACTAATAATTGGTAGCTAAAGTCACATGTAAAATATATTATTAGGTTCTGGATAGTGTCTTTATTCTCTCTTGATATGTTTAAAACCATGCAGCGACTACATGTCGTGTTTTGTCAGTATTTCCACATACCTGCATGTTCCTGATTCTGAAAATAGTGTCTGTTGCCGATGCACACTAATTAATCTGCCTAGAAAACATGTTATACTGTCAGCCAGATCACACATCAGCGTAGTGCAGCAAGAGATGGGATCTGGAATGCATAGTGGGTGCTAGTTTCTTAAAGTCTTGAGGTGCTTCACACTACCATGAAGCACATTAGTTTTAAATATAGCTAATGCACTGTATATTCCAAATGAGTACCTTTGCAACAAAAAAAATAAATAAATCAATAAGGAGTATGGTTTTTGTCTTTTTCCTGGTTCTGGAACCTCCTTTTCTGCCTGACAACTACATATAGAAAATGAATAGCCCATCCATGAAATCTGCTCGTCCAGAGCATCCAAGCTAGTGGTTTGTCTTGTCGTGAGGACCCTGGAAAGACTGGAAAGCTTGTTGGATGTACACTTATTGTTGTCCACCATGCAGGATTCTCCAGTACATCAAACCCTTTTTCTACAATGAAAGCCACTCAGGAACGTGTTCAGCCCCTCGTTATCTCAATACTTCAATAGGAATATGTTCCTCTACATAACTCCACATCAATCCTGTAGCTGTCTGCACTAGAGTTAAAACTCAGATGGTTGCCAAAAAAAAAACATAAATGGATTTGTTCCTTCCTACCTGATGGTAAAGGTCCAATCCTGCTCTATACACTCTTAGAAAATAAGTTGAATCTACAATCTTCAAAGATGGGAAACCTTAAAGGTTCTACGTGGAACCCTTATACAGAGTGTATCCCTTCTCTTAACTGTCTAAAGAATTCTTAAGCATGCCTTTATTTCTTCGAGCACACTTCAAGCTCTTGATCCCACAAGCACAGCTCAGCTTGACACAACACAGTTTAAGACACACGGACGACAAGTAATCAAGACTCTGTATTCTGTAATAACAAGCAGCTGGTGGAATAAACTTCTCATGAGTGCTCAGACAACTGAGAACCTTTTTTATTCCAAAAGCAGACTGACAAACCACCTCTTTCTAATGTCTTCAGTTTGTGCATCAGAACTGACTCGTGTTTCTTAGCTTGTTGGTATCTTTATGCTTGAGTTGATCTGCAACAGCATGAGTATGTTTTCTAAGGAGACAACTAAGCACTTCTGTTAATAGCTCTGTATAACAGCATTTGTCATAAATGTTTCTGGAAATGCATGACTGATGGTTAAACAGGTAGGTGGCATATTTGCTGGGATTTACTGCCTCCAATGGTGCTATTGGACCAGCTAGAAGGTCGCCAGGTGGTTTGTGTGGCACAAAATTCAGAATGCAATAGCTAGAGTTATCACCAGTATGTCAAGTTCTGAAGTATGTTCCTGATGATAAGAAGATTACTTTTGTAATGGAAAGACCCCCAGACCATTAAGGTTCTGCTTTGGTGTGCTGTTGTGCTTTATCAAGGATCTGCTATGGACATGTTGACTCTTCTTGTTGAGAAATTGTGGTTTCTCTATGTCTTGATTAGATCTATCATTACTCAACTCGTTTATCCTTGCTATTGTTATCTATTGCACCCCAAACCTAGTCGCGCCGAGGTCCTTCCTTGAATTGCAACTTACATTTATCATCATTTCTTGGGGGGCTTGTGAAGACTTTGCATTTTTAGTCTATTAATTTTTTTTTTTTTTTAGTTTAGGGTTAGACCAACTGGTAAAGACGTGTATGACAGTACAGAGCAGACAGGTCTGAACCTTACTTCTAAATGTACACTATAAATGATATGTGCTACATGTATACACATGTAAGGACAAAAGCAACCATCGATACACATCTCTCTAATCCATAGTGTAGGATTCAGGCAAGTGTATTGGTTTTCATCTTTGTCCCTGAGGACAGGGAAACAGAAAAGACAACACATATGTCATTCTCACTCCAGGGACAAAGATGAAAGCCAGTATGTTTGCCTGAATATGTGTGTGTGTATGTGTGAATATATAGGGATAGATTTTGGATTTTGCAACGTACTGAAGATTACTATGTTGCCTAATGTTCAGAAAGCCACAGTTTTCCTACAAAGCAGAGACACACAAATACAAATATATGTATGAACATGTGCACATGCAATGACAGGCATCAATATACATCTTTCTATGGCTCTGATGCATACAGCATGCTGGGTATCAACCTCCACCTAATACACCTACACTTAAACTCCTTTTGCTTTGAATCGTCCTCTTCCTCAAGCTGTAAATAACATAACATTCCCATTAACTACAGAGCTGCAAATCAATGGCAATCATTTATTACTTGACAAATGTAGTTTCACTACACACAGACATCATCAGAGCTGTCTTGGTTCATAAATTAATGATGGGAATAAATGGAGGCTCATCAGTCAAGCTGAGGCGCAATTCAGAGAAGAGATCTTATCTCCCCTAAGCACTTTACATTATTGTAAAAAATAATAATAATAATAAAATAAAATAAATAAATAAATAAAAACAGAACATAGACAGCATGAAGTCTTGATGTGTAAACAACTGCAATTATAAGCGTATAACAGGAGATAACAAATCAGATTATTCAGAATGATCTTACACGAAATTCATGGGGATTAATATGAGGAAGAGTGGTCTTAGGTGACTAATTAAAGGAAAAACCTGAGGGAGGTCTAGTGTTTCTTGTTTTTGTTTGTTTGTTTGTTTGTTTTTAGCTGGAATGGTTTGGCTCCACTTGTCCCCTTAGAGGAACAGGTCAGTTCAAATCAATCTCTGTTATCCTATCTTGAAACATTTTTTCATCCTGATGGGAGTTGTGTATTCCAGAATGACTCCGCCCCCATCCACAGGACACGAGGGCTCACTGAATGGATTAATGAGGATGAAAATTATATAAAACATATGCAATGGCCTATGCAGCCATATTGGAGTAATGTGTAAGATATCGCTCTCCACCACCATCATCAAAAGGAATATCTTTTGGAAAAATGGTGTTCATTCCTCTAGAACAGCTCCAGAGACTTTAATGCCAAGGTGCATTAAAGTTGTTCTGGTGACGTGTGGTTCTCAACACCCTTCTAAGACACTTTATTTGGATTTTTGCTTTGTTACGCATCCATTCCTTTTACTTTTTTTACCCTTTAAAGTCCAAGAATAGATTCATATTAACGCATACTATGCATCATCCTATAAGAAAAGGTATGTAGTTATGAGACTGAGGAATGTCTGTCCCATTGTATGGGCTTGCTGCTGAGTGGTTAATACACGTACAGTGCTGTGATAAAGTATTTCTTCTATTATTGTGAACCCCATTATGAATGCAGTTTCATATATTTGGGGAATTAGTAACAACGGGGGCAAATACATTTTCACCCAGACAAAGTTGGTATTGGATAACTTTTTTTGCTTCAATAAATAACATTATCATTTAAAAACCATATTTTGTGTTTACTCAGGTTGCCTTTGTTTTATCTTAGATTTTATTTTAATTTCTGAAAGAATTCATATGAGATATACACAAAACCAGAAGCAATTACTTTTTCACAGCATTGTATGTAGCAAGCATGGTACCATGGTGTGTAAAGATATAATTATTCTAGCACTTCTGAAAAGCAAAAAAGAATTTTCACTCCAATTTGCTATAAATCAGCACACAAAACACATCACCAACTAATTATTATTATTATAATCAATACAATTTCAGTCATTTAATATTTTTTCCAAAACAGAATCAAGATTACTTTTCCATATCAGGCACTGGAAAGGCACAATCTTACCCTCTCGAAAATAAGCCGTCAAACAGACCTGACAAAAAAAAAAAAAATCAAAAAGTTGAACTATGACCCACAGTAAAGCCAAATAATTGTTTTCTGAAACTGATTGAGTGCATTCAGATATTCGATTCGCACAGTGCATTTCCATCTTACTGTAAACACATAAAGAGATACTAAAGAAAGCTTCACCACTGCGCTGCTGCTCCTGCTGCTGCTGCTGCTGCTTGTTTAACCCTGATCCTCTTGTTTCCGGATCTTCTGTTGATCCTCTGCGGCCTTTCTGGAAGTGCTTGCATGTGTTCACTACAAACAAACACTTCATAGGATTCAAAGTAGTGTGTGGAGGGTTGAAGAAGAAATGTACAGTTCAAAGGACTGCAGATGGAACCATGGAGGAATTTTCTCTAGACAAACACACACAATCTGCTTCTGGGACATCCACACACACACACACACACACACACACACAAACCATGCATTTCCATTGTTCAATGAACAAATATGTAGGTTGGCTGATAAATTTGGCTGATATTAAGGGGATTCCATGACAGCCGTGACATTTAGCCCTTGTAATGTTAAAAAATTAAACATTACTTTTTAAAATAATTATTCAACATTAAATCTAAGAAAATTATGCATACTGTAATCAAACAAAATATGTGTTAACTTACCTCAGGCACCAACTTCTCATTTTTTTACAAGTTTTTTGTGTTGTTGTTGTTGTTTAAGTATAGACTTAATTACATTCTAATGATTCACTTATAACTTATTTTTATACTTATTTTCCTAAATGTAATCATTTACTTTCAATCCATCATTTTGGTAACAGGGTTGTACTTTGAAAGCTCACCAGTCGATATTACAATACCACCGACAATAAAGAAAACAGAAAGAGAGAACTTCTTCTTCCTGTGATCTTCAAGAAATACAAATAATACAACTTATTGTTCAGCATGTGACTTGTGGAATATTCCAAATATTTTATAGGGGTGAATGTGGATAGGTTTGAGTTGTTGTGGAACTAAAATGTATATTTTTCATGATCTATAAAGGATGACTCATGTAAAAGATGTCAGACAGGTTGTGTTAAAATGGAGGAAATTCAAGTCCATTGTTACCCTCCACAGGAGTGGTCGACCAACAAATATCACTCCAAGAGCAAGACGTGTAATAGTCTGCGAGGTCACAAAGGAACCCAGGGGAACTTCGAGTCAACTAACTCTCACATTGGATAATGTTAATGTTCACGAGTCCACCATCAGGAGAACATTGAGCAACAGTGGCAGCTTTTCAAGGAGAAAGCCACTGCTCTCCAAAAAGAACATTACTGCCCTTCTGCACTCTGCTAAAGATCATGTGGATAAGGCAGAAGGCTAATGGATTTTTTTTTTTTTTTTTTTTTTTTTTATGAATGAGATCAAAATAGATCTTTTTGGTTTAAATGAGAAGGGTTATATTTGGAGAAAGGAAAACACTGCATTCTAGCATAAGAGACAGAGAGAGATAGACAGTACCTTATCCCATCTGTGAAACATGGTGGTGGTAGTATCATGGTTTGGGCCTGTTTTGTTGCATATGGGCCTGGACGACATGCCATCACTGATGAAATGAATTCTGAATTATACCAGCAAATTTTAAAGAAAAATGAAATGAGAAAGTGGTGCATGCAGGAAGACAACGACCCTAAGCACGCAAGTCGTTCTACCAAAGAACGGTTAAAGAAGAATAAAGTTAATGATTTAGAATGGCCAAGTCAAAGTCCTGACCTTAATCCAATAGAAATGTTGTGGCAGGACCTGAAGTAAGCAGTCTATATGAGGAGACCCACAAACATCCAGAGATGAAACTGTTCTGTACTGAGGAATGGGCTAAAATTCCTCCAAGCCGATGTGCAGGACTGATCAATAGTTACCGGAAATGTTTAGCTGCAGTTATTGCTGCACAAGGGGGTCACACCAGATACTGAAAGCAAAGGTTCACATACACATATTTTTGTCTCATTTGTTGAATAGGCTTCTCTTTATCTACTTTGAAGACTATAAATTCAGAAATAAAGAACATTCTAAATGATCCACAAACTTTCAAGCACCACTGTATATAAATTTCCATTTATAAAAGTGATGCTATTTTGAACAACAAACAAACACAAGGCCGTAGTGGGTAGATGTCCTTTTTCTGAGATTACTTCTATCTGCAATTGAACCAAATATCACATGTAATTTCATTCTTTGTTTGCTTATTTGCTAAGGGTCATGGAGGCAGCAGCATGAATGCATTTGAGGGAAAACTCAAGTCACCTCCATATCTTATCCTTTTAGCTTTGGTAAATAAACTAATACTAGAGCCAGCCCCTGTCTCTGCCACTTCATTGCTGCTCTGTTTATTTACTCTCTGTTTGACCAGTTGCCTGGTCTGTATGGCAACAGCTGTCCAGTGGCCACTTAAAACCAGTCCAAAACCAGATCCTAAACCAGTCCAAAACCAATCCAAAACCAGCTCAACACCAAAACAAAATCTACCACTCCCAAACCTTAAAGATAGCTTTTCAGTCCCAATAACATGGCAATGATGTCACAATGTATTTTAATAGTCAAAAGTAATGTCAGGCACATTTTAATGAAGTGGGATTTAAAACACACACTTTCCCTAAATAGTTCTTTCACCAAGGTCCAGAAATGGTCATGAATAAAGAATACTGCTGATATTGAATAAACCAGTTCACTGATGCACAAAATAATACAGTCATGCAATAATACTTGTTAAACATTATGGATGTGAAATTTACAGATCGAGATTGGTTCTTCCACATAGTAACGGCTCGCATTAGATTTTAAATTCTGATGCTTCAAGCAGATTGATTTCAAATCCCGATGATGCCACAACCATCCATAGTCGGGGGTTCAAGAAAGTGTAACTGGCCTGCTCACTTGGTGGGAGGGATGGCATACTCTCTCTCCCCTGACAATCAGAGCAACATTAACCAATTGTGAGTGAGTATCTGTGGGCTCATGTATTTCAGAAGACAGCAGTTTAGCATGAGCAGCAGTTTGGCTTGCAAAGTTATCTTAATGGCCATTTAAATAAATAAATATATAAAAATACATTTCTGATGCTTGTCTACAAAGCCAAAAATGGACCCTTTACCTGATGGACCCTCATCTTAAAGGTGAAATCCTGCTCTGTACCATGAGCCCTTTGAGCCACAAGCTCAGCTTGATCCATTACCAAATGAAACACAAGGAAGACATAAAACAATACTCTTCTGTCTCTACCCTAGCTGCCCAAGCAGCTGAGTCACTGTCTGTCTTTAGAAAAAATCTGTAGAGACTTTTGCAGTGATGAATGAGGGTATATGTTTCTAATTCTACCTTTTCCTAAAACCAGATCTTTCCAGTTTTGCCTTTATCCCAGTTCATGATATCAGCAGACATGGTTAATGTGCTGTAGCACTACAATTTCTTCAGTAAAATGGAGAATAATGGAGAGTACATTGCAGTTATTCATTCATTCATCTTCAGTAGTCACTTTATCCTGGTTAGGGTCGGGCTGGATCCAGAGCCTATATTCTGGAAAAACTGGGCACAAGGCAGGAACACACTTTATCGCAGGGCCTCCAGTAAATCTTTACAGGCAAAAATGCACTTTTACCTGATGGCCATGTTTTGTTTTTTTTTCCTGCAACATTGTTTTATTTCTAGTTCTGAATATCAGTTAGTGTTCTATTCATCATGAAGCATATTTACAAGCTGTGGTATATGGTAAAAGGAAAACATATTCAAAATTAAGTTTGATGAGAAATGTACATTCTGTGTGAAGTAATGGACAAGTGCATTTTTAATGGTTATTTTTGTTTGAGTCATTGGGTTTCAAGTAACAGAACTTTTTTACTTGAGTCACAGGGTTTTGATTCCTCTGCACACTTCTTGATATGGGTTACAGTGTATGCATTGAGTGGCCAAACAACCCAGCTGTTATTTAAACTGCCAGCATCCACAAAACACATGAACTGCTTATGAACTTTGAGATGTTTGCCATTAGACCACAACAGATATTTAAATCCAACATGAGCAATTTGTGGTTATTTTCTGAGCCCTTCTTCTCGGGGGGGTTTCCAATCTGAGAAACCAACATACATCATTCTGACATTAAACAGTACATCAGCCATTTTAAAAAAAACATTCAAACCACAGTATCTGCTGATGGCTCTGCCCTTCTGCTTCATAAAAATGGACAGCAAACGCCAAGCACAAAGAGCATCCAGAGTCCCACATTTCATCTTTCAGTAGTTCGGGTTAATCATCTGGTTATTAATGAGACACCACAGCATTAAATTTCCCAGTTTGAACACATTACTGGCCTCCTGTTTACTCCCTGTTGCCTGGTCTCTGTTTACCATCATCTTGTTTATCCACAGTTCCTCTGTGCAGTCCATTCTTAAGTCACAAAGCCTTCGAAGGACTTTGAAGGAGGAACACCCACAACAGCCATTTGCAGAAGCAGAAGAACTGGAAAAAAAACATTTATTTCTCAAGAGTCATTATTGAAGGAACAAGAGATGGACACGTATGTAATGTTTAATTGTCACTAAGTTACATTGCCGCTAAAACTCAAAAGATGATACAAATACAGATAAAAACAGGAAGTGCACAATGTTTATTTGTCTGTTGTCAGTGGTTTGCTCCAGTAGCCTGAATTAAACACTGCCTTACTGAGCACCAAAATAAAACCATGATAGAGTGTCGATTGATCTTTTCTGATCTTTCTGGAATGTACTGCAGCAAACCCAAAAACTAGATTAAATCAGATTAAATATTATTAGTTCGCTGTTGTTGTCATCTATAATCAATAGTTCCATTGTTTGGGAAAGGCATGGTTGCTTGAAAGATAGTTTTTTTTAGATTACACTGGCAAGCTAGTCACACAGAGAGCCAGAGGTGGCTCACTCATCGTGGCAGGTAGGGAAGAGCCAGGGGCACCATTTTAAACCACTGTAGAATAAGTGCATACTTATTAATAATGAATAATATGTTCTTTCTCCCTCTACTGAGCTGTATCTGTAGTTCCCCTCTTACCCTTCAAACCTGACTGATTCATCCTGATGCTTTATTATCTTTTGGAGCTTCAGCAATTTTGATCTGATTTGAATATTATGATGACCGTGTTTGAATGTGATCTCACCCATGCAAGAGAGCTCAGTGAGAATGTTTTCAATTCAAGAGGCTCAGTGGGAATGTCCTGATGTTGCAGACCATCGTAAAAATGTAGCACACCCATCAGAAATCCATAAAACCCAGCATTATGAAAAATCCTGAGTATCAGCCAGTCACAAAAGTTCTACTGGAAAGCTTGCAATACAATTGCACTGCTTAAGAGTAGGATTATACGCTTAAACCGGGCCTTGATTTGCTTCACTACATTTCCTAATTGTTGTGTCAATCATTTCAAAGAAAGATTTGATTTCGAGAAAACATTTCTGAGTAATTGGAGAGTGGATTATAACGGGGAGTCTGATGTAACTCAGATTTAATCCAAAACCTGCTAGTTCTCGCAGCTGTTTATGAACAGTCCGTGCTTGAGAAAAGCTGGTCTGTTAGGACAAGATGAAATGAAACGTGCCAGCACTGAAGCAGATGGAAAATGCAGAGGCAGCTGCTGATGACTGCAGTCTCTCAGAACAGAACAAGCAAAGCACTGAACGAAGTTCTGTATATTTTTCAAAGTTAACCAAATGACGACTCGATGTTCTATGATTTCTTTTTAAAGATATCTGCACTTGGACGTCATGTGGGAGACTCAGACGTACAAATGGATGTCTTTCTGCCCCTGACTTCCCCATTCTGACGCCCACACACTCAAAAACAAGGAGCAGGAAGGCCACACTCTGACGTCAACCTCGACATTCTGAAATGTAACGCAGCTTCACGGTACTGATCTTAATGACGCAGCATTAACATAAACACGACTTTATTCACACACACACACACACACACACACACACACACACACACACACAGAAAGCATGGACAGAGATAAAAGAAGCTCTAAAGACAGGGAGGGAGTAGCAAAGAGTCAAAGTTGTGGGGGGAAAAGAGAGAAAAAGCCAACCGCGAAACTACACTTTATCAAGCTAAACTTGAGTGATGCAACCAAATAAGGGATGTTGCATCACAGAAAATAAGTTCAATTCGCTGTTTCAATACATCAATAGCACCATGACTGTAACTGAGAGCACATTAAAGCTGATATAACTAATGGCATCAGTAAGAAATAGGTCAATAGGGAATATGGAAAATAAATATCATAAGTGAAATAAAGGGGAAAAAATGTGTGATTGAAAACATCTCCGTCTCACTTTTCTTTCTCATTCTGCCATGTCAGTGATACAGTGCTAAAGCTCCCACAGCCATCTGGCTCCTGTGAAAAGAACGCCTGCATTTCTCAGAGGATTTTGAAAACTATCCGCCTCAGGATTACAGGGTGCCACATTTGATTCATATTCTGGGTTGTTTTGCTTTCTAAAAACGTGTGCGTGAAGTGTGTAGGCGAGCGAGAGACATGAGACAACCGGGGAGAACAAGTAGGTCTACAGCTTCGTGTAAGAGCCGGAGATTTTCACCAGCTTTACATAAATATGACGTAATGAACAGAGAAGTAAGTGGAAGCAACAATGTCTGGAATACCTGGGAACAAACTGGAGAATGCTAGGCTAATGTCTAATTGGAAATAGCGCAAGTGGTGATGCGCAAAGCCTGGTAAACATCCAGGTTCCCCAAGGAATTGGGCTTCGTTTGACCTGATGATATGGGCTGATTTTTGTTCCTTGGCTGGTGGTTGGTCTTACGATTTTACTTAGTAAATATAACCATAGTATATTTGCCAGTGTTAGTCATGATTTTGGAGTGGTTTGAGAGGGTCAGGTTTTGAGTTTGTGGAAGTAGATTGGTTTTATTGACCACTGAGCTGGCTTTTGGCAGAGCTACCTGGCAACCCATAGCAACACCAGGCGAACACACTTTCACACAGAATTCCTGAGAGAAATTTAATTGGATTTCATATGAATGACAGCATGAGAAGCATTACAACCACTAACCCGCTCCCACTTGCTTGGTCCTTAACTGTTCATAACTTGAAAAGAGAGAATGGTTCAGTCTGTGTAAAATGACTGAACTCTAAGCCATTCAGTGAAAGTATATTGGCAAAATGTGATGGAGTTTTAGAGCTGCTGAAATTTCAAATCTGACTGGTCAGAAGGTGTTGATTCATTTTCTAAAACAACTGCTCTGACAATAGTTCTGGATGCAAGGGCAAATCACAGCTTTATATTAATGTATTTGTTCTAATATGTTATCATTTTAACAGGCATGTGAACAGGAAACTGTTGTGGTAGAAGAGGAATACAACATATTATAGGATTGTAACATTAAACATTTCACTTCACATCCTATCATTGATTCATCACACCACAACCTATCGTGTTGTATTCCTCATCTAATGAATGTTTTAATTAGCAATATAATATAGAACTAAAAAAGCTGGAAAACAACAAGCTTTACACAATCATTGTGACTTGAGTTCCTCAGCAAATTCTACCGTGTGTGTGTGTGTGTGTGTGTGTGTGTGTGTGTGTGTGTTTCAAACAAAGACTTGGCCCAGAGTGAGTGATGGGACAAACACACTGAGCCTCATGGACAGTGTAGTTCTTGAGTTCACTGGGTCACGGAGGCAAAATCTGTGTTCATTTATTCACAGCACAAACATCAGGCTCAGGCAGACACACACACACACACACACACACACACACAGGGATTAGGTCGCACTAAGAGGCTTTGTGTGGGGAAAACGAGCACAACCTGTGACACACTGCTGTCAAAACCTGCCAGTTTATTTTGCTGTTGCTTTAACCCCCCCAACACTAAATCCAGATAAAGTCTGAACAAAGTGTCAAAACAAAATGTGAGAGCTGAATGAGGAAATGAGAGCAGGGCATCCTGGGATATAATGCCTGACACATTGCTAGGGATATAATGCCTGACACATTGGAAGTGAGGTAATGTAACTAAGCATAATGTAAAGAATCTGTGTTAGTGATCAGTTTGTAATTACAGGTCCAAGAACCGCTGTAGCCCTCAAGCCCTTGATTAAGAGCTTTATTCCTCAACTGTTATCATTTATAGTAGTTTTTACTGAGTAATATACTTTATGATAAATAACTGAGCAATAAACTGGGGTTGAAGGTCCTGGCTTTGGATTTCCTCCATTTCTACACAATCTATCTGATTGTGGATTGGTGGATTCCAAACTCTTTAGAGACGGTTTTATGACCTTTTGCAGCCTGATGAGCAACAACAACTCTTTTTCTGAGGTCCTCAGAAATCTCCTTTGTTCGTGCCATGATACACTTCCACAAACATGTGTTGTGAAGATCAGACTCTGATAGATTCCTGTTCTTTAAATAAAACATGGTGCTCACTCACTCACACCTGATTATCATCCCATTGATTGAAATCACCTGACTCTAATTTCACCTTCAAATTAAACTACTAATCCTAGAGATTCACATACTTGTGCCACTCACAGATATGCAATATTGGATCTTTTTCCTCAATAAATAAATGACCAAGTGTAATATTTTTGTCTCATTTGTTTAATTGGGTTCTCTTTGTCTTCTTTTGGGACTTGTGTGAAAATCTGAAGGTGTTTTAGGTCATATGTATGTTGGGTTAGACACCTGTAATGAGGATAAAATACTGAAATTGTGTAAACAAAGCCTTGTCTCAGTTATATCTAATTCTGACCTAGAACTTTTTCATGCTCGCTATCAACTTGAGTGAAGAGCAGTATTAAGTCCAGTGCCACTGTGTGATAGTTTGATATAACAACAATGGGTCAAACTGGAATTAAGAAATGTATGTTTTGGGCTGTAAATATACCAAAAAAATAAATAAACTAAAGTGCAATTCAAGGCCAATATAAAATAAATTATTAATAATTAATTAATTGATTAATACTATCATTCATTTAAAGTCCTGGATATCAGAGGACACAGCATCGAAATTAGAAAGATATTGCTTATTTCGAGGACTTATAAAGTTATGAATTACCTTAATGTCAGCTGTAAGCATAGTAGAAGAGTGCTTGGTCAGCTTATCCTTCAAACCATGGGCGTGTTATCTTTAAAGGAGGACATTATTGGCATTAAAAATTGGCATTATTTTATTAAGTGGTCAAATCTGGCAACTTAAGTGTCATGAATGATAAACAGACTATGTAGTACTGAAGAAAATGATATTGTTAAATAATGAATTATGTTCCCTACATTAGCTGATCGTGAATAGGAAATAGTGAATGTTATTTCAAACACAGAGATAGTTTTGTGACAGGAATATAACTGTATACCCATTGACTTTCATTGACTTTCACCTTTTACACCAGGCTTTGAGCATACATTATGCAAAACAGTCATACCATTATGGGTTAGCTTTTCATCAATCTGTAACCTTAAGGCCTGCTGTTAATGCCACTGCCCTCGCATGAGCCTTGACTTCCTTCAACAAAGCGTTACTTTGAAAAGCAGCACATAAGCAGCTGCATCCCAATGAATTCCCCTCAAAGCACAAACTGACCATTAAGCAGTTCTGAGTTACAGCATGCTTGTTCTGCATGCTTGAGCCGGACAACTGACGTCTAAGCCTTATCTACAATTCCGCAACCAACACAATCAGTTCCTTTTTAGCAACTCTGTTATGGAGGCAAATTTGTCACATTTATGGTTCTCCCATATGTAAAGAGCAACCAATAAATGGATATTTTATACGGTTAGAAAACAGAGCAAACTTTTAGCATTGCCAATGACTGCATACTGAACGTACGTAAAGCTCTCATATCACTGTGCAAAAGTATTAGCGTAGTCTGTAGATTTTGTAAAGCAAATAACATGACACAAGTACGGATGCTCAGCATGATAGTTATTGTGGGCAAACCAGGAATCATAGTCAGTGTCCATAATACCGATAAGAAAAGTTTAAACAGGGGAATTCATCATCATAAAGTTAGCGAGAAGGCAAACATCAAAATCAGGAAACACTACACATGAAACAGGGAAAGTATACTACAGGTTGTCCCAAAAGTCTCAATACATACGGGAAATAAACACTTTTTAGCAAAATGTCTTCGAAAATGTTTCATACTTAGTTTATATTATAGATTTTTTTTTCAGCCAGCCTTTAAGAATGCCTTTGACAAAAGAAGAACATACAGTATCTCACAAAAGTGAGTACACCCCTCACATTTTTGTAAATATTTGATTATATCTTTTCATGTGACAATACTGAAGAAATGACACTTTGCT
>JANDJT010000021.1:21704604-21714976 GCA_024331685.1 Stegophilus panzeri | reverse complement strand
AAAAGATATAATCAAATATTTACAAAAATGTGAGGGGTGTACTCACTTTTGTGAGATACTGTATATTTAACAAAGATATTTTGGATAAACTAGTGTTGTGTTTGCAATTGTTTGATATCCATGAGAGAACAAAAGATCAAAAGGTTAAACAATGTAGAACATTTTTCACAGCATTCTTTGCTCTTATTTACCAAGGGTGCCAATCTTAGTGGAGGACACTAATATATAGTTTTAATTTTCATGCATCTTGTTTAAATGTGACTCCCAGTCAAATTTCTAAATAGTGCCAGACAAAATCAATCTTCATAGTTTGATATCTATCATATTAATTTGTAAAATAAATAAATAAAACAAAACCTAATTTTTTCAATCAAGCAACCCCCACACTAGTCTGAGAATGCCTGGTGTTCCCAAACATGGCACCTAGTTAAATCATGCACGGCAACTGACAATAACCTACGTAAACGTTTCTAAAGGTCTGTTCCAACAGGTGTAAACTGTCCTAAACCTTGTGACAATTTGACATTTTATGTTTTTGTTGACTGAAGGTTGTGTTTTGACATTTTCTGGACTCAGATACATTAGAACATCACGATATATTACTTTGTAGCTTTTTGTTCTTTTACATATACCAGTCACACTACATTGTCCCAATATTGTCATAAATTGTTGTGTCACCTTAGCATGAAACTGAGTAAAAAGCAGACATTATGATGGCTGACACCTGTTAAAACACACCTGTATTCATGTTTCATGAGCATTTAAGCGGCATTTCTCTGTATCTCAACCTCGACATAAACACACTCGGAGCGACACACTTAAACGTTCACATATTCATAGACGTTTCCTTAAAATAAATTGTTCCTGTCTCATCTCAAGGCTTTACAAATCTCAATAAAATTCCAGTTACAGTTGCGACTGACAGGGTTAAATGGAATAAAGATGGAAAACTCATTTTTAGCATTTTTTTCCGCGACAGGAAAGAAAGCAATCCATCGATCAGTGGTGGCATGGCATAGCCTAACACCATGAGTGGGTGGTCTAAAACAAACCATTATCAAGGGAGTCTGATACACGCTCTGTACACACTCCATCCCTATACACACACACATGCACCATGTGTGCTCAAGAAATAGAGCATGTAGGAACATTTTCCTCCAGCTGGCCTACACACACACACATGCACACAGAAAAAGAGCTGCGGTTATATCAGTCTCACGTGCTGATAGCACCTACACTCTTCCTGGACTTTCCATCTGCTGACATGATTAATTGAGCCAGGCTTCATGTACTGACTAGGGTGATTTATGTGATGCTTTCTTCACAGGAGGAAAAGGCTGACTTGAAAAGCCTGTGTTTCTTACCTATTGCTTTGAATTATAATTATTTTGAGATGGAACCTTCTGGCAAAAGTCCAGTGGCTCAGTAGGTACTGTAGAGACCAGTAGAACACCAGTGTAACACTACATACCACAGAGCCGTTGAATTCTCAATTCTGATTGGTCAGAAGATGATTAATTCCAGCTGCAAGACGAAACAGGTGTGTATGAATCTGTATGAATATATTGTATATGGTATTTCATTTCTATCATAAAAACTTACACAGGGATTTGTATGGTTGACGCTCTTAACAAACAGACTAAAATGTATATAATAGTTGATATAGTGAAGTTTTACGTGAGGAAATGTTTATTTAGTATTTCGAGTCATCAGTGTAAGAAAAAAAGAGGGGCTGTTTAGGGTATGTCTGTTTATAGCTGCTATAATGTAAGTGATAACAGGAACTAGCTTGTTTGTGGACATTCCACAACATTAAACATAACTAGAAATGGCTAAACCATAAGTCATACCACTGTTTAATGAATAAATATATACTGTTGGCAAATTGCTGTGGTATAATAGAAACAATTCAGGACATGCTGTTATGGGAAAATAAGCAACTTCAAGTGGTCAACTTTATTGAGCCACATCACACCACCCCATAATTTATTATTACAGTACTGGCATTTTACACTGTATCAATGTATCTTACTGTAATAACCCAGTAAAAAATACAGTAGCTTTAACTTTATTGTAAAACTCAATGGAAATGTGTCTCTCTATCTAAATTTATCTATGGAATAAAGG
Source organism: Stegophilus panzeri (assembly GCA_024331685.1). Lineage (NCBI taxonomy): Eukaryota > Metazoa > Chordata > Actinopteri > Siluriformes > Trichomycteridae > Stegophilus > Stegophilus panzeri. The sequence continues at coordinate 21,712,849 of JANDJT010000021.1, read as the reverse complement.
AGCCTCAGCTTGCTAATTTTTCCATTTCTTCCATTATATTGTCATCCAAAGGTTTGTTTAAAACAATCATGTCTTTAATTATATATGTAAGTTTTCAGGTAGATTAGGTATTATTAACAACATTAGGTTATAATTTGTAGATGGGGACTTAGCACAGGATTATACGACACCAGGTTACGATCATTCCAAATGAGATAATATAGAGATAACATCAGTGTAATTGTGGACTGTAATGTAAATGTAATGAATTTGACTAATTGCAGGATGGGCTGGATTTCTGAAAAGCCTGTCAGTCTGTAAGTTATGAATAATTGTTGGTATAAAAATATACATAGTTTTCATTATCAAAGTTACTATATTTACAGTCCTGTCCATAAGTATTTGGACAGTGAGACAATTTTCATAATTTGGCCTCTGTACACCACCACAATGGATGTGAAATGATCAAGATGTGATTGAAGTCTAGACTTTCAGCTTTCATTCAAGGGGTTTTGACAGAATTACAGCCATTTTTTTATGTCTTCAGTAAGAGATAAGCATGCTCAATTGGGCTGACGTCACTGGACATTTGAGAACACTGAAAACATTTTGTTTTTTGCTTTATGAAGCCCTTGTGTTGCTTTTGTGGTATGTTTTGGGTCATTATCCATCTGTACTGTGAAGCGCCGTCCAGTCCTATCAGTTTTGCAGCATTTGACTGAATCTGTGCAAAAAGTAAAGCTCTATACACTTCAGAATTCATCCTACTTCTATTAGCATCCTACTTCTATTAGCAATCAAATCATCAATAAACACCAGTGACCCAGTTCCAGTGCCTAATCTGACCTTTCTAATCTGTGGCCTCCTTCAGTTGCATCGACACATATTTGGACGGCATATTGAGAGTTCCCATGAACAGCTACCAAATTCAAATTCAACACTTGGAATCAACTCCAAACCTTTAATCTCCTTAATTTATCATGAAATAACGAGGAAACAGGCCAAACCTGGCCATAAAACTACTTATCGGTCAATTGTCCAATTACTTTTGAGCCTGTGAAAATGGAGGGACTCTTTAAAATTCTTAAACAGTTAATGCAATATTTTGGTTAAACTCCTTGAATTAAAGCTGAAAGTCTGCACTTCAATCACATCTTGATTGCTTCATTTCAAATCCATCGTGGTGGTGTACAGAGGCAAAATAACGGAAATTGTGCCACTGTCCAAATACTTATGGACCTGACTGTATATTTACTTTATTGCATGTTAAATGACATGGTTTATTAAATAGCTTGTAGACATCATTGCAGAAGGTCGTCATTGCTGGTTTCTGCCACAAAATGGCCGACAAGAACTACATTACCCATCAGCCCTAGCACATCACGTGACCTAGTCACAGACAACTCACACCTGTTTTGTGTTTCATTCATTGTCAATTTCATTTGTGTTTCATGCCATTGTCAAGCTGTTAACATGTCTCATCTGTGTTTTGCTTAGTCTCATGTATCAGGGTTGCAAAACATACAGCCCGCAGGCCGTAACCGGCCCGCCCGATGATTCCATGCGGCCCGTACGCCAAGTAACAGAAATATAATGCAGTGATGTAAAGAATTATCCACGCACAGATGCAGTTACTTATATATCCACTAGAGGTCCTCTTGTTGGCGTCCTTAGGCTATGTGTGCCTACTGTTGCTAATGGTTACTTGTAATTTGGGGGTATTTCCAATGTAATGTGAAAGTGTGAGTATGTGAAAAATGTCTCTTTCAGAGAAGGTGGATTCTGGATGCCGTTTATTCCAAGACAGAAAATGTTCAGACTAATCAGAGGCCAAACAGCAAAAGGTCAGACCATTAGCAAAGTGGTCAAACAAACAAACACATCATGTCTTACTTTCCTTGTGAGGACCTTCCATACTTATTAATGCTATGCTATACTTTAATCTAACCTTAACCTCATTAACCGAACGGAAACCTTTTGGCTCTTTTAGTTTTTAAATAAAAGTTTCCCTTGTGTGGATCAGTCAAATCTTCTCACAAGGCCAAAACTCTCAGATATTCCTATCCTTATGGAGGCATTTGGTCCCCACCAAGATATAAAAACATACCACACACACACACACACACACACACATTTTGAGACAAAACATTCCTTTAAATAAATAAATATTCAGTAAAGTTTAGTCTCGATAGCATTTCAGCTGCTAAACTTAAAGCGAGGCAACCATGTTCCAGTCAGCTCTCACTAGCAGAGGCTGACTTTTTCACCTTCATTGCTCATCAGAACGGGGGCACACACACTCCCACACTCCATGGAGATTTGGATTAATAGGACAGAAAGCTGATTAGCATGAGGTGAAGAGAGGGTGTGAGGCTTGGCAGATGTTTTATTCACATGCAAAGTTAAAAAGGAATAAGTGTGTTTGATCTCTCTGCATACTCTTGCTCTCAGTGCCTCAGAGTGTGAATGTGATCATAAAATGACTACTAGTTATTTTCATAAATAAGTCTTATTTTTCCCCGTTGGTGCAAATAAAAACATGCCTGTGAAGACATTGATGCAGATAGTATATTTTCAAACCCTTCAATTCCATCATTTTGAGATTTATTCCAACACGGTCGTTGCGGTACTTGAAGGAAAAAATCCACCATAAATGATTTGCATATTAATATTAATGATGATCTGCAATGATGTCCAAAAATGTATTTTTAATGAAATTCTGACTTGGATTTTTTTTTTTTTTTTTTAAACTTAAATGTCTTTATATTGCTATATACATGTTGCTCTATTATTTGGAGTTTTCTGCATTACCTACAATGCAGTTTGACTACCTGCGGATAGTGGTGCGGTGAGATTTATCCCTCGTTCATCAACACCTAAAGAGAGTGATGCAGCAGTGCTTTCTGTCCAGCTCTCTCACAATCTGTACACTCTGCTCAAACATATATTAATGCTAAACTACCGTGCTAATACCACCACCAATGCCACTGGTTTTGTTATAATTTGCTGTGTTTTTTTTCCGGATCTCTAAATATTAATACCTGAGAGCTCATTTACAGCGGGGTGACTGACTGACTGACTGGTTAGCACATTAGTCTCGCACCTCTGAGAGTGAGGGTTCAAATCCCGCCTTCGCCCTGTGTGCATTGAGTTTTCTCCCAGTGCTTCGGGGGTTTCCTCCGGGTACTCCAGTTTCCTCCAGCAGTCCAAAGACATGCATTGTAGGTAGATTGGCATGTCTAAATTGTCCGTAGTGTGTGAGTGGGTGTGTGAGTGTGTGTGTGCGATTGTGCCCTGCGATGGTTTGCCACCCTGTCCAGGGTGTCCCCTGCCTTGTGCCCCAGGTCCCCTGGGATAGCCTCCAGGCTCCCCACGACCCTGTGTAGGATAAGCAATACAGAAAGTGAATGAATGAATGAAACAGATGAGGAGATTGAATGTAAGTGCTGTTCACAATATTTTTTAACAACAGACAAATGAGAAGCTATATCCATGCAAGTGTTAAATTCAAATCCAAGTTCAAGATCTGTACAAAACTCAGAGCAAGCAAGTATGAGGGTTCTACTGTTGTAGCCCATCCACCTTAAGGTTCATTGTGTGCTCTGAGATGCTTTTCAGTTCACCACGGTTGTAAATAGTCGATGACCATCGTATACGTCCTGTCAGCTCGAACCATTCTGGCCATTCTCCACTGACCTCTCTCATTAACAGGGCATTTTTGCCTGCAGAACTAGATGTTTTTTTTGTTTTTCACACCACTTTCTGTAAAGTATAGACTCATGCTTTCATGTGATTGGCTGATTGGACAACTGCATGAATGAGCAGGTGTACAGATTAAAGTGGCCAGTGAGTGTATGCTGTTCAAATTTTAAATACAGAATTGTTGTAATACATGAACAAAGCAACCCCACATTAATCAAATCTTATACATGATCCTCAGGCCATGGCACTTAAATATCCAGCTCATTCTGATATAGTGAATACACGATTGTCACTCTAAGGGAAGACTGCATGAAAGTAGAGAATAATTTTAAAATAATGAGTGTATCTATTATTTCAGTACAGTGCTTGCTTGAAAAGAGAGTAAAAAGCCATTAGCAGTTAATGATGCCTTTATAAACTCTACTAATGTTTAAGCCTCATACCTCAAAAGTTAAGCTAGTGCACTTCATACCAGCTTTCTCAAAGCCTGAGGGAATTTGACCACTTACAGTTACAAACCAAATCTTTAACCAGCTCATTCATGACATCCCATGCACATCAAATATCAATTTTTCAAAGAAATATAAATAAATAAAAAAATTGAAAAAAAAAAAAAAAAAAAAGAAAGACGTTCGATGTTTTTAATTCACAACTTTTATTTATTGGTTAAAAGCAATCTCTTCCTGTCAAAAGGTCATCTAATAAAGTCAACTGAGAGCGCCAGCCTAGTTTTATTTACATATCTCAGGTCTCAAGTGCTGCTCTAATTAGAGTGCAAACACTGTGTATTAGTTTAAGCCTTAAACAAAGGCTTTAGGGACATAAATCCAAAAAGGACCCTGATGAAATGAGAGGAAAGAGGCAGCACTCTTATCTGCTTCAGCAGCAGTAGGCAGGACAGAAATTCCACCATAGAGTTCGCAGGGTGTTTGTAGCGTTTATTAGCCACTAACCCTGGACCAGCTCATCTTCGAGCCTTTTTCACCAGTGCTGATAAGAGCAGTGATGAACTATAAACTTCACATAGGAAGGCTTAATAGGCTGGGAATGGATGCTAGCTGCCACAGCAGGCATGGCTGTATGGGAAACACTTGAAAAGCAAACTGAACCTCACACACACACACACACACACACACACACACACACATACACAGGTCTTGTGCATACCGAAGTTTAGAAGCATGAGATGATAAGAAAACTAAATCAGCTTCTTTGGATGGGGCAAAGTAGGAAAGGCTAGCAATAATCTGAAATAGAATGGTGGTAAACAATAAATGTGTCCACAGAATATGAAAAAAAAAACTTTGTAAGCGTTACTCTTTTTTTTTTTTTTTTTTTTTTCAACCAGATGACCTATGGAAATTTCCAGCGCGCTTTCAAAAAATATTGGTATCTGTATTAGGTGTGAAAACCTTAGGCTCCCACACAATACAATACGATTTTAATTCATAAGGACACAATTGGATATTTGACGATGCCACTGAATCTGCTACGATACAGTATGATATGATTTTAATTCATAAGGCAATAATTTGTTCACAATCTGGGGTAGGTGTACTGTTTATTTGTAGAGAATTAAAAGTACATTGAGACGTAGAGAATCAGTTATGATCAATAACAATTGATTTATGAGCGTTGCCTGTTTAAAATCTGTGCATTGATCCAAATCAACTGATCGTCACACCTCTAATTTGTATCTGTTTAGAACACATTATCTATTCAATTCAATTCAATTCAATTCAATTTTATTTGTATAGCACTTTTTACAATGGACATTGTCTCAAGCAGCTTTACAGAAACATATAAACACAGGATACAGATTTTAAGTGTGTGAATTTATCCCTATTGAGTGAGCCGGTGGTGACGGTGGTGAGGAAAAACTCCCTAAGATGATATGAGGAAGAAACCTTGAGAGGAACCAGACTCAGAAGGGAACCCGTCCTCATCTGGGTAACAACGGATAGTGTAAAGTAAAGGAAAACTATTCATTCTGAATAATGTACTGTATTCATATTCGGTTCCATCCCTAATCCACGTATAGCCCAATATTCTGAAAAGCATTCTGAAAAGCTTGTTACTAGATAAACTAATAGACTAGTCTAGAAGGCAAGTGACAGGATGGTAAAAAGGAGACAAACTATGTTAGTTGGCAATGCAATATCTTTATAAAAGACCACAACATCAGTCAGCACAGTTGTGCCTTATGTTTTGGATTGCTGTCTTGTTCCAGATTAATAATTCCAATTATACCATATCAGTTTTTTCCCCATTCAGAAAAAATAGGGGGTGCGAATTTTTTGCCCTCAACTGCAAAAAGCCTTAATTTTACCTTAATCCATTATTTGCACAGAAAAATGTAATCAAACGGTCTGCAGTGAGGGGACATTGCAAACAGAGGATCTTCCAAGAGTAATCAATCATGTTGTTCTTGTTCTTATGCAAATATGTTGATTGGTTCTGAAACAATTAGCAGTGCTCATTAATTAAGGCCAGAACCATTCTGTCAATGTTGGAGGGTCGGAGACCAGGAGGAGAATAACCCCTGTGTGTGATTAATGAGTGTGTAGAGATCAGCTCTCCTGAGAGTATCCTGGTTGAAAAAGTGATGTAACACATGTAGTAAGTGCTTTATTTACAGGAAAGTGAGTCAGAATCATTCTCTCCACTTAATTGGAAGTACTTGAAGTTAAGTTGAGAGTTGAGTGCAAACAGTCAGAGAAAAAAAAAAAGAGAAAACAATATAAGTCCTTGAGACTCTGTTAACCTCCAGTGACGGTTTCCACACACTCGCACATGTCTGCTGCCTTTTCTCCAGTGTGTTCACACCTCACTTGTGAAAACTCAAGCTACCAACTGCTTTCCTGCCAATCCAGCAAGGCAAATCTGCATTGCCAGACACGGCGCATGAGTCACGCCGTCACATCCGCATTAGCTCTAAACTTCACAGAGAGTGAAACTACATTGTAAATGTTGAAACACGGGGAGGGAAGATTGCGCACTTTCATTTATCTGTAGCAATGGACGAACAGAAATATAGCAATAATAGATGAGCAGTTGTTTGCTGTTGATAAGAAGATTGTGCTTTTTAATTCCAGGAATCCAAGAGAGGTTAAAATATTATTTGCATAGCACCTTTAAATATACAATTAAATATTATTTGTATAGCACTTTTATCAAAAGAGACTGATACAAAGCAGGTCTGCAGAAATGTATGTTTAGTAGTGTAGTAGGGTAGTACATGATTTCTGATGCAGCCCATGTGTTTGTTATTTTCCCTGCTTGATTAGTGCTCTATTTACGTTCCCTGGTTTTTCCCCTCAGTTGCTGGCGCACTACATCAAGTCAGGTTATGTTTGTGTTTCTCATTTTATTACAGTTGCTATCGTTTGGTTTATGCGCCATCTGTTTATATGTCATATTTTCTACTTTTTCTGAGTTCTGGTTGAGTTCCCTAGCATTTCCTGTTCTTTGAGTCTGCTTCCCTGTGTTCTGTCGGAAATAAAGACATTCTGCATGTGCATCCGTCTCCCTGGATTCTCCCGTGTGACACTTCCTGAGAAGAAATGAGGAAGAAACCTTGGGTGGAACCAGATTCAAAAGGGAACCATAAATCTTCTAAAACTGTATACTACAAGATCAAACAGTACTAAGTGTGTTGAAAAAATGTTCAGTTTGTGTATCCATCCATTTTCTGTACTGCTTATCCTACACAGGGTTGCAGGGAGCCTGGAGCCTTTCCCAGGGGACTCGGGGCACAAGGCAGGAGACACCCTGGATAGGCTGCCAACCCATTGCAGGGCACAATCACACAACTATTCACACACTGCAGACATTTTAAAGATGCCAATCAGCGTACAACGCATGTCTTTGGATTAGGGGAGGAAACCAGACTACACGGGGGAAACCCATGAAGCACGGGGAGAACATGCAAACACCACACCCACACAGGCTGGAGGTGGGAATTGAGCCCCCAACCCCGGAGGTGCGATGCAAATGTGTGTTTTACAGTCTCCAGGTGAGATTATGCACTGAAACCAGGGTAAGTCTTGGGCGTAAACTGTTCTTAGGAAGTCTGAATATTTAGTGTATCCATGTGGGACAATCCACAGCAGCAGAAAGTGCAGAATCTCCCAGCAAAAAATTACAACCCCAATTCTGTGAGATTTCTCCAGATTCTCAAAATCTTTTGATGATATTATGTCCTGTAGATGATGAGATATTCATAGTCTTTTTAATTTTACGTTGATGAACATTATTCTGAAATTGTTCCACAAATTGTCGATTGCAGATTGGTGAACCTCTGCTCATCTTTACTTATGAACAACTCTGCCTCTCTAAGATACTCTTTTTAAACCCAATCATGTCACTGACCTGTTGCCAATTAAACTCCAGCTGTTTCATTTTGGTAACACTTACATTTCCAGCCTTTTGTTGCCCCATCCCAAATTTTTCGAGACGTGTTGTGGCCATCAAATTCAAAATTACCTTTTTTTTCCCCTTAAAAATGGTACATTTCCTCAGTTTAAACATTTGATATGTTTTCTATGTTCTATTGTGAATAACA
>JANDJT010000021.1:21681358-21700708 GCA_024331685.1 Stegophilus panzeri | reverse complement strand
GCATGGCAGCTCTGCTACCATTGGTGTGTGTGTGAATGGGTGAATGAGACACAGTGTAAAGCGCTTTGGATAAAAGCACTATATAAGTGCACCATTTAGCTTGTCTTATTACCAAAAAACTGCGAAGCCTCCCATCCTTAAGATTTTACTGGAAAACCTAACATTACAGCTTCACACAGAGGAGCTATTAATCTCAGAAAACACCATTAATGATAGAAGAGAAGAGTCACAGGTGCAGAAAGAAGTTTAGATATTGCGTCTTTTTAAATATGATTTCGGTGTGGAATAGTATGGAGGCCTCGCTTTGCTCTCAACATTAGAAGTCTGTCAAAGAAAATGGGTACTTTTCAGTTCTCCACTTGACACATCCTTGAAGCTACGTCCTTCAGCCTGTGAGCTAGAAATGCCCACCATCATTAAGGACAGATAAGTTATTTGCAGGGTCTTGCAGGGACCTTAAGAAGAGCAGGTGCTCAAGATGGAACAAGATGTTAGAACACCATCTACGGTGTAATTCACAGGTTCCCAACCCTGGTCCTGGAGAAACCCCTGTCCTGCACATTTTAGTGCTTTTCCTTCTCTAACACACCTGATTCAAGTAATCAGCAAATTAACAGCCCTTCCTGACCTGAAGTGGATGTGTTACCTGTCAAACAAGCTTTGGGTCAAACAAATACCACAAGCAGGAGCTGTTTCATATGATAGACCATGCTTATTTGTGTTGAGCTTCTTGAAATTGTTATTTCTCTCAAGTGCAAGAATATATGGTCTAAAAATGTGACAACATTATGTAATATTTTTTTATCACTAACCACATGCTGTCTGTCACATAATGGAGGATGAGATGGAAGCAAATCCAAGTATGTCATTTTAATGATAACAAATCCAAAGGTACAAGCAAGAGTTGAAGTACATAAACAGGTAAGGGTCATGCGATCAGGCAAACAACCCAAAACAAAACAGGCAAGGCAGAGAATCAAGGTCGAGGGAATAAACACAGTAAAAAAAAAAACAATTAAAAAAAAAAAAAAAAAACCAAACACAAAAAAACCCCAGAACAGCAGACATGGTATTAGAGCTTGGTAATGACAGAGATAAGACCATCTGAGCATATACTTCACAAAGCAACTGTGTGTGAACAGTCTCTATAAAGGAGTGGTGTGAGTGGAAGTGATTGGGAACAGGTGTGTCTGATTAGTTCTCAGGAGGAGGTCACGTGTCTGTGTGTAGCTTTGGGAGTTGTAGTCATTGGCCGTGTTTGTAGTTTGCGGTGCATTCGTGGATTTTTGCTGACTTGACACTGTCCAACCTAGTAACAAGTAACAAGTAGCTAAGAATAAAATAAAAATATAATAATAATAATAATAATAATAATAATGTTTACCAGAGTTACCAACACTGGAGACATGAGGCAACAGTGCTAACCACTAAGCCACCATGCCCCCCTACCCCCATTCAATATCAATAATACTTAATATATTAGCTACGCGTTGCATAGATTATTCAACTAAAGAAATCAGGCTAAACATCCTTTATTACAGATTTGTTGAAGCGAATTGTACAATCAACTGACCAAGACTTCTTGTTGTTGTTGCTTATTGGACCATTAACACTTTGATATAGCTTTGTATGACGTGTAGGGTGTTAATCCTGCTCCCATCAACTCCCGAAGCAATTCCTCCTCAGATGTTTATGTTGTCCTTTAAAACTAAAAAATTTTCTTTAAGGGACAACATGAATTCCATTGTGACCAGCACTTTTAGAGCCATGGGTTGCACATCACTATCTAATCCCCCTCATCTAGTTTAGAGTCAGATCAGCAACACATGCCAGCTGAAACAGGTCAGTCCATACTCGTTTTCTGGAACTACTGAGGCCAGATTTGAATATCATGAAGGAGCTGCTGTAGACATTGCATCCATAATTAAGCTATAAAGAGCACTGTGTTGCCTCAGTTTCAAAATGAGTGGCTCATCCATACAAGTGTGTTTTAAGAATTGGTTCATCTTTAAATAGCATAATATGATACACAGATTTATGTTGGTCCACATTTTTTGCATGGATTTATTTGTTAATTCAAATGCAGTTTTGATGCACAAATAAAACAACTTAAAAATATTGAGGTCTGGAAACAAGGAAGACTAGTCAACAAACGTTTTTCAATTATTGGTTGGCTAATAAAAATTTCTAGTCGTTCAATCCCTAACATAGGCTACAATCTTGCTGCACACATGCATTTTAAACAATGTTCATTTAGTGTGTAATCAAACTGTGTTGTTTATGTACAGATCCTTTATGGCCAATAATACGCCATACAGCTGTACAACAGCTCATCCACGAGTGACACGTCAATGAACAAAATCTGTGTCGCTTGGTAAATACATTTGGAGCCAACTTCTTTCTTCATATCTCAGCTTGTTTCCCTTCCTTGTACTCACAGAGCAAGGAAAGTCAGTGAGAAGCACGATTGAAGAAATTAGATGCACCCGAAGAAAAAGTGTCAAATACATCCTGTTTTCCTTTGTACTTGCTCCAGCTGTGCATTACCATGTCCTCCTGATCCGTGTTCACACCTCGTGCTTGTGATTAGTTATATTGTTTCGAACTAGTCTGCCTATTGTTACTTCTTGGTTTGAAACACTTTAAACCCTGTGTTCTGTGATGTGTGGCCCATGCCTTAGCTTTCTTAGTTATTCCACTTCCTGATGCTTCCATAGAAATTGCTTTCTCTGTCTGCCTGTTCTTGGAAACGATCATGGATTTGGTTTCTGTTCTTGGTTTAGGTCTCTACCTCACTGAGAACCATGTCATTACGGTCCTGCCGATGTTCTCCATGTCTGAACGTTCTCCAGCCATGATTCTTGGATAACTCCTAATCAAACCATTCCCTGTTCACATCCAATTACCACTGGATTGCCTGCAATATAAGATTGTTTTTAGCAACTACCAAGCGAACAAACACACTAGCTGTGACCTGCTTCAGGAAAAGGATCTGATGCTATTTGCAAGAAGTTTCCTTAAACAATGAGCTTCATTTTGATCAGCTCTAGTAATCTAGGAGCTTGTGACTGTTATTGTTATGGATGGTCCTATATGGATACCCTAAAGAGATTTGCACTTACCTGCCTAAGACTTACCCTTACATTTGTAAGCATCTCCCCTGGATACTGTAGATTTTTACCTTCGACCTTTCCTGTGCTCATCCTGAACACAACAGTCTATACCCAGCAAACAGGGGACGTCCCCCGGACGTTGCGAACGTCCACTTAGGTCCACATTTGGCCCGGTTTATAACGTTCGCTGGCGGACGATCTGAGGATATCAAATCATAACACTACTGAATGTGTTCATTTCAGCGAAAGTCCCCTAAGCATCCCGGAGGACGTCAAGGGGACCCTACACAAGGACGTTCAGGGGACATTCATAGAGGCCATTTAGAAGATGTCCTGGGGAACTTTTTTTGTCAGCTGGGTATGCACACTTAGTACTGTTTGCCTTTACTCTTCTACACCTATATACTGCATTGATTTATAATCCTACTATCCAGTGTCACAGTTCCTTTTTACGTCTCCAGGTTCCTTCCATATGTCTCAAGGGAGTTTTTCCTTGCCACTGTCACCTCTGGTTTTGTGACCATATCTATTGTTAAACGTGCTATATAAATAACATTTATATTTACTTGAATTGTATTGAATGTGGAGAGCACAGTGGCTTAGTGTTTAACACGTTTGCCTCGCACCTCCAGGGTTGGGGGTTCGATTCCAGCCTACGCTTTGTATACATGGAGTTTGCATGTTCTCCCCATGCTTCGGGGTTTCCTCTGGGTACTCTACTTTCCTCCAGAACTGTCCAGAGACATGAGTTGCAGGCTGATCGGCATTTCCAAATTGTCCGTAATGTGTGAATATGTGTGAGATGGGTTGGCACCTCATCCAGGGCGTACCCTGCCTTGTGCCCCGAGTCCGCTGGTATAGGCCCAAGGCTCCCCGTGAACCTCTGCAGGATAAACGGTAAAGAAAATAGCAGTGAAGAGAAACTGAAAAGAGATGGTGTGCAAAACTGAGATGAAGCAGAAGAAGCTTAAAAAAAAAAAAAAGTATTGGGACAAATTTTGTTTACGTCTCTGCGCTCTTATACTTAAAAGCACTTTTATAGCGCTCCAAAATAAGCTGGACTGAAGGCTGGAGAATGAATATGATAAAAATGATATGCTAGTATATATCAGAGACTTGTCGTCACAAACAAGGAAAAATAAACATGTTGATCCAAATCAGGTTCAAAAATGGGGCAAATAAAAAAATCTGAAACGAGCGGGAATGCTGACACTCTGTAGACTGCAATAAGCACCAGAGTGGAAAATGCTTCTGATGTCTGATACAACCACACGCATCCGAGCTGAAATATAGAGTTGCCTCTTGCGATGTGATTCTGACAGGCTGAAAAACACACAATACTCCCATGAGCCACATTACTGGAGGGAAAATGGATTCAATTAAACGATCCTAATTAGATTTCCTTCGACTCCTTTCTCGTCTCTGCTATATCGTGGCTATATTTCCGCCTCCGTATCGACTTTGAGACACACGATGGAGCTTGGAAAAACTGCCTCTCTTTTCCTGGACATTGAGCAGCAAGTCTCCCGAGGCAGCGAAAGAGCCGATCACGCCACAAACGCCTTTAAAATGGACCGAGCAGCCTGCACGTTGTGCTCCAGCTGTGTCCTCATGTGGGTGCCAGTACTGCTGCGGTGGGAAGAGGCAACGCTGCATGTTCACAGGCTGTTTTTTGTTATCACTTGGGCCGTACAAAGGTCAAAAAGTGTGCATGCGGGCAGAAAAAGAGACAAACCCGTAGCACTAACGCCGTTTTATAAGCCACTGTGATGAGCTCAGCATAAACAGAGAGATGATTCATATCTGCGGTCCGACACGGAGGTCGGGTGGCGTTGCATGAATAATTGAGTGGTGGAGAAAATGTTTCAGTGTTATGAATTTTGCCAGTGACCGTTTTCTCACAGCAGAAGCACCGCCGGCATGCAAGCCCTCGCTACAACGAGCCCTTTGACACTGTGTTTATACTCAACACAGCACAGACGCATTCCAAGAAATCCTGCATCTGTGGGGTAGGGGAAAACCCGGAACTAAAATTGTTTAAAATGTTACCACTCATTTCGTACTATCGTTTTGGGTTTTTTTTTCTTTCTCAATATGTTTTTTTTTTTTTCCTGGAAGCTTGGTTAGCAGCTCACTGTCACGAGCTATCCACAGGACGCCCTCTGCCAAAGAGGTCACACACATTACTGCGTTCTGACCAGCTCATCATCTCTCACACACACGTGCCATGCATGCATGGCTATTCAGACAGAAACATGATACAGTAGGGATCACTGTCTCTCTCTCTCTCTTTCTCTCTCTCTCTCACTCACACACACATACACAGAAATTATGAAGAGCCCATGCCAATGCTGCAAATCAGGTTGGCACAGTGACCGCAAAGGCAAATGGACTAGTCATGCTTTCTCTATCATTAGCACTAGCATTCCTTCATGAGATGTTCAGAATATAGATCACCCATAAATGAAAAAAAATATACAAATAAGGAATAAAACACTTGGGCATGCTGTTATAGGAAAATAAATCAAACTACAGGATGGTGTGATAAGACCAGACATGAAGCAATTACTGTTATCACCCCAAAGTGGATTATTATTGGATTACTGGATTATTTTCCAATAACATATTGTCTCAAAGTGTTTTATTTCTCGTATGCTGCAGCAATTAGCCGATGATAACAATTGTTAACATTTATTAATGAATGACACTCCATACTTTTTATCCAAGTATAGATACATTTAACAGTAAACATTCGCCAGGCTCCATTTTTTAGTAAACAAAAAACAAAAAAAAACCTTAAACTTGCTACTATTTGTAAAATTACTTTCTTTTGAATATATATATATATATATATATTTATTTTACACTGTAAATGAGTGATTATTATTATTATTATTATTATTATTATTATTATTATTATTATTATACTGGGAAAGTGAAAATCAATCAGCACTCTGTGCTGTACAAAATTCCTATAAAAGGTCAAAACAATCCTGTTGGGATTTCATAGAAAATCTTGTAAGAAAAGCAACACACTAATGTTATACAGTATGCGTTAGGCTCAGGTAAATTCTTCTGCTGCAAGGTATACAGAGCCTTGCATAAGTATTCACCCACCCCGAACTTTTCCACATTTTGTAGTGTTATAACCAGGAACTGAATGTCATGAACCTGCACAAAATAGCTCATAATATTAAAGTGGGATGAAAAATAGTTTGCTAAATCATTCACAAATAAAAATAAATAAATAAATAAATAAATACATAAATAAAAGCTGTGATTGCATAAGTTCCCTCCACCCTTCCTGCTGTGAAAACCCAAAATTAGTTCTGATGCAACCGTTTGCCATCAGAAGCCACATAATTCTGATTGAGAATGTGTGACAAGACTTGGAAATTGCTGTTCACGAGTGGACTCTGTGGAATTTGATGGAGTTTGAGCAATTTTTTCCAAGAAAAATTGGAAAAAGTGTCAGGATCCAGATGTGTAAAGATGTGTAAAGCTGCAACAAAAGGTGGTTCTACCAAATATGGACCCAGGGGGTGAAAACATATGATATTGGTATGTTAAATGCAGCAATCAAGGTTATAATGCCTGAGGTCTTGACCTCTGAGGTGTTTTATATACTGCTGTATAACCCTCTGTTATATGTAGTGGATCTTGTGAATCTCTAAGGATTTTTGCTCGTGTGTTTCTTTGGTTTGTTCCAGGGCCTTCTATTTTCTAAAACATTTTTTTTTACTTTGAACTTCAGCATGCTAAATTAGAAAATTACTAAAACCTTTATTTATCCCTCCTTTTGGATTCTATTTCTGGCGTGTACTCATTACCACCATGTTCCTGTTGCCACACTTCAACAATGAGTGTGTTGTAGTAAAAAAAAAAAATACAGCTTGCAATGCCACAGAGACCACAGGGTACAGGGTCTGGCACACGGCAAGCCTGGGAAAAACCCCTGCGTACCAGCTTACTGGCGACGGCCACTAAAAGCATGCTGTTCACACACATACACACACAAACACATACAATGTGCGACCTTAATAACCTTGTAGAGTCAAACACGGACTGAGTGGTGGAATTCAAGTAGGTTTGGAACAAGAAACAAGGCGAAAAGTATGTCAGGGTGATGTGAAGCTTGCTCCTGAGAACCTGTAGCTGATTTATCCTAATGTGAGTCAGAAAAGCTTTAAAAGAAGCCACTGTTGTGAGCCACACACAGCTGAACACAGACATAGTAACAACGCTGAGGCAAAATAGCTAGGATGTCCAGGAAAGTGCCACACATGCAAAGAACGTGGCTGAAAATGAGGAAATTAAGACTAAAATTGCCTGCGATGATGGACAAAAATAACCACAAGACACAACAGAAATGAGCACACTAGTGTGCTTATTCTGTATCTAATTTCCATATCTGTATTCAGATTTAAACCCAGTTTGTTTTTTTTGTAAAAACAAACTATATCACTATGGCCCTGGAAACTCTGGGAAAAAAAACCCCAGAGGTAGATATGCCAGTACTGTCAGCATGTTGTGTGAGTTCTGGCTCTGGTAGTTCCTCAACCTCATCTACATCACTCAAGTTTGTTACCGCTCACGTTATATTCCAACACATTTAATCGGTTTCCTAAAACACAAACAAACTAGCAGCCTAATTTAAACCACCACAACCCTGCCCAGGCAGTTACTAAGGATGAACGAATGAACATTTTACATTCATGTTAAAGAACATGGGCTTTCTTTGTCCCAGAAGCTTCATGTCTAAACGCATGAAAGTAAAAACATCCCGTTCACCCTTTTTTATTGCGTCTCGTGGGATCCCAGACCTGATGCACATCTCTAGTCTCACCGAGATGCCCTGTTAAACATTCTAGCATGCTTTCCTAATAATAAAATAATAATAAAATAAACAAATAGTGCATCTTCTATATTGTATTTGTATTATCTGAACATTATCTATTCATTTTGAATAACATTGATATTCGGTTTCATCCGTAAGACACATAAAAGCAGCAACACACCAGGGGAGAAAGAGAAAGCCCGATATGCAGTTTACATGTTGTAAGGAGGGCAGCTGTCATGTCTAACATGGTGTGTATAATCTGGCCTGGGATGACAGAGTTGGTCACACGGAGTTAATGTACACACACATCCCTGTGGGCTGTGACAGCTTGGGTAGCGCTCAAGACGAGTGTGCAGACGGCCTGGTTCCCAACACCCGAGGCTACCCAGTGCTCCACTATAACATATCACAAGGCATCAGTGGAATGAAATTAAACATATATACCATTGTGAGACCATGGCACAAAGGTAGCACACTGATTCATTAGGACAAGAGCCCACAGGCTTAAAGTGTGTACTCATTTTGAGTCTCTCAGCGAGCTTCAGCATCATTATAACTCTTATTATTATAATCCACCCTTGTATATATAAGTTGTATATCAATCCTTATAATTAATCTGATCTTCATTGGTGTCCAATATTTATTTTGCAATTAATTTTTTTTAGTTTAAAACCTATTTCATCAACATCAGTATATTTTCACTCTGGTTATCAGCATCATACACTAACAGCAAAGCTGTTCAACTACGTGCTGATAGCGGTACCGGTGGGATTTACCCCCTGGATTATCTCTACTTAAAGAGAGCAATGCAGCAGTGCTTTAATGTAGACCTTTAGTCTGTCCAGCTCACTCATATCCTCATCTGTACAATCTGCATAAACAGATCAGCTTCCAAAGCTTCAACTTTCATGCCAACAACACCATAGTGCTTGTCATTTCGTAGACTGCTAACTAGCTGAACCCTGCCGCTGTCGTAATTCAAAGCATCGTATAGCCCCACTGCATTCTGTTACTTTGTGGGATTTTTGTTTAACATTAATGGAAAATGGTGAGTGAGAAAAGAAGCTTTTGTTTTTAGGACCTGACAATTATCTGTTTATCCGTTATCCTATTAAAAGCCATTGTAACTGTGTTAGTATCAGTAACACAGACAACCACTAAGTGGTACTACAGTGCCAACCAAGAAAATTAGCACCAGGATCACCAAACACATCACAAATATTTAACGTGTTTCAGGGTGGAGATTTCCTTTAACTCCATGTCCTACCTCACTGGTAAGTCGTTTTGACTAAAAGACTGTTCCAAATACATATAAATTTCAATCTAAAAAAAAAAATACTGCCATGTTCACTGGATCCAAGTATCTCACCATTCCATATGCAGACAGATTTCAGGAAATGACCTTGTGTATGATTAATTGATGTATGTTGGACATATGCCTCAATGAGTAGGGATGTCTTATTCATTATATGGTCTTCATTACCATATTGCATTTCTTCTAAAAACTTCCTCTTACTTAAACCTAGAATACCTAAAAGCAAAGCTGGCCAAGTCCATACACCACACAGCTGCCTCCAAAGGAACATAAGAGCCTAGAATGAGCCTCCAATAAAGCCAAATTTCTTTACACTGAATAAAAGTCGAGGTTCAGTAGGCTAACCGCCACCATCTTTGTTTTTTTTTAATAAGTACTAGTTGAGCTGTAATACTATAATTTTATGTGAATGTAAATCACACGTTGTTAATTGTGATAACAAAAGAAAGAATGTTGTAACACAGTTTCACATTGCATTATAGAGAAATGATTTCATTTTTAAAATGTTAAAGGTGCATTTCAGTTAGGGCAGTTGTCCTTGTTTGGGATGTGGGCGGAGTCATCCTGGAAGAGACCACTCTCATTGGGTTAAAATGTTTCAACGTAGAATAAAAGTGATCATTAGTCACCTGACTTGTGTATTGTGACCTCACTGTATTCTGTTTCTTTGCCAAAAGTGAATTAAAATCGCAAACCTGACAAACAAGGTGTATTAGAAAGTTATAGTAAGTTAAATTATTACTATTTTAACCTCATTTGTAAAATACCACCACATTTTAAAGTGTGTGAATTGTGAGATAGTCAAAGGCTCAGACCCTCAGCACATGGGCCACAGAGTGTCTGATATTGTTATTATTTATTTTATTTTTTTTCACTTTTCTGGCCACAACCTTCACAACCATCTGAGTAACTCTGGTTTACAATGGGAAAACACTGGATGCTAATTGATGTGATCACTGAAGTGAAAAAGGTTTAGGCTATACTGTCAAAATGTATTAAAGACTACTGCTTGAAGCAGTTAGTGGAGCGTAAATTAGATATTCTTAAAGAAAGATTTCTGTGGTTGGGCATCTGCCATGTCAATCTAATTGCCTATTTTTGTTAAAGTAGGCGGTTCTTGGCTGCATTTATCAACGAAATGTTCCAGACACTCTTGCAGCTGCTAGAGAGCGTTTTGCGAGACTGGAGGTCTCCTGTAGGAATAAAGAATTAGGGAAAATGCCGGTTTTCATAGTAGAGAGTGACAAATTAGACATGGCCCGGCTCATGCATGAGAAAGGTATGATAAAAATGGCATGCCTTAGTAGAAGAACCTGTTCCTCATCAACACCCTTTATCACTATGCTGGCTTTAACACATGAAGGCTTGAGATGGAAGTGTGTAAAAAAAAAAAAAAAAAAAAAGTTAATATGAGATTATTTTGTTATTCAGTGAATACATAACTCATTTCTCTAATCATCTGTTATGAAGATTAGGAAGCTGTTGGTACCAGGGCCTCAATGAGAATAAACTGAAGATGGCTTAAAAATCCATAAAATACGGTATGACCCCTTCCTTTGGTGGTTACAGGTTCAATGTATGAATAAACTGATGTATTAATAAAAACATATAGTGTTCAAAAATGAACATTTACCCAATAAGAAGCACACTTTCACTACTAAAGTGTTCTTTGACTTGCTGTCAGTGTGTTAAGAGAAGTCTCCATATTAATTAATACCAAAATCCCACTATTCATCAAAGCAGTTCTCTGATCTTGCACCTAATGTAATGAATGCATCACTGTTTGGACTGCTGAGTGAGATTGATCATGCTGATAGGCTCAAGACCCATCAGAGCCAAGCCCAATTTTTCATACTTATGTTATGAAAAGCATGACAGGACATCCACGCTTGCAAAACGTTCCTTGATTGGGAACAGCTTGTGCATCCTGGTCCCAAACGCATGCTAATGTATTCTTCTGGTTATATTGATAATATGCTTAATGAAATTAATTGCAATCAGAGCTTGGCAAGGACGCAGGCAATTAAGGTCACCTATTGGAGCAACCTCTGCAAAACTGTTCTTATGCAAATGCAAACAAAAAAAAAACTAGTTAATTTGGCCTCTTGACATTCCCAACTGGCTGAGCTTGGTAGAGAAGAGGAGGGTTGTGTAAGTGTATGCAAATCATATGCAAATGAGAGAAACGGACTGTTTTTCTAATATCTGAACTATGGATGCACCAATCCCACCTTTTTTTCATATCGAAGGTCAGAGTATCACCTGATACCCAAAACTGACAATCTCTTATTATCCAATTTGACTCTTTACAAGCTTCTCTTGCAGTCTACTGCAAAGGCATTTTCTGTCTTGTCTCAAATTTGAAAATTTGTTTCCATGGCGCCAGTGGATCAAAAGGAACTGGGCTGCTGAACTACTGATCGAAAAGTTCAAAAAAGTTCAAATCCCAGCACCATCAAGCTGCCACTGTTGGGCCTTCGAGCAAGGCCCTTAGCCCTCAACTGCTCAGTTGTATTCTGTAAGTGCAAAATGCTGCACAGATAGTAACCCAAGCTCAGAATCACAACCTGGAGCATCAGCACTACTTAGAAATTCAGTTCTTTCAAACTATCTATTTAGGCAAATCAAACGTTGCCAATTTACATCAAAATTTTAAACATATTATAGCCAAAAGTGTATAAATGTATAAACATCCCATTCAAAAACCATGGGTGTGATGATTGAGTTGTTCACCCTTTGTTGCTATAATTGCCTCCACTCTTCTGAGAAGTTTTTGGAATGTGGCTATGGGGATTTGCCCATTCAGCCACAAGAGCACAAGAGGTTGGGCAGTGATATTGGCTTTCCAATTCATCATCAAGGTGTTCAGTGGGTTTGAGATCAGGGTTCTGTGCAGGCCACTCAAGTTCCTTCACACCAACCTCAGCAAACCTTGTCTTTATAGACTTCATGTTGTGCACAGGGGTAGTGTCATGCTAGAAAACGTGTAGGTTCAGGTCCTTAGGGCCAGTCAAGGAAAATCTTAATGTTACAGCACACGAAGACATTCGAGACAACTGTCTATCTCAAACTCATTGGGTTTGATTTGCAAATGATAAAAGAATGAACCTGTAGACACTTGCATGTGGGTGTAACATGTACTGGCTAAAGGACTCATGCATGCAGCACAAGCTTTGATAGACAGGTAGACAGGCAACAGTGTGAGAAAATGACGTTAGATGATGGACATGTTATGAGTTATACGATTAGATACAATTAGAAGAAAGTGGTGTGGCAAATAGGTTCTAGCACATTGTTGTTCACTCCTGATTGCTAATCAATTAATTTGATTCAGTTCAGAAAGCATAAACAATTTCTGAGATTGTCCATCACTGGTGTGTAGATGACAACCAGATTGTCTGATGTAACCATACAAAATGAGGAACAAAACAGCAGTGATGTAATCGAACATGAATACTTTTATTTGGATTGAACAGATAGTGTTCTAGATAGGAAAACAGGTATATTACAAATAGAACACACAGGGCATCAGGGACTAGTGGTGAGACTGGGATTCTATGCGATGCAACTGTAGCAGTGAAATTAATCATCCTGGCCATTAGGGGCAATAGAGAGAGGAAATGTTTTAAGAAGGTTCCTGTGATAGAGAAGAAAGGAGAGCTTGGTGATGGAGTTTGTTTGGTGGGGTGGAAGAATGCTGGACAGCACTTCTTGTTTGGGAAGTTAAGTGAGTTTTATTTCAAATGCACATTTGATGTATCTTTGACAAATGTTAATCTGTATTGTTTAGAAGTTCACAGAGGACTCTGTTGTGGGGCTCTAAAGGAAAAGAAGGAGTGTTTGTGCAGATACCTACTGCAATATAACCTGGTTGGGACATTTCCAAGACTGTTTATACATAGTTCATTATGCAAAAGGTCTTATCTAAGTGTTGGAGATGTATAAACAGTCTTGGAAATGTCCCAGTGGTCAGTGAAGCTATGAAGTCCTAAATCCTGGAAACACACCGAACTCTCATTGGCGTAATCCCAACCAGGTTATATTGCAGTAGGTATCTGCACAAACACTCCT
The DNA here is from genome assembly GCA_024331685.1 of Stegophilus panzeri. Taxonomy (NCBI): domain Eukaryota; kingdom Metazoa; phylum Chordata; class Actinopteri; order Siluriformes; family Trichomycteridae; genus Stegophilus; species Stegophilus panzeri. The sequence continues at coordinate 21,687,369 of JANDJT010000021.1, read as the reverse complement.
TCTTTTCCTTTAGAGCCCCACAACAGAGTCCTCTGTGAACTTCTAAACAATACAGATTAACATTTGTCAAAGATACATCAAATGTGCATTTGAAATAAAACTCACTTAACTTCCCAAACAAGAAGTGCTGTCCGGCCTTCTTCCACCCCACCAACCTCCAAGCCGATGTGCAAGACTGATCAACAGTTACCGGAAATGTTTAGTTGCAGTTATTGCTGCACAAGGAGGTCAGATACTGAAAGCAAAGATTCACATACTTTTGCCAGTCACAGATATCCAATATCGGATCATGTTCATCAATAAATAAAAGACCAAGTATAGTAGTTTTGTCTCATTTTTTAATTGGGTTCTCTTTATCTACTTTTAGGACTCGTATGAAAATCGGATGTTGTTATAGGTCATATTTATGCAGAAATATGGAAAATTCTAAAGGGTTCACAAACTTTCAAGCAGCATCGTACAGCCGGTGATCCTTAGTAACTACCCGCTCAGGCTCATGTAGATTAATAATTTCAATATCATTTGGGAAATCAAACCAACCAAATTTGTTTGCAAAAATCATGAGCAGGTAAACAAAATATTATTAATAATAATAATAATAATAATAATAATAATAATAATAATAACATGAACAGGATTAAAGAAAAAAATAACTTGTGCACATTACTGTTTGAGACCTTGAGTGAGACCTTGAGCTAAAGTTGAGGAACTGTCAGAGCCAGAAGTCACACACTATGCTAGCATTTCCACCTCTACATTTTTTTTTAGTGTTTTGAAACATTTCCATGTTGTTTTTTTTTAAATAAAAGAGAAAAAAGAAGGGGAAAAAAAAAAATCTAATTTAGACCACACCCACTTCAAATCTGAATAATACACACATCTCTTACTTTAGCCTCCCATTAACAGCAGGTGAGCTGAAAGAACTAGGAACCGATCAATGTTCTTTCTTTGTTTGTTTGTTTGGGGTTTTTTTGGGGGTTTTTTTGCCAACAGCCTGTGAAAAGATCATTGTTGCTCTTCATGAGGATATATACGCTCAAACTAGTGATAAAGAGCAGGAAAAAGCTTCAAGCCCAAAAGGCAAATCAGCAGCGTGCCAATTTACACTGTCCTCCGAGCAGCTGCTAGTGAAGCAGGGGGCAGACGTTATCTCATCTATACAGGAACAGGTCACCTGTAGAGAGGGTGAGTGTGTGTGATGGAGCAAAAGCACTCGACTGGAGAGGAAGTGTGAGACAAAACTCAGTCAGATCACAGAGTTTAAGCAGTGGACCAGAAGGACATTTGACTTCCTGCTCGAAAAGTCAAACCAGAAACTCCATACAGCGAATTAGCACATTGCCACATTCAAGAATTTAATAAGAGCTAAATGGCAAATTCATTTGTTTGCCATTAGCATGAGCTGCGTGAGGAATGGGAATCCATTAGAGTCACGCTGTCAACATGATCAGCAAGATCTTTCTGGAAGAATCCCACCATCACTCCCGATAGACATGTTCAATCAAATGGAAATGCAAAAAGAACCCATTTAGAAAAGTTGGTTAGTCAGGAAATATTATTATTCAGATTTGATACCAGTAAATATTTGATAAGTTGCCTCTGACAATATGAAGGCAGAAAACTGGCTTACGTGAAGCATTTTCTCCAAAGGTCTTGATTTAAATCATATTTTTTTCCAGAAACAACTCAATCAATCAAATCCATTTCACAGAGAGATGGGGATGATGCATCAGTCAGACAGATGGCCATGGTGTCTGTGATTTTCAGCAGTTTAATGAACAAAACAGAGCAGTAAAATCGAAACTATAACACCCGGTAACACTTCACTTAATGTCAGTATTCATAGGACTACATGACACCTACATAAGCCCTTCATGACAGCTGACATAACACTAAACAAATATTTCCAAAGGCTTAATTCAACTCCTTCTGTCATATTTAATCACAGGATTTTATAACCGCAACACTGATGATCGTTAACAGATTAATTTATAATTGTCTCTGGCACGTAAAGTGAGTTCCATACTTCTGCTTATAAGATTTATATAAATACTTATGCCACTGTAATGACAGTGTTATGTACAGAAGAGTTCCCCTGACTTTAATTTCGAGGACATTTTGTTTGATCGCGCAAATCGAACATACCAGAAAAGCATCATAAGGCCATCAAATCTATGTCACTTGACTCAGGTGTCATATCTAATATGTTCTACGCGATTCATAATTATAATGAATTTTCTACATCGATATGTTCATAAGGCATCATTCATGTTATAATGATTCATGAAAATACATTATACACTGATATGATATACAGCATCATATCACAGTGTGCTTTCCAAATAATATCTCCGGTATAATTCATTTGTTCAAGAAAAAAAATTCAAGACATATCTTGCGATAGACTACATAAAGGTCCTCGGATTCGTCGGTATTGGCGTTATAATGAGTTACGAACACTAGTTCTAACACATCATGTTACAATGCATTCATAAGGCATTATACACATGGTTACAATTATTAATGAAAATGCATTACACTTTATAGCGATGTTTATTATGCATTTATTATTAAACTGTTAGATAAATTATACAGTAAGTAGTGCCCATAATGCATTATGACACCGATACCAAAGAAACCGAGTACTGTTCTGTAGACCTGTCTTATTTCATTCTTTCTTTAACAAAGAGATGATCAAGAAATCTTCGGAAAGAACTTTCCAGTGTGTCTACGTCTAAACATAATGCACTACATAAACCAGGGCTATTCTTCTTTTTTTTCCATAAATAATTATAACAATGTGTATAATACCATATGGATGCATTATAACATGTTATGACGATATTCGTAGGTCATTATACACATTGCCGTCATAGAAAGTGTTAACGCAGTTCTTCACCTGTTAGAATAAGCCCTTATAACCATTTATGTAGATTTAGATGTTGATAATGAAGGGCTTATGTACAGTGACCTATAAATATATTAATCACATGTTATAATGCATTCCCAAGGCATTACAATGTGTTTTGAATATATTCATTAGGTCACTATACATAGCGCTTTCACTGAAAGTGTTAACTGTTTTTATGACATCTGTGACTTGTTGGAATAAGCCCTTACTACTCTTTATGTAGATTTAGATGTTAGTCAACATGAAGGGCTTACGTAGCCTTATGAACACTGAAGTTAAATATCACTTTAATTTCATTTTTATTTATATCTCCTGTAGCCCCTACACGCATTACTGACTTTGAAAAGCAGATGGGCGCCTAAATAAGAATCTAAAATATAGCCACGCTGGCTTTTAGGAACGACTCCAACTCCCAACAGTGAAATTAATCTGGCTTAACACGGGCAATGACATAAATAATGTGCTGCCTTGATGCCTGAATTCCCAACACGAATTGAAACGTCTTTAATTGATAGTAAACGGAATCGCACATGTATTCTCCCTAAAGACCTTCATCACTTAGACAGGTTTAACACACACACGCTTTCACATCTCCTTTGGGTTCGAATCGGGTCAAAGGAAACACACAACGGCTTAACATAGATCACGCCTGTTGTCCAGAACATTCCGCTCACCTACACATATATAGTTGTCCATATAAGGCAGGATTCGCGTATGCTACACTCTATTATAGAGCAGGAAGTCAGCAAACTGCTTCCACGTCTACTCGACGCAGTCCCCAGAACAGCATTTTGTTCCACATCATCCTCCGTGCTTATATATACACCGCTCACCGCTGCTCAGTATGAACGAGAAGCTTTCCGGAGCCCTCTCACTCCCGCAGCCTAAACATACCGAACGGAGCTCCGGTCTGATTGGCCACGTCTTGCAGCGTAGCTGATCCCTCAGCAAATCAGCTTCGACCAAAATACGGCGAGTGAGTTTTATGAATGGGGGACTAGAGTACGGCAAGCGTGTTTGCGTGCACTCGGGTTTTACAGCACATGTGCGCATCGCAGCTTTCCTAAACAGTGCTGGTGCAGAACAGTCATCGAGCAATGATTGTGATTTTGAAAAATTTAAACAGGGGAAGGAAAAAGAACAAAACAGAGCTGCATTAAAAAAAATACACAAAAAAAAAAAAAAAAAAAAAAAAAAAAAAAAAGGCAGGACAAAATGGCATGCTTATGATGTACTATAACCGAAATAACCTATAATACAGTGTACAGAATATACATTGTGACTGACATGCTCGCTCTTATGAAGACAATTTGATTAAGCAATATGATCTACATCAACTTTCCATGAAGCAAAAGTGGGGAACTGGGTTAAGTGTGTTTCCCAGCCTTTCAGTGTGTACACAGTGCCACCTATGTGCAGACAGACAGAGTGGTCCAGACACTAAAAGAATTACATCACAGCTTCCCCGTCCATTCACTGCTGTGCTCGACCAGACAAAGAGCCGAGGAACATCATTCAGCTACGAGGGGAGATAAGGGGAGGCTGCACCCTACGCCAGTCATCCGGCTCCGTTCTAATTACGCCGTCTGCTCCCGTGCCCTGATTCACAATGAGAAGCCTGGCGCTCAGTGGCCTGTGTTTGAGACGCTGCCCCATGACACGCTCCAGCTGCTAGGAGATGTGGACATGAGAAAATGAATACAGAACATGCACGGGATTAAGGCTGAATGATTTAAAAATGGAGTTCAATTCACACTTGTTTAAATAGAAACAAAAAGAAAAATCGACAGCATGCAACACCAATTTAATTCCTCAACCTTTAATAAAAGAAACAGAAATAAGGCAATAGAAACATGCTGCTTTTAAAAGATGTGTTTTTAAAACACATCACAGCATGGTTTTGGGACATTCAATTACGATTTTCACTCAAGTTAGTTTCATTTGGAGACGCTGCCACCTAGTGTCAGAAAATAGAAGAAGAAGAAAAAGAACGTCATAATGTTTTTTTTCTGGATACTATCTCATAATTTCAAAATGCTGTCATAATGATGAGACAGTCATATTTATAAGTTAGAATCGAGATATTATACATCATAATTATGAAAATCACATTTTCAAGATACAGTGCTGTGAAAAAGTATTTGCCGCATCCTGATTTCTTCTGTTTTTGATCTTCAAACGGAATACAACATAAAATTAAAGCTGCAAGCAGCAATGAACGGGCCCTCGCACCTGGGTGCATGTTGGGGCTGCTCTGCCAGGGGAATGCCATTCCATTTTTTAGCACTTTTTACCACTTACATGTTGTTAGGAGTGTGTCACGATGTAAAATGTATCCTTTCCTGTTGGCAGCAGGTGGCGCTATGACTAATAATGAATCTTGGCATGTAGATGTCTTCAGGCCGGGACTTTTATCAAACATGTGAAGTGTGGAGCAGATTGGACATTCTGTGTTTGAGTTATAACAGCTTCCTTTTTCATGGCGAAACATCGAAATTTGTGAGACTGCCACGCCCACATCGTGCAGCGAAAACTCAAAAGCTTCACAATTTAGCATTAGCTATGTCTTTAGATGAGACGGGCAAAATATGATGTCGATCTGATGAAATCTCTAGGAGGAGTTCGTTAAAGTACGAGAGCTAGAAATGGCAAAAAAGGGAGCAAAGATTTAAGAGAAAAATCTAAATGCCTGACTTCCTGTTGAGTTTAGGGCATGTGTTCAAGAGACGTTTTTGTAAGTTTGTCCATCTTACACATGTTTACCGAATTTCGTACATGTAGGTGAAACGTGGTGTGAGGCGCACATCATTGAAATTTTGTAGGTGGCACTATTGAGCCATTTTGCCACACCCAATTCTGGAACCCCCGTCAGATGTAAATTTTCACCGGTTCTTACAGGTCTGCAAAGTTTCGTAAGTTTTCAGGTATGTTTAGGCCCTCTAAAATGCAATTTATTTCGGAAAATAATAATAATAATAATAATAATAATAATTATTATTATTATTATTATTATTATTATTTTTAACTAATTGCCCCCTTAAACTTAAAATCTGGTTGTGCCACCTTTAGCAGCAATAACTGCAACCAAACACTTCTGATA
>JANDJT010000021.1:21655584-21681258 GCA_024331685.1 Stegophilus panzeri | reverse complement strand
ATTGAACAGGGTTTGCAGTAATCAGGCCTGGTTGTGTCTAGTCCAGCTGAACTCCATTATGAATGCAGTTTCATAGAATTTGGGAATGAGTAACTACAGAGGGAAATATATTTTCACACAGGCCCAATTGGATAACTTTTTTGCTTTAATAAAGAACATAATTTAAAAACTGTATTTAGTGTTTGCTCAGATTGCCTTTGTTTTATCTTAGATTATGTTTTAATTTCTGAAACAATTTAGTATGAGATACTCACAAAAACAGAAGAAATCAGGATGGCGCAAAAACTTTTTCACACCACTATACTAAATCACAATTATGAGATAAGTCATAATTTTGAGAAACTGTTGGTCTACCACATAAGACAGTATCACAAAATTAACACACAGGGTTATGAATTACCATAATAAATTATGACTTTATATGTAATCATTATGACTTAGTATCTCAGATCTCAGTTACGACTTATGTATCTCAAAAACTATGATTTGATATCTCAGAATAATGACTTGGTATATCATGATTATGACTTAGTATCATGTTTCCTTGATTTCGCGATCATTTCTGCGATCGCAAAATCCTGGAGGGACTGACAGATGGAGAAGAAACCATTATTCCATCACCTACATGGTGCACTCACCTAGAAACGTCAAACTGTTAGTACAAGTTTCTCTAATTAGTAAAATTAGACCTACCATCAAACCCATAGCTGCCTCTCAAACATCAATACAGCACAGCTCTTTGTATAATCATCTCTAGATATCTATAGTGGATTTTCTGCAGTGTAATACGGTATGACTGAGAATTTGTTCCTTAAAAACAGCCTTGAAAATGAAACTTTTTTATTTTTAAAAAAAATTTTTTTAATCATCACCCAGACAAACACCCGGACTTCATTCCAGTTTACGAAGAGGAACAATGTGGACTATAAACTTTGCATTCAAAATTTTATTAAAAACAGTTTGCAACAATGTAGACACATACACATACATACAGCCATGCCACAAATATAAAACTACATTTGAAAAATGGCGGAGGGGGGGAGGGAAAAACCCCGGAGCAGCGGTGGAGCTGGAGAGAATTTGAATCTGACCCTGAATCATCTGCATGTTGCCCTTGAGTTATAAAAGCTTATTGAAAACACTCCAGACTTTAAGGAGGGGGAGGGATGTTGGAGGGGGGACCAAACCAGACACATTATAGCATTTGTACGCATTTTCAGGCCCACAGAAACACTTCCACAGTCATTTACTTTATTATTTATTTTACATCATATTTTGGATTGTAAAGTGCAGGGAAATCATCTGCCAGTGCCAGTCAAATGCAAGACATAAAGAATATTTTCCCCTCTTTTTATGAAGGTGGATGTGGTGACTACATGTGATCCACCACAGAACGAGTGACCACGTGCTCACACACACATGCACACAAACACATACATACATCAAAACTGAACCGCGAACAATCATCATTTTTATTCATTTAAACGTGGTGAAAAGGTGTCAAACGTTTCCTTCATATTTAATCAGTAATGAAACTAGCACAAAGATCTCAAATAAGAGAGGAAAAGAAAAGAGAAAAAAAAAAAAAAAAAAAAAAAAAAAAGATGAGCTCAGTTTCAGAAATTCAGGAAGAGGAACTTCACTTTGGTCAGTGTTATGTTTTGGTAATGGGATAGTTTACATTAAGCACCTGAAAAATCCATAAGTAACCTTAAAATATGTTCATTTGGAAAGGAAAAACTTTTTATTTCTAGACAGAACACGTGAAGTGTAAATCGAAGACTCTTGGTTTGTGCTTCTGGGTGAGCCATTAGCGCTTCTACACTTTCTACATAGAACCCAAAATCATCCGGAGAACCCTGGAGGAACTCAGGGGTTTTTTTTTTTGTTTGTTTGGTTTTTTTTTTTAAAAACAAGATATAACCAGATCGTCAAGTAGTCAAAGCTACGTTCTTAACCTTAAGAAGCACTTGAAGGAAAACTGAACTGAAGTGGACCTGAAACAACGAATTACACAAAATCCACACGAAAATGTAATACGAACATTGTGGAAACGTAAAGAACGGTATTTTTCTATTAAGCTCTTCGTGTAAAGAACGATAAGGAGCGAAACGTCCCTGTAAATAAGGCTCCTCGCATTTCCTAATGCTCTCCAGAACTCTCGAGAACGTTAAAATCATCAATTTACGCTCATTACAAGCTGTACATTTGGTTGGGGGGGGTGGGTCTAAGGGGTTACAGGTTTTTGTTACAACTAGGACGAGTTCAGCTTGAGCGTTAGCAACCTTTCTAATCCTGATGATTGTGCAAAGCTCAGCACCAACATGTGAAGCTCAGGCATCTATTCAGGGAAAGGACCTGTATATATACTGTATATACTGCTCGATTAAGAACCACGCACTGGAGTACAGGGGTAGGAACTTACCCCAACACCTTAAAATAAAGTGACTAGTAATTTTCTCGAGTGTCGAACGAGTCACGTGTTAAGATATGAATTTTTCGTACTATTTGGGAGTTATGCAATAAGTGCAGCTTACAATATGTAACGTGTACCTTGTTACTATGCAACAGATTTCGTATCTAGGCTATTTGTTTGGGGTTCCCCCCATTCTTGGATAAAAAAAAATTATTTAAAAAAAAAAAAAAAAAAAAGACCTCCATATTAACTTTGACAAAACAAACATTTTCGTTTCATGTGTACCCTTCAAGGCAATTGAGGGTCTGATTTACGATAGGTAGGATTTTACTAGGCAGATTAATCTATGTGTACAAATCACCGCAGTGAACAACGCAGCTCATAGCTAACTTTTTTTTCTTTTTAAATAGAGGGCACAAACATACTACATTACGATGTTTATCAGGAGAGAATAATGATATGGCTGCACAATCGTCCCTTCGCCAGGAATTTATACACTCCCCCCCCCATTTCCTTTAGTCTGTATTAAAATACACTTAACTAGCCAGCTTGCAATATGTTATAATTTTGCATTAGCTACTACTTTTTAGCCTAGTTAGTTAGGGTTTACGGGTGACGAAAACGGTCATACTGGAGCTTCCACTTTCTAAGTAAGGCTAGAGAATAAATTTATGATTTCTCCACACCTTACTTGTCTCATGGTTTGAAATGTTAATGTGAAAAGACTGGTCAATTTGTTCACAAATTAAAAAAAAAAAAAAAAAAAAAAAAAAGGTCTTTTGGACAGTTAATGGTTTTATAAGATACATGATTTCCCTGAACGAAGCTCATCTATTCCTCAATGCCCTTTACCTCACACCATTACTGAAACTTCAGTACAACATTTATTGTACATGTATCACGTCATGGATTTGCATAATCCATAATAATATGAGGTACAGGGTCTATAGCTGAGTAATAACTCGAACTGACATCATCGTGTGATGGCCAATTTAAAGATTTAAAGATCCTAAAGGGCTATAATTCATAAAATGTATGCCATTTAGCACTAAAAGGAATATGAGAAAACCGATAACTGCCCTGAGAGAATCAGTGCTGTGGTAGTCGATGTGATCTGCACGGCATATTGACGTCTGCATAGCGATTCTGCTACGCGAAATGACCGGAAGACGTTAGCAATTTGTCCGTGATACTCAGATTGAGTATATAAATCCGTGCAGGAAGATCAGCCTCTTCCGACGAGGCACAATTCATGTCCAGAATAAGGACCATGAACTAAAACAACGTACAAGAGCAAGCAGGTGCACTTCATGAAAAATAATAGTTCATAGGCTTTTTAAAAAGTGATTAGCTTTTAAACGAGGAAAAAATAAAAAATAAAGCTCAGCGAGCTGCCAAACTAGAGTAAAGAGCTTACACGTCTGTTCTGGTTTGCAAGGTGATTTACAATACGTTAATTAAAAGGAAAAGTTTGTAAGTGAAATAAAATTGATGCAGGGCGATCCATGAATCACAGGTAAAAAAAAAAAAACAAACCCTGCGTTCACACTAGCAAGTGACAATTCGCTCGTGATTTGTCGTTTGTGTTTTTAGTTCTGATGAGAAACGAGAGTAGCTATATATAGCTAGTATTTAGCCTAAAATAATGCACTACTCAGTATGCAAAGTGGTTGATTTACACCTATCAGCCAAAACATTAAAACCACAGACAGGTGAAGTGAATAACATTGATTATTTCGTTATGGCACCTGTCAAGGGGTGGGATATATTAGGCAGCAAGTAAGGATCTGAGCGACTCTGACAAGGGCCAGATTGTGATGGCCTGTAAGACCTGTAAACCTGTAAACGGCAGGTCTTGTGGGGTGTTCCCAGTATGCAGTGGTTAGTACCTGACAACCAGGGTCCTAGGAAGGGTGATGGGCAGACAAGACACATTTATACAGGTAAGGAGTGAAGGCTAGCCCGTCTGGTCCGATCCCACAGAAGAGCTACTGTAAGCACAAATTGCTGTAAACGTTAATGCTGGCTATGATAGAAAGGTGTCGGAACACACAGTGCATCCCAGCTTGCTGCATTTGGGGCTGTGGAGCAACATACCGGTCAAAGTGCCTATGCTGAACCCTGTCCACCGCCGAAAGCACCTACAATGGGCACTGAGTATCAGAATTGGACTATGGAGCGATGGAAGAAGGTGGCCTGGTCTGATGAATCACATTTTCTTTTACATCGTGTGGATGGCCGTGTGCATGGCTTACCTGGGGAAGACACTATGGGAAGACGATAAGCTAGTGGAGGCAGTGTGATGCTCTGGGCAATGTTCTGCTGGGAAACCTTGGTCCCTAGCACTTATGAGGATGTTACTTTGACACGTACTACCTAACTAAATAATTTATTGTAGACCAAGTACACGCCTTAATGGCAAAGGTATTCCCTAATGGCAGTGGCGTCTTTCAGCAGGATAATGCGCCCTGCTACAATGCAAAAATTGTTCAGGAATGGTGACAAGGTTCAAGGTGTTGACTCGGCCTCCAAATTCCCCAGATCTCAACCTGATCAAGCATCTGTGGGATGTGCTGGACAAAAACGTCGCAACTTACAGTACAGGACTTAAAGGATCTGCTGCTAATGTCTTGGTGCCAGATTCCACAGCACACCTTCAGAGGTCTTGTGTAGTCCATGCTTCAATCGGTCAGAGCTGTTCAGACCTACACAATATAAGGCAGGTGGTTTTAATGTTACGGCTGATCGATGTATATGTGTGCTAGTTTAGTATTAGCTACATACACTCACCAAAGACAACAATGATCGCGGCTACTTTCTTCCAAGCTTTGTTTTCAGGATAAGGAGAAACTGTGGTTATGTGTGTAATATGATATTTTACCTCTGAAGAAATCAAGATCTGAAATAAACGAAGTTCTTCGCTGTGCAGTTTTGATCTAGTATAGTTGTTATGCGGAATCCGTTTTGTCTGTAAGCGCCAGACAAATCTGCCGAAGCAAACCGAGTCTGCGACACGAAACAAAACTACCTGGTTACCAGGTTTTAGCTTTTGTGGCTCAATTGCAGACATCGAATCCAAGAAGCTTTCAACATCCACTACGCTATGCAAACATTCCCACTGGGTTTAAAAAGACAAACATTCCCACTGGGTTTACAGAATGAAAAGCAAAACAAAAACAAAAAGGTATCAAAACTACCAATCGTGATGGTCGATCCAAAAGTCCAACTGATCTAGACTCAACCAGCGCATCTCATCACGCAAGTCCATTTCCCCATTTAAAAAAAGAAAGAGAAAAAAAAAGTGACATGTAAACCATCTCGTGTTCACCTGCAGGCTCACACCATGAGCAGCTCGTCCAGAGGCAGCATGTCCAGGTCGCAGGAGTCAAACAGGTCGCTGATGCCCTGCTCCTCGTCCATGCCCAAGGGGTACTCGTCTCCCAGCAGTGTAGGCGTGAGCGTCACGAACGGCCCCAGGATGGAGGACAGAGTCGAGCTAAATGGAGACAAGGGTGCCGTGCCCGTCTGCGTCACGCTGCTGTTTGACTGGTGAGATTCGGCCATTTCCGTGTCTTTGGTGTCTTCTGCAAAAGAGAGTAGGTTCAAGGTTAATTTTTTTTTTTTTTAAATTATATACACCTCTGAATAGACTAAAGTATGTACAAAATCTACAGCTTTTACAACCTCACGATTAGATTTGATCGATTACGATTGAGAGGGCTGCGATGTGATGATAAAATGATTATCGATGCATCTGGAGTCTGCATCGATCGTGTGTCTCTGTTATGTGCGTCACGTAATTGAGGCTGAGACGGATGCAATCACAGGTAAGAGCTTTATTGAAGAGAGGCAGAATGTGAAACACGGGCGTGGTCAGAAACAGGCAAAGGGTCAGGCGATCGGCACACGGGCATAAACGAGAATCAAATAACGAGGACGAGAATAGGATCAAAACTGTGGCACGTAAACGAGGAACAAAGGCTTGGGACGGTGCTAACACTCACGCAATACTTCGCGCCGCATATAGACACACAAGGGGTTTAAATAACAAGCATAATCAAGGGTGAACACAAAACAGCTGATACTAATGATGACATGAGTGAACAACCAATGACAATACAGGGGCGGAGACAGGACAGAAATCATAAAGGCACATGTCAAAAGTAAACAAACGCAATGTCACTGAAACCCGGAAGCGTGCTTGCGTTTCGAGCTTCGGAGTGCGCTGCGTGCTACAGCGCCAGCGCAAGGGGAAAATCATGCCACAGACTGTCCGGGCGCTGAACTTCCACGTAACAAACAAACAAACAAACAAACAAACAAACCACATAGGCAATTCTTTTGATACATGTAGTCAGGTTTATACGCATTCAGACAGTGACAATTTTGGTCATTTTGCTTCTTTTGAGATTTGAAATGAAGCAAACCAGATGTGATTCTGTACTTGAGTGTTCCCAGTGGTTCGCATCTTGTGGTAAACCGTCTGTATTTACATTCATGAAGGCGTCTCCTGATTGTAGACTTTGACAATGATACGCCTACCTCCTCCAGAGTAGTCTTGACTTGGCTAAATGTTGTGAAGGGGGTTTTTCCATCAACAAGGAAAAAATTCTGCATTCGTCCACACTTTAGTTGTCTTCCGTGGTCTTCCAGGCGTTTTGGTGTTGCTGAGCTCACCAAGGCATTCCTTCATGTTCCTTGTTGATGTGGCAACTCCTAAAGTTTCTACCATCTCTCTGATAGGTCTGTTTTGGGGTTTTGTTTTGTTTTTTTCAGCCTAAAAATGGCCTCCTTCACTTCACTTGCATCAACACATTTGGACCACATATTGAGAATTCCCATTCCCAAATTCAACGCTTGGAATAAACGCTAGGCCATTTCTCTCCTTAATGTGTCATGAAATTATGAGGAAACAGGCCACACCTGGGCATGAAACTGCTCATCAGTTAACTGTCTGATTACTTTTGAGCATGTGAAAATGGAGGGACTCTGCAAAAAAAAAAAAAAGGCTGTAATTCCTAAACGGTTAATGCAATATTTTTGTTAAACCCCTTGCGTTAAAAGCTGAAAGTGCTTCATTTCAAATCCATTCCAATCCAGAGGCAAAAGCACGGAAATTGTATCGCTGTCCAAATACTTATGGACCCGACTGTGTTTAACAGCATTTGACCAGATGTGACTCACCTCTGGACATTCGGAGGAAGGCAGTGTCGTTTCCATTCACGTCCACACCGTTCCGCAGGGGACTGCTGGACTCGCTGGTGTCCGTGCAGAGGAACACATCGATGGGGCCTTTAGAGCTACTCAGATGCACCTGTAAACTCTACACAACACAAACATAACTGTGTATACATACTCACTCTGTGTATACAGTACTACAGTAATAGGTGTGCAGAGTTTTTTTTTTGTTTTTTTTTTTACCTCCTTTGGGTCAGGAACCTCCAGTTTAGTTTCTGATGGTGCTTTAACAGCAATTACAGTTTGATCCTGCAGGCTTTTGATTCTCCGGATGTCCTGGTACGTGACGTAGGCATATGTGGGAGTAGATAAGGAAAATATGCAGATGGATTCTGCTGGGTTTAAAGTTAGACGGACAAAATTTTAATTTTTTGATCACTAAATTCATCGAGAAACAGCCCCAGTGACCCTTATAATCTTTTCAGAAGTCTCTGCTCTGGCCCAAGACTGATCATTGTGTGCAAGTGCTGATATGGTGAACACGGTCATTGATTATTTTCCAATAATGGCACGACAACCCAGTTGTATTTTGTTCCTGTACAGTTGTAAACACGAACGAGACAGTGCTGCGTTAGAAGGAGTAAAGGATATTTCTGGTTGTGCATCTCCTCAGTCATCTGCTGCACGTTGTTAGTGCAGGCCTGAATGAGCTCGTCCAGTCGTCTCTCCTCGTCTCGCAGGGCCAGCATCTCTCTGCTCAGAGTCTGCAGAGGGCCAAGTGGACACAGCGGCCCTGATTCTGAGGGTAGAGTCGAGCCCCTGGAGCACACAGCAAACATGAGCTGTAAATATCATACGTGTTCTTTTACATCATTATACCCGACTACTAAACATTTCCAGTGACATGGATGACTGTAAACTTTCCACACACACACACACACACACACACACACACACACACACACTTACAGCCACTGAATGTTGTTCTTCGATTTCTTCTTGATGAGCCGCACGCCCTCCAGCACATTGGTGATGTCATACAGGCGTCTCTTCTGGACGTTGAGCGCATCGGCGGCCTGGTTCAGATCCAACACGCCATCTGAAGACTGAGCCAGAAGCTGGCAGAACTTCTTGGTCAGAAGCCCGAGGGACGTGTCATAGCGTGACTTCTCGGGTGGGGTTTTAGGAGCTGACGCATAGATAGAAACAAAATGGGAAGTTAACTTTTAAACAGTCAAACGATAATTAAATGTTTATAAATCCATCACGCTCACGGATTACTGCCACATCCAAACCTGGGAAGAAATAGTGGTGGTCCTTAATATAATCCAAGTCTTGGGCAATTACAGTACCCTCTGAAACTACTAGAACAGCAAGGTCAATTCATTTGTTTGTGCTGTACACCAAAGACATTTGAGTTTGAGATCAAAAGATGGATGTGAGGCGAGAGTTCAGGATTCCAGCTTTTATTTCCTGTGTGTTAAACAACATAAAACAAAGAACTTTTTGTATCAGCCCACTCAATTTTTAGGTGAGCAAAAGTATAGGAAAGGAAAAGCCTTGGAGTAAATGAAAGTAAATATCACTTAACATTGGGTTGCGTATCCAAGATGAACCTCTACCCAAGTGAGGTAAAGGCCAAAGTGTGGAGAAAGAAAGGATCTGCTCATGATACAAAATCATACAAGATCCTCTGTGAAACATGGTGGAGGTAGCGTCATGGCTTGGGCTTGCATGGTTGCTTCTGGAACAGGCTCGCTAATCTTTACGGACAAACGTTTTCACGTGTTATACATGTTTAAATGTAATGTACCAGAGCAATGCGTGATGATATAACTATAGCATACGACACTCATTCCAAATACAGTACTAAACTACTGTCATGTGGCTGACAGTAGAAGCAGATTAATTAGCGCTTTCCCCTCTCTCACTGGGTCTACACTCTACTCATGAATCGAGTTTGAATTTTGAGACTTAGGGGCCAGAAATAAGAGAGACTGATCGCTCTCAACCAATCCTCTTTCTTCTAGCAACAGACCTTTTTCAAGGGTAATATTCCCAAAGAGGGAGAGTAAAGCTCACATGCCTGAGTACTCAGTGCTCGCACATGGAAGCTGCTCTGCTTGCTCGATTTACTGCTTTATTACGCCGAGGGCAAAAACATGATGTACTACATTAGAACCTTCGTTAGAAAAGGATAATGATAATGTATGAAACTGTTTTTCTTAGTCAGAATTAATCCACTTAATTAGCTAACTAGCTTGTTGTTACATTAAGTTAGCTACCAGTATTTATTCCAGTTAATAAGGCTAAAATGGGACTGCCTGAATTTAGGGTTTGTTCTCCCCTTACTTTAAATGCTGCATGACTGTACAACCAGAGTGGACCTTTTGTACATTAAGCACACTAGAATGACATACCTTTAGGGCTCTTCATCCGGAGAGCTGCTCTGCGACCCCTTGGCGTTCGGGCCGGTTCACTGTACTGGTGGTCTGCAATGTCCAACTCCAAACGCCTTTTGGCCTTAACAGACCAAAAGTCGATGGTAAATTAAGACAAATGAGAAAACGCAGCAAAGCGTGTTATACTCGTCCTGGCACTTGTACTAAAACTGGTATATGACTCATTTAGCATGGTCAACACTTCAGTGATGAAGACAGGAGTGGAAAATCAATAGACTGCTAAACAAAACAAAGTTTAGAATACACCGAGTAGATTTAAAGTGGAATACAATGCGACACATGAGGATGACCACGCTGATAAGACCCCTCGCACCTGCATTAGTCAAGACGTTTCATATGGTACGAGACAATACCAATGGACGAATTCTATGACAAACTATCCGATAACGTGTTCTCCAGGTCAGATTATAATGACGATGATCCCCCCCCAGGCCTAAACCTGCGATTCTATTTTGACGTCAATCAATGAGATTCTGGCTTGGGCAGAAATAAACAAACAGTCGGTGAAGTTACTCTCTCTCTTTTTTTGTCGAAGAAGAAATCTCAGGCAGTCTTCACCTTGACGGCGATCGATGGTTACATCGGCGTGCGGTTTGCAGATGGTGCGTAGATGAACGACAATCAAAACGAAAGGCCCGATAGAGGGGATGTCCAGTGTGCTCCGAGTCCCCAATGCGTCATGTCATACGGACTTGTACGATACACTCAAGCTTAACGGTGACGCCATGCGCCATAACACATTGAGGACTCGACTGGTGTACCGAAAGCACCGCAGTTAACGACATTACGCTGCAGATGTGACCATCGATAGCGATCTCTATGTGGATCTTCCTTTTAAATAAACACAATTTCTTGCACAGTCTTTTCAACATTCTACTACTATTATTATTAATAATAATAATAATAATAATAATAATGTGCTGATGTGTCAGAAGATTAAGCACTACTATATTCGTAAAGCAGCGCATTTCTTTACTCTCGCTAGTCACAGTGTATGACTTCATTCCTGAAATATTGCGACTTGTCTCATAATATTGCGACTTTTTCCTCGTATTATCACACATTACTTCGTATCTCAAAAAACCCAAAATAAATACGACAATATTATCGAAATACTACGACTTTATTCTCGGACTCTTGCATTTTTATTTCATTTACACAGTGGCCCTAAAACACTGAGATACTTATGACAGTCACAATTACGAATGTAAAAACGGTAAAAGTGTACAGCAAAACAATAATAATAATAATAATAATAATAATAATAAAATATCTAAAGACTTTCTTCAGTCTGGAAGGCAACAAGCCCCCATCCCCCATCTACACAAACCAAGGCCTAGACTGAATCCCCAAATGGCTTCCCTTCTGAGACACTACAGAGACAGAAGACGCCAAAATATATAAATAAAGATCTGACAGGGAATAATCTGGAGTCTTTATCAGTCTTTAACATGAACATAAGTGTAGTATTAACAGTTATTGTGTGTTTTTGCTTCTTCTTGTCTGGACACAGATGCAAAGCTCAGGGCTTTCACACTTCTCCTCACACACACATGCTCTATATAAGCCATGAAATAAAGCTCTCCCTAGTCTATATAGTGCACTTATATGTAGTAGAGATGAAATTGTTATTAAGACCAAGTCTCTAAAGATGAAGCTCGGGCCTTGTGTGTGTCTGTGTGTGTGTGAGAGAGAGAGAGAGAGAGAGAGAGGGAGAGAGACAGAGAGAGAGTGTCTTGTAGCTACATGAAGTAGCACCATAACTTAGCTTTAAAGAGACTCTGAAAACACCTAGCTAGCTATCAAGCTATAAACTATCTTGCACAAAAGTTGCATCTTTACGCCATTAAAAAAAATGTGGATAAAATGTCATTCTGGTGTTTTATTTATAGTGCTGCACGAGCCGAGTGTTTGCACAACATTAGCGATAAAGCTAGCCATAGTTTGCTAACTTTTCTTTCGGTTTGAAGCTAAACAACATTCAGGCTGGCGCTTTTGAGACAGGTTTCCAAGACAACGATATCTTTCTATATGACAAGATTTATTTATTTATTTATTTATTTATTTTTACACGTTTAGAGGGTTAAGTAGCATGACACTTTGGAATTTGAGTAAAGTAAAAAAAAAAAGTTTTATGTCGTGAAATTGGCAGCACCGAGTAACTTCGTGTTTAATAACAATAGTAATAATACTAATAAGTTCACATAGGTCAATAACTAAAGCAGAGTAGTGGCTTTTTTTTATCTCTGTGTAAACGGTCATATCATTAAAGTAAAAACAAGCTCCAGAGCTGTGTGATGGGATCATGGTTAAGGAGACAGGCCCATGGTAGTGTAGTTAGGACACCATTTTAAGGCCACCGCCAAAATAAAAACTGGTTTACGATTCAGTTTAAACATTGTGCGCTTTTATAACCCAAGACGTTATCATCAGAACCAGATCTGGATCGCAGCTCACCACCACATCTCTTACTCATCAACGTCCTAAGTGAATATTTAGGAAGTACCCATACAAGCTGCTAATGCATTTAGCTATGGAACACCATCATCAGAGTTATTAGTATCTTAAAAGCGTCCAGTAAGTGTTTTCAAAACAAAATAAAATAACAAAACGCCCTAAAATGAAAGAGTTGAGTTACCGGAGGTCGTCCTAAAGCAGGTCGCAAGCCGGTGCCGTTTGCAGATCCTTGGAGAGGAGTTGTATACAAGCTGCCAGATGAAGAAGACACCCGGACATGATTGGGTTGTGAAGGTGGTGTGATCATTTGGATGTGTGTGGGATAAATTGCAGAGCGGCGATCCGAGCCCGAAATCAAGCCCATATTCGGCTCAATGAGAGAGGTTGATATGATCGCTCTGTCTGAGACCGAGGAGACCCCCTTTCTCATCTTCAGAGATCTCCCTTTGTATCTCTTCTACTTCCACGAGCTTTTTTCTAAAAATCGCACCAACACACGCATAAAATAATCATAGATATCGAGAAAGGAGAGCCTTATGTGTTCACTTCGATCGGTATGTGCAAAGATCGGTGGCGAAAAAGTAGCAGATGGAAGCGAGAAAAGCGAGCGAGCGAACTTCCCTCGGAGCCGCTTCGGAAAAAATGGCTCCAGGAAGCGGACAATGAATGAAGGGGGATGCGGTTTACGCGCGAAAAGGCGGCTCGCGCGAAACTCGGATTTCCCGGGAAAAATTTGAAATGAATTTGCATGTCGAGCCCCATTGGTCGAGTTTGCGACGGCGTCCGTCGTGATTGGCCGAGTGTTTACTGTAGCTGAGCCAATGGAAACGAAGAAGGTGGCGACTTCGGTAAAGGGTTTCCACGGCGATGGCGCGCAGGACGATATGAAATACTAAGATGCAAACTATTCAGGGGGAAAAAGCTTAAACCGTGAATAAACCTTAAATTAAACATGAGGACGATTGACTCAAACTTAAATTATAAACAGCTTTGACAACTATTTTCAGGGGAAAGTCGGCAACGCAAGCTGCCGGATAACGTCATAGACTAATTTGCATATTCAAAAACCCGTCTTGATTTTTTGCATGAAGAAAGGAGATTTTCTGAAGACACACACAGTTTTATCAGAACAGAAAGTAACATATAGTTTCTTTCATATAGAAAGTCTTTCTATTTATTATATCAAAATATTTAAGTATTTTTTTATATTTTTTATTTTTTTACAAAATACTATAATTTCTATCAAGACCACAGAAAAAATGGAGCAGTGGTAGTGAGTAATCAGGAAATAGACATAAAGTAAATAGATGGAATAAGTCACTTGTAATACCTATACATTTCCACAGAGAGTTTAAAATAAAGAACAAAAAACTGCAGAAAGAAACGACTGTGATCAGTGATTGGTTGTTGGGGGAAATGCTGTTCAGGGATTGGTTGTTGAGAATAATGCTGTTCAGGGATTGGTTGTTGGGAATAATGCTGTTCAGGGATTGGTTGCTGGGAAAAATGCTGTTCAGGGATTGGTTGTTGGGAATAATGCTGTTCAGGGATTGTTTGTTGGGAATAATGCTGTTCAGGGATTGGTTGTTTGGGAAAATGCTGTTCAGGGATTGGTTGTTTGGGAAAATGCTGTTCAGTGATTGGTTGCTGGGAAAAATGCTGTTCAGGGATTGATTGTTTGGGAAAATGCTGTTCAGTGATTGGTTGCTGGGAAAAATGCTGTTCAGGGATTGGTTGTTGGGAATAATGCTGGTCAGCGATTGGTTGTTTGGAAAAATGCTGTTCAGGGATTGGTTGTTGGGAATAATGCTGTTCAGTGATTGGGTGTCTGGAAAAATGCTGTTCAGTGATTGGTTGTCGGGAAAAATGCTGTTCAGTGATTGGTTGTCGGGAATAATGCTGTTCAGGGATTGGTTGTTGGTAATATAGCTGTTCAATGATTGGTTATTGGAAATAATGTGGTTGTTGGTCACAATGCTGTTCAGTGATTGGTTGTTGGGAAAAATGCAGGTTGATCTGTATAAATTGCAGGACAGTCACTAATGTTTGCTCAAAAGTTGCTCCATTTGTCATTTGGCTCTTTTTTCTAAATAAAGTCACTAAAGCTGTCTTAAAAAGACACCAAATCTAGAGACAAAGTAAACATTATAAATCATTTAAAATAGATAATTTTACCAAGCTGTAACAAATTTTTGTCCTTTATTCTTTCTAATTGTTAGCAGTTTGTGCTAGAAAGTGTGGCTTGATCATGTATGTTCTCCTTATGGTCATAAAGAGGGCTCATAATCCACATATTACACTTTCTTTCTGATTTAATTCTGAAAGTGTTCTTCAACCAGCCATTACTGTCTCTTTCTTATACGCCACCCGGATGTATTGCAAAACTCACCAGTATACTCTAAGTTTTGTAACGTTGTCCTAACTGAGTAGTTCATTTTGTTCTGATGTTTTGACTGTTTTAGCATCATGATATCCTGCTTAACTCTCATTGCCTCATCTTCGTGTTGCGAGACGACAGCATCAAGCAGTCCCGCCAGGATTCTGCCATTTTCTTCGATCGCAGAAATTAATGCAAAATCAAGTTAACTCAAAATTAATAATATTAAAAATATTCAAAATTACCGCAGTACAGCTAAAAGGTCTCATTTACCAGCACACATCGCTATGAAAGACCGTGCAATTGCAATTTTGCCAATTCAAGTGGTTTTCTGCAAAAAGCACCAAAAAACAGCAGCAAAATCAAGCGTTTTCAGTCACAACAATCACAATAAATAAATAAATAAATAAATAAATAAATGATCAAGCAAAAATGCCACATCTACAATCAGCTCTAGACCGTGCATGAGCCAGTGTGTTATGGAACAGTTGAACAGCATCTTATCCAGTTCTGTTGCTCACATGATATGGACATCCATATACACTGTATTTGTGGTCGGTATGTTTGCATATACACTCAGTTGCCAGTGTATTAGGTACACATACCTCATCAGCTGTTATATAAAGTACATTAGGTATAGAATTACCCCATCCAGCACTGAGCAAATATTATTTGGATGGTGGCCCCACAATGGACAGTCTAGTGTGTATTGTGATGGTCCGAGTGTATGACACAGAAGAGGTGGTGTGGCTACCATGTCACACACACACTACCATGTCAGTGTGACTGCTGTGTGGAGAATAATCCACCATAGGGCACCTTTGGACTGCAAATTTGTGGAAAATAATCCTTTTTAATGTTGAATTCCTTACAAAAGCTTTCCAAACTGCACAATTCATCCATCCATCCATCCATCTTCTATACCGCTTATCCATTTTCAGGGTCACGGGGAAACCTGGAGCCTATCCCAGGGAGCATCAGGCACAAGGCGGGGTACACACTGGACAGGGTGCCAATCCATCGCAGGGCACAATCACATACACATTCACACACCCATTCATACACTACGGACACTTCGGACATGCCAATCAGCCTACCATGCATGTCTTTGGACTGGGGGAGGAAACCGGAGTACCCGGAGGAAACCCCCACGGGGAGAACATGCAAACTCCACACACACACAGGGCCAGGTTGGGAATCGAACCCCCGACCCTGGAGGCGAACGTGCTAACCACTAAGACACCGTGCGCCCCCTGCACAATTCAGCTCTGTTAAAATCTCAAATCTGATGGATCAAGTGTTGACTAATTTCCTATAAGAGCAGCTTTGGCAGTTGTTCACATTGTAATTGAAATAACACGTTTATATGTTTCTTTAGTAACTGCTCTTAATTTGGCAGAAGCTATAATCGAAGGTTAATTATAACTGGATTAAAATGTGTCGTTATAAAATTTTTTTTAAATAAACAACAATGTCTTATAGTTGATATGGTGAAGTTTTCTGCAAGGAGATATTTATTTTACATTTGTTGAAGGAGTTTCCAATGTCAGCATTTTGTAACAGTTTTCCACCATTTTCAGGACAAAGGACATTTAAAATCTTTATTTCAAGGCATAAAATTCAAGAGAGAGGCTTATAAGGGAATGACTGTCTGATAACAGGAACTAACTCGTCTCATGGACATTACAAACGGCTATAAAGCATGACGTGTTGTTCATTAATAAATCAAAAATTGTAATCATGGGCAAATTGCTGTAGTATAAAAGGAATAAAAGACTTCAGGCCATACTGTTCAGCGTAAGAAAAATAACTCGAATAACAATCTCATCATTGATTATTTTCCTATAATGACATGCCCTGAAGTGTTTTATTCCTTAATAGGTTCCAGAAATAAAATGATCATAAGAGAGAAATGTTAAAGTCATACTAATTTTCAATTACCTTTGTCAAGAAAAGTTCTAGGATGAAAACACATATTTACATTTTATTCAGGATTTACACATACAGCTATAAAAAGATCTTAAACCATCCCAGCATGTCAACATGAATGAATGAACTTTGATTTGAAACAAATATGACAAATATCTTATCTGACACTGAGTGTAAATGTCAGTGTAAATGTCTTAACGCATAAAGAATGATCCTGAAATATGTTAATCATCATCATCATCAAATCTGATCTTTTTCCCTTGGAAGGCTGTGATCTGAGCCTGCTGCTCCTTCCTCTTCTTGCTGGCTTCCCATGACGGATGCAGGGCCTGTTGGGAATGCATCCCTGCTTTATTAAACGGAGTGTTTTTCCGCTCAAATGCAGGTTTACCAGTTTGATCTCCTCCTGGACCTTTCTGCTTTGAACTCTCTCTGGATCCAGGCATCTGATTTTTAAATCCCGGAGGCCTTTTTTCCCTTCCAGGACCTTGGCTTTTAACCCACGATGGTTTTTTATCACCTTGTGAACGTTTCTGGTTCTGGAAACGCGGTGGCTTTGGACCACTGTGTTTACCCTTCTGAGAGGGACTGCTGGATTTGGACAGGGTGGAGCAGAAGACTGACTGCATTTGGAACTGAGGTGTCTGGCTAGCTTTGTTAGGGTCGTTTGTTTTTTCTTTTCTGGGCGCAGTGTCGCTTTTCTTCTTCTTCAGCTTGCTCACTTTGCCAAGGAAGAAGTCATCGTCATCGCTCTGCTCTGAATAGGAAGACTGCTTGTGGAAACGTTCTTCGGTGCTGTCGTCAAAATACTCTTTCTCTTCATCAGACTCAGACATGTCTGACTCTTCTTTGTCCTTTCTGTTTTCCGTTTTCTTGGTGTCAGGTTTGGAGACTTGTCCCAGTGGTGGTGCTGCTTCTTTAGTCTTGGATGGCAGACTCTGGACTGCTTTGACTGGTGGTTTGGAACTAGATTTTGGATTTGCAGGACTTCTCACAGCTTTTTCCAGCTCTACTCCTTTTGATTTCTCTTTTGCAGAAGCCAACTTGGTGTCCTCTGGTGGCTTTTCAACATTAGACTTTGGAATTACCATCAAGGTCGGATGCATCTCCTTTACTTTCTCCTCCTCCTCCTCCTTATCATCATCATCATCATCATCATCATCATCATCATCATTTTCATCACTAGCCACCTCCTCCTCCTCCTCTTCTTCAACCTCACCATCACTATCTTCAGCCTTCATCATTTCACTAACACTCTTATTCTCCTCTCCAGCCTTATTCTCCTCTCCAGCCTTTGCGGCCTTCGTCTTCTCTTCTTCAATGGCTTTTCGGACATCTTGAAGCTTCTTCACGAAGCATGGGTGTGTGGCGATCCGTGCTGTCGCTCTCTCTGTTGCACTAGACTCTGGATCCTGGAACACTTTCTCCATATCAATGCTCCCCTCGAGGGCTCTGGAGGTAACGTGGTCAGGTAGAAGCGTCCTCAAGACCTGTACTTCTTCTTGCAGCCGTGCCACACATTCCACGTTCCCTTTTAGCTCGGTCTCTTCAGGCTTTGCCTTCTTGAGACCGGTGAGCTGCTGGGTGAGGTTCCGGATAATCAGCACCCGGAGTTTCTTCACCTCCTTCCTCATCCTCACCACCTCAACTGGAGTGCTGCCTGTTCCTGAGGAGCTCTGGGAAGAAGGAAAAAAAACAACAACATAAATTCCTAGTTATGACTGACAGGATATAATCCACTAACATGAAACAATCTAGTAAGTGTGGATGTGTTACACCACAGCGCTGCTGAATTCTGAAACCTGATTGGTCAGATGGTGTTGATTAACGGATAGATTAATCCTAAAATAGGAATAAATGAATGTTTTTATATGTGGCAGGAGTCTCCAGTGAGGGGTTTGTAACAGTCAGAAGTAAAAGCTCTTCCTTTAAGTTTTCTGACATAGGAAACCTTCCGCAACACTAAATGTAACTATAAATGGATAAAAACAATGACATTGTATTATTCTATTATTAACAAATGTAATGACTGCTGAACTGGTATGGTATAAGAGGAATAAAACACTTCAGGAATTGCTATTATTGGAAAAGAATCTACTTTAGGGTGGTAATGACATCACACACACCATCACACCCTGTCGTTGATCATTTTCCTATAACAACACATCTTCAATATAATCATTAGAGAATTGATATGATATATTTGAATTTCTTGTTCTTGTATTCTAATGCACAACTCTATAAACCTGTGATACACTGTGGCCTGCATTTTAGTAGTCATACGAGCCAGAGAGTATCAGACTCGCTAAAGAGTCTGATACTTTTCACCAATAAACACAGCCAAGATTCGCCTACTTTCACAGCAAACAGCTGTTTGACTAAAACTGTGAAACATTATGGTGCTTTTGACTTAACCGCGAAGTGGGAATTACATCACTTCCAAGCTACAAAGTGGGGAAAAACACATGGACGACTCTACGTTCGTCTTTTGTTAGCAGAAATCTAGCCAGCTAACTTTGATGAGTGATGTCTATTTTCCTCCTCAACACAGTCAGCTCTATTTTCAGTGTGTTATAGAACTGACGACTGAATATGTCTTTTTGCTTTGATCTAAAGCAATTACTGGTATACAGCCAGGTCCATAAGAGAATTGATACAATTTTCATAATTTTGCCTCTGTACGCCACCACAATAGATTTGAAATGAAGCGATCAAGATGTGATTAAAGTATAGACTTTCAGCTTTAATTCAAGGGGTTTAATAAAAATATTGCATTAACTGTTTAGGAATTACAGCCATTTGTTTTTATTTATTTATTTATTTATTTATTTTTACAGAGTCCCCCCCCCCCATTTTCACAGGCTCAAAAGTAAATGGACAATTCACTGATAAGTAGTTTCATGGCCAGGTGTGGCCTGTTTCCTCGTAATTTCATGACAAATTAAAATGATAAAATGTCTGGAGTTGATTTAAAGCATTGAATTTGCATTTGGTAGCTGTTCATGGGAACTCTCAATATGCGGTCCAAATATGTGTTACTGCAAGTGAAGGAATCCATCATTAAGTTGAAGAAACAAAACAGACCTATCAGAGAGACAGGAGAAACTTTAGGAGTGGCCAAATCAACAATTTGTTACATTCTTAAACAGAAGGAATGCACTGGTGAGCTCAGCAACACCAAAAGGCCTGGGAGACCACTAAAGTGGATGGATGCAGAATTATTTCCTTGTTGACGAAAAACCCCTTCACACCATCTAACCAAGTCAAGTACACTCTGGAGGAGGTAGGTGTATCATTGTCAAAGCCTACAATCAAGAGACATCTTCATGAATGTAAATACAAACAGTTTACCAAAAGATGCAAACTACTGGGAACACTCAAGAACAGAAAGCCCAGATTAGACTTTGCTTAAAAAAAAAAAAAAAAAAAAAAAAAAAAAAACCTCTAAAAAACACCTGACCAGTTGTGATGCAAGATTAAATTGTACCAGAATGATGGGAAGAGAAGAGTATGAAGAAGGAAAGGAAGGGCTCATGATCCAAAGCATACCACCAAACCACGATACCATCATCTGCCAAACATGGTGGAGGAAGTGTTATGGCATGGGCATGTATGGCTGCCACTGGAACTGGGTCACTGGTGTTTATTGATGATGCGACTGCTAATAAAAGTAGCAGGATGAATTCTGAAGCGTATAGAGCTTTACTTGCTGCTCAGATTCAGTCAAATGTTGTAAAACTGACAGGACGGCACTTCACAGTACAGATGGATAATGACCCAAAACATACCACGAAAGCAACCCAAGATCTTCATAAGGCAAAGAAATTAAATGTTCTTAAATGGCCGATGACCTCAACTCTATTGACAATGTTTCTCACTTACTGAAGACAAAACTCAAGTAAAGGCCTGGAAAACCATCTCAAGGGAGGAAACTCAGCATTTGGTGATGTCCATAGGTTTTTAGACCTCAGGCAGTCACTGACTGCAAAGGATTTGCATCCAAGTATTAAAAATAATCCTAATATTTATGATTATACTAGTTTGTCCAATTACTTTTGAGCCTGTGAAAATGGAGGTACTCTGTAAAATAAATGGCTGTAATTCTTAAACAATTAATGCAATATTTTTGTTAAACCCCTTGAATTAAAGCTGAAAGTCTACACTTCAATCATATCTTGGTTGTTCATTTCAAATCCATTGTGGTGGTGTACAGAGGCAAAATGACAAAAATGTTGTCATTGTCCAAATACTTATGGACCTGACTGTATACAGCATAACTCATTTACTGTTGATGCTGTGAACAGCCATGTTGATTTGACATGACTTTTCATGACCTTTGTGACTTTTCAGGAAGGAGTTCTTTGGTTTTTCCTAGTCGGTGGTTGTTGTTTTTTTTCGAGTTTTAATCGAGCACAGCATTACTTACTAATTCAAACTAAACTTTCTAATACTTTTTAAAAGATGTTATGCTGAGGATATATATATATTTTTAATCTGTTTATGATGTTGTTCCAAAAAGCCAGAAATGTGTATACACAGAAATGCACAAAGCCAATCAAATTGCAATCTTCAAGATTTTGATATGTATGCCTAGTTAAAAGTACAAAAGGTATGAATGAAGCAGGTCTCATGATGGGTAAATTTAGCACATCTAATAGTAAATTACCAATTTTCCACCATAGTAATCTAGGTAGGTTTTAGAAATAGCTAGATTAGCCAGCAAACCTCTTTTGCTGTGACCGGATCCTTATTCTGCTTCGTTGGTTCCTTTACATTCTCTTCATCTGCTTTCTGGACCTTTTGAGAGGAACCATCATCATCGCCATCATCATCGTCTTCGCCATCATCATCGTCATCCTCTGAGCCCTCTTCGTCGTCACTATCTAGTTTTGATTCTCTCTCTTGTTGGTCGACGTCTTTAGATTTTTTTTCTTTCTTCTTTTCAGCTCTCTCAGCACTTGTCCTCTCTGCTTTAAAGGCTTCTATGGCATTTTTGATGCTCTGGATTCTCTTGCTGAACTCAGGGTGTGTGGCAATGCGGGCTATGGCGCGTTCTGAAAGGCTGGAGTCTTTATTCTTGCACACTTTCTCAAAGCTAATGTCACTCTGCAGGGCAGCCTTGGTGACACTGTCTGGTGCGAGTGCCTTCAGTTCGTGGATCTCCTCCAGCAACCTTGCCGCTCTCCTCTGGTTCCTCTCCAGGTCGGCTTCGGTCCCTTTCTTCTTCTTCAGAGCGGAGATCTGGCGGGTGAGCTTGCGAATGATGAGGACCTTCACCCGCTTCACCTCGGGTCTCATTTTCACCACCTCATTGCCGAGGTTTAGTGCTGCTGGCATCTTTCTCCTGTCTTTATCTAGATCACTGGAGAAAGAACAGCAGATTTAAGATGACAGATGACGGGACACAAATGCTCAATGTGTCCAGTAATAATACAGTTTCAAACTAGAATATCAACCACAAGACACACCAACATCTTCCAGTTGTTAACAGTGGTAACGGATATATGTAAAGTGTTTATAGTCCGTTAATGCCTGAATCCCAGTAGCAATTATCTTACATTACAATGACTCCTGGAGATGCATTTAACCGTTTAGAGCACATAGTGAGCATTTAATACTGAAATTGCCCAAGGGCCCAGTAGTGGTAGCTTGGCAGTGCTGGGGTTTGAACTCCTGACCTTCTGATGAGAAACCCAGAGCCTTTAACCACAGAGCCACCACTGCCCATCAGAAGTACGTGTTGAAGGAGACAGCATCTTAACATGAGACGCTGGATAAAGTTATGAACGCTTAACGTGAGCTGTAAGCATAGCAGAGGAGTGCTCGGTCAACTTATTCTTCAATCCATGTGTGTGTTCTCTTTACAGGAAAGTGCATGGAATCAGCAAGATCATTGGCAGTGGTTTATAAATTTGACATCTCAAAACAGCATTTATACCACACCCACATTACTAATTCATGACCTCGATTTATTATCACATGGCTCTAGATGGTGATCTGGATGCTATTGAAAAAAAAAAAACCATCTCTGATAGTTCTACTTAAGAAATATCTCACAGGTATGAACAACACGCAGGTAATCTTATTAAAGCTGAATGGGCCGCATTTAAAACCGCAGGTGCGTAACCAGACTCTGATTACAAGCAACCTTCCTGTGTAAATATCGATATTACTTTTGGACTTACGTCAACGACTTTTAACGCAGCCCGATCTGAATCTGTGTTAATGAGATTCTCAAGCTGAACATATTAATTTCGCATATCCAAATCCCATAAGATTTATTTTGTTCCGATTGTTTCATCTGTATCCTCCTGCCAGATTAAAGCAGGATAGCTTAATGAGCTGATCGCATGATCTCGATGTGCTCTCAGATTCTTCCTGTTAAATGAATACTTTTGTAAAGTTTGAATGAATGAATGAATGAATACATAAATAAATAAATAAATAAATAAATAAATAAATAAAAAGTAGGAACCTATAAAACAGATATTGTGATACATGCCGAGGTTCCTCACCAGAGCCATAGTTGGGCTAATCAAAAGATTCGTGAATAAATCAATTCCTAGTCATTTTTCTAATTTTGGCATTTTCTCTACTCTCTTATTATAATCTCATTTTCTATTCGTTAATCGTGATTAGCTCTAGGAAAAGTGGAGCACCAGTTTCTGACAGATAATTACGGCAGATTTCTGATAACATTCAGGCAGCTGAAAACAAATCATCACATTTATCATTCCAATTGCACAAATGCTGCAATCTAGCAAACTGAAAGAAACCTGCGCGGAATATTTCCAGTGTACACTGTTTACCAGCATGGCTGAGGGAAAAGGCATGGCAGTCTAGACTTCATCAGCTCAGTTAACATTTACTGCTAGACATCCACGTAACAGTTTATAAATATAACCGCCCTTTATATATCATTTACCTATCGCTGTTTAATTAGTACTGTTATTTACATACCTTTAAAACTACAAGCACTTAATTTACGTATGGAAGTTTCTCGCTTAGGGCGCCGCCATGATCGTTGACGTAGGAGAAGGCGTGGCCAACATGACGCCATCACGTCCGCGGACACGTTGCATTAAAGGAGGCGGGGCTTAGCTCTTTATTTCTCTCTCTCTCTTTCTCTTGCTGGAGTTGTTTTTATTTATTGCTTTGTGGCTCTTTGAGTTTAAATGATGACCAGCTTGTGCTCATGGCGTGTCTCTACTTGATTCTACTCAACATAACGGTTGAGGGGGAAAATAAATAATACACGCATATATTAAATATACATATATAAATATATATACATATATACATTATATATACACAATATATATATATATATATACCAGTCGAAACGGGAGGGGAGAATGAAGCGGCGCAATGCGGACTGCAGCAAACTCCGTCGCCCGTTAAAGAGGAGCCGTATCGCCGAGGGAATTCACGGCAGGTACGCGGGAGGAGGCGCACCTCAGCCTGGCTACTCTGGCACACCGCGCCGGCTCTTTTCTCAAAATAAAGCTGTACACTTCCAAACAGCTCAGTCAGCTCCAGCTGGGAGGAGAAACCAGGCTAAGTTAACCGAGCCACTGTGATAACGGCCTAGCTTTAGCTAAAACAGTCTGTTATTTAACGTCATCTATATATATAGACTTTATATATATATATATATATATATATGGACATGTGTATATATATTTACGCTCGTGCTCCTTGCACAGTGCATATAACTAATAAAGCAGTGGCGCATGTGGTAGGACATCTTTAGCTCAGAGGCTGCTTTGTAACCTGGACCAACAGTGTAGAAATGTCTCCAAATCTACTTTCTTCTTTACCTGTCCTTTAACTGAATCTCTAACTTAATTGCAAAAGGAAATTAGACCTTTCAGGTGTCGCATATGAATGAATTAATTAATGAGCTCCTATCTCACCTGTTAATATAAGGATTACAAGATGTCTTGACTTACAACTGATGATGTCACTGAGAACAGTTAGTTGTGATAAACTTTTTTGTCGTGTAGTCATGTAGTGAATAAAAGGTTGTAAAAAAAAGAAAGAAAATAAATAAATAATCATCAGGTTCAAGCTCAAAGTTCATCTGCCAGTTAATGAGCCTGCTACATGTTTACTTCTGCTCTTATCTCATCATGATAGCAGCGACAGTTTGTTCCTGGCCTGCTGAAAATGTATAAACTTCTGCCAAATGAATACCAGAAATAATATCGCGGTATGCGTTTCTGTGAAAGATCTTCTAACGTGGTGTGTGTGTGTTTACGTTCACTCGTGCGTTGTTTGTCTGGGAGACGAGCTGATCTGTAACGTAAAGCAGTTGTTGGTTATTGTTATGAATACCTGCTTCTGATCTGTGTCCTGTATCTGGTGTCTCGCAGCACCTTCCTGTACCTGAAGTTCCTGCTCGTGTGGGCCCTGGTGCTGCTGGCAGACTTTGTCCTGGAGTTTCGCTTCGAGTACTTGTGGCCTTTCTGGCTCTTTATCAGGAGTGTGTATGACTCCTTTAGGTACCAGGGACTGGTGAGTGGCGGCATCTTGTCAAAGGATTTCACCATCTGTAGCTACGTCATATTAACAGACATAGGAATAAAACACCCCTGTCGTTATATGATGTAATAGAGAAATAATCAGCGACAATGTGGCGTGTTGCCTTTACCATCCAGAAGATGAGTATTTTGCAATAACAGCACGGCTTGCAGCGTTTTATTTGTCTTATACCACAGCAATTTTCCAAAAAAATTAATTTATTAATGAATTAAAAATGGTGAGTCTCATATATATAGTATCTCACAGAAGTGAGTACACCCCTCACATTTTTGTAAATATTTGATTATATCTTTTCATGTGACAACACTGAA
>JANDJT010000021.1:21624339-21638351 GCA_024331685.1 Stegophilus panzeri | reverse complement strand
TGCCTAATATTGTGTAGGTCCCCCTTGTGCTGCCAAAACAGCTCTGACCCATTGAGGCATGGACTCCACAAGACCTCTGAAGGTGTGCTGTGGAATCTGGCACCAAGAGGTTAGCAGCAGATCCTTTAAATCCTGTAAATTTCCTGCTTCCATCACATCAACTTTGAGAACTGACTGTTCACTTGCTGCCTATGATAATCAATGTTATTCACATCACTTGTCAGAGGTTTTAATGTTATAGCTGATCAGTTTTATATAATATATATAATATATGAAGTCAGGATCGAGCTGGGAACACTGGAGCGGTGAGGCTGTGCCAATGTGCCACCAGGAGCAGTAAGAAGTTTAGCACATACACAGGCCCTGTATTGTGTGCTACTGAATACAAGCAACTTGATTTATAGCTCGTTTATTTTATTTTGCTCAGTTGAGGTCAAGGAACTTTGCAGTTTCTGCAGAACAGCTACTTCCATTGGGAAAAGGCTTACAGAGCTGCTGAGGTGGCCTTTAGTCCACCTATTAATATGTGGTGCAACATCATCCTTAAGTCGTGGGCTCAAATGTACACAATTCATAAAAATAACATTTTTTTGTGTATTTTTTATGTTTTTATTTTTTGCGGAAAACTACTTAAATTAGCGAAATTGCAAGTGCACGAAATTCTTTTGCACGGCCTTTTGCAGTGATGTTTGTTGTATGTAAATGAGCCCTTTTAGCCCTACTCATGTTTGACGCACTTGAATCAAAGGGGGCTTTGGCTGAATGCGTGTTGTGATGTCACATGACGCGTCTTGGCCCAAATCTGCGGTAAATTTGAAAACTTGCAAGCTCCTGCAAATATTGTGGAGTTTCCTTGATTTTGTGTTCATTTCTTCCATCGCAAAATCCTAACATCTTTACAGCTTGCAAACCCCATAACCCTACCTGTTTCTAAAATGGAAACTTCAGCAGTGTCTTGACCCCATTGGAGCTACTTAGTGCTTACAGACTACTTAATACCATGAGCGCAGGCTTAAAATTCCTAGAATTCAATCACATTTCACGAGCGAAAATAATCATACTTAGTAAAATGCTCTTTAAAAGCTGTTTACTTGGCATTCCAACCATTGCAGAGGTTTGTGTGTGTGTTTGCCTACAGTATAAATGCTCCATCTCTCTCAAAAAAAACACCAAATGACAATAAATGATACAAGAATATGGACCACAAATATAAGATTCATAATCTTATTTCAATAATCAGTGGGTACAAATAAAATCGTTGCATAAAAGAGGGAAAAGTGAGGTGACATGCTATAATGTTTTAATTAAGAATAATTTAGTGTATAATCACTGTTCTGTAGGTAGAGCCTGGAAACATCATCCATAAATAAACTGACTAAAGTCTGCACTTTAAAGTGATGCGTCAGGGAGCAAGGACGATTTATTTGGAAAATGATTCCTCCTGTCTCGATTGCTTCCTCCATTGCACCTTTTTCTGAACGTCCTTGAGCTAAGAAGAGAGGAAGGGAAGCAAAGGAAACGAGGCACAATTAAAGAAATGAGAAGCATCCAATGTAAGTGTTACTATGATAAAACTTTGCCTCAGAGAAGTACCAAATGACAACAATGGAAAACATGCAAACTTGCAGCGAACTTTTTTAACAAACAAGCGTGTTCCATCACTCTCTTCCATCACTTGAAGTCAAACCCCCGCGATATGAAATCCGCGATATGAAAAACAAGTGCGAATAATGCTTCTTGCTTTGTCGATGCCGATTTCAATTTTCAATTAAAAAGAAAAATCTCCCTACATTTTATGTGCCGTCTTACAGAAATCATTTCTTGTTAAAGCAGTGGCGGCCTTGGTGCCCTTCCAAAGCTCCAAAGTCACACACTTCCAATGAGAAATTGCACCACTTGGCGCAAAATGGCTGCTTTGTAATGAAGAGTGTTTCAAATGGCCTTTTACGGAGCTACGATTTATAGCCAGTTCTTTTGCGTGTCCATGTCCTGCTCATTCTAGGGAGGTAGACTAACTGAGGGAATGAAGTATGACTAAATGTAATGAAGGGAATGACGGTGGACTAAATGTAAAACATTTAATTAAACCTTTTATTACTATGCAAATTTTCAAAGACCTCTAGAATGTTAACAACTTAACCACTGAGCTGCCACTGGCCTGCCCAAGTTTATAAAATGCCATCCAGGTCAACAGTTGGAAGTAGTCCGTGTTATAAAGGGAATTGTTGGGATTTTCCAAAAGCTCAGCCTGCAGTATAGGACTGGAGTATAGCAACAACTGGGATTTAAAAGGAAGCGTCCATGGTAGATGGAAATTAGGGTCTGTTCAGCAAAATGTCCTCCAGCGACAAACAAAATTGAATGGATTGGCAGTCCACCGCTTCAACACAGTGTGCCTTTTTTATTTTAAAAATATGACCAAGGCCAGAGGCACTTCATGCTTGTCAGTTGAGTAGGTGAACTGGGTTGAGTGGTTTCCAATTACAGATACACTATCTCTCCTAAAATCACTCCTTGACTGACTTGATCACTGTTTACTATATAGACTGTTCTACAGTGCATGGCTAAAAGTTTGTGCACACCTGACCATCACACTCCTAAGTGCTTATTCCCCAAACTGTTCCCACAAAGCATGTGAAAGCACACAACATTAAGATTTTCCTTAACCTGCTCCAGCATGATAATGCTCCAATGAAGACATGGTGTGTTAAGGTAGGAGTGAAAGAACTCAAGTGTCCTGCACAGAGCCCTGATGTCAACCCCACTGAACACCTTTAGGATGAACTGGAACACTCTCTCTCACTCTCTTGCTCTCTCTCTCAATCTCTTGCGCGCTCTCTCTCTCTCTCTCTCTCTCTTGCACTCTCTCTCTCTCTCTTGCATGCGCTGTCTCTCTCTCTCTCTTTCTCTCTTGCAGTCTCTCTTGCTCTCTCTCTCTCACTCTCTCTCTTGCACTCTCTCTCTCTCTTGCTCTCTCTCGCTCGCTCTCTCTTGCTCTCACGCTCTCTCTCTCTTGCTCTCTCTCTCCTGCTCTCTCGCTCTCTCTTTTGCTCTCGTCCTCTCTCTCTATCTTGCTCTCTCTGTCTCTTGCTCATGTTCTCTCTCTCTTGCTCTCTCTCTCTCTCTCTCTCTCTCTCTCTCTCTCTCGTGCAAAAGAAATATAATCTCATCACACTACTTTATCTCTGTGTATGATTTAGAAATCTAATGACCTATATATAAAATAACTAATGAAAATGAAGCATTATCTTTATCCTTTCAGCCAAATGACAGCTTTAACTTGTTCTTTAAGGTGGTTCTCGCCTTCAAGTCATGCATTAAAATCATGTAACGCACACCAAGCCCTCACTTAAACAACAGTTTTATTGACATTTATTTAGTAAAGTTTGGCAGCACCAGAAGCCAACCTGACATTCATTTTGAGCTGAAAGAAACTGCCATGCCTTGTGGTACTTGGTATGAAAGTAATGTATGAGAGAGGCTTCTGAGGGAACGATTGTTTATAGCTGCTATAACATAGGTGATAGACCTTGTTTCATGGAAGTTTCGTTGTTGATAGACCTACCTTGTTTCGTGGAAGTTCCACAACATTAAATGTAACTACAAGCATAAAAATTATGACATGTTATTCTCTGATTGATTAAAAATTGTAATCCAATGAAACACTTTGGCAATGACTGTTTTGGAAAATAATAAATGTTCATGTGGTAACAGTAACTTAATGCTGGGCTGCATCACACCACCATATTGTTGATTATTTTCCTATAACAACACACTACCAAGTGTTTTATTCTTTACATGACCCGTGGTTCTTGTCACAAACATTGTAAATATGTCTATCTTCTGTTTAACTAAGATATCTCTCACGATGATATCATACTTGTTTAACTTTCTTTGCTTATTTTACGATATTCAGGGAGTTTTATTAACTGGGGTAATTTCCTGTTTATTTCAAAGGGGTCATTGTATGCACAGCACTGTTACTTTCCATTAAAAAATAAGATTTGTTCTGATGTCCTTGATGAACTTTTCGTTCCTGTGAGTCTGAATTCTTTCTGGACAAAAGTGTTTGGTGTACTCTTGCTTTCTTCTCAGTGAGCATTATTCAGACAAAATAAAGGTTTCCACAGTAAGTAAGGCCTCCTGGGTGTCCTACACATTCTCCGAGATTGCCTATCACTTTGGCTGTGTTATTGATCTCCTCTAAGAGTGCCTGAGGATAATCATCAGTAATGTGCACTAGATGTCTTGGTTCCAGAAATGTAGGTTAGAAGCTTTTACAGCAGAGTCTCCTTTACATTGCATTAAATCACTATAAGATGTTTAATTACAGGACCACCAGTTAAGCCTGAAAGGGCCCCCCACCCCATATCATCAAGACTAAACAAGTCACAGAAGCTATAAGTTTAAAGCATAGTCAATATTATCCTAAAGATGAAATCCACTGACTGCTTTTTCAGGATAATGTTTATAATGAAACTACTCAATAGCATTCCATGTACTTACTTTCTTTCTCTTCTTGGTCTTTTGACTAAGGCGTAAAGCTCTGGTTTGCCACCTCGGCAGAAGTTAAGTTTCCTTTCAGAAAACCTCTTCTCCTAAACTCATGCACGTGCTCTAACTAAAGACCGAACAAGCAGCAAGTGCAAACATTATAACCAAACATTTGTAACACAAATGAAAGGCTGTGAGATGTGTTGGAAAACTGTTAAAAATGCAGTACGAACAATTAATACGAGTATATATTTTGACCTTGGAGGTGTGAATGTGTGGCGAATATCTGAAATTAAATCAACTTTGCTGCTGTAATGTTAAGTCATCATTTTAAGAAACATTCTGATGATTTTGAGGAACTGAATTATCATCTAATAAAGGATTTTTTTTTTCTCATTATTTTTTTCTCAAATGGCCTTTCATAATGGCTTTTGAGCCGTAATCATTTGAGCACGCAATCTCTGTTCCTAAAGTCGCTTTCAGATATACAGTCCCCTCTGAAACGATTGGAACAGCAAGGCTAATTCATTTGTTTGTGCTGTACACCAAAGACAGAGCAAAAGATGGATTTTTATTTCCTGCTATTTACATCTAGATGTGTTAAACAACATAAAACACATAAACTTTTGTATCAAACCGCCCAATTTTTAGATGAGCAAAAGTATAGGAACAGATATGTCTTGAAGTAAATTAAAGTAAATAACACTAATAATAATAATAATAATAATAATAATAATAATAATAATAATTGGTGGCATATCCCTTGCTTGCAATAACTGCATCAAGCCTGCGACTCACTGACATCACCAATAGTTGTGATGCTTTTCCAGGGTTTTACTGCAGCCTCTTTCAGTTGTTTGTTTCGGGTGGTTTCTCCCTTCAGTCTTCTCTTCCAGAGGTGACATGTTCCTCAATTGGGTAAAGGTCTAGTGATTGACTTGGCCAGTCTAAAACCTTCGACTTTTTTCCCCCTGATAAAGTCCTTTGTTGAGTTGGCAGTGTGTTTTGTATCACTGTCTTGCTGCATGATAGGCAAAAGTCTCTTTAAAAGTTTCTTAGTGAAACCACTCCACGCCCTGTTGTCTAATTATTTGTGTCAAGTTAATGAAACTTAAACTTGAGTCTCCTGAACCAGTTCACTTTCATTGAGCTAGTTACTGTGTGTTTACTGACAAACATATCATGTCTAGAGTCCAGTGTAGAAGAAATAAAGTGCAGGTCCATCCTCATGTTCCATAGATCATAAAGACAGTGACTCAGATTTGCCATTGACGTCCTTCTTTGGAGATCTGATCTTTATCATGCTGTATTTTAAGCCTCTGCTTTGCAAGAAGATATCAGCATATTTTCTAGGAATCTTAGTTATCTAGCATTCTTCAAATATTGACCTTTTATTCTGCAGTATTTTCCCACTGCACCATATGTATACCTAAATCCCATATACGTTGTGCGTTCCATTGCTTTTGTCGACTCCTTTGCAAAATTATTGTTCTGTTTGACCTTAAAGCTTTTACCTCATTCCTTTTTCCCAGAGCTTCCAGAGAACTGGACTGACACAAGGGAAACCCTTGTGGATGGCATGACATTTAACCTCAGGCACATGGGAATGACTCTTGTTGACCAGCCCAAAGGTGAAGATGTGTCAGCCGCTGCCATCAAAAGGATCGTTTCAACGGTGCTCATCTTCACATCTGCACTTCCTGCTATTTGCTAACCTGTCATTAGAGGATCTTCACTGTATAATCTGACATAGAGAACAAGTTCTGACACAGACTGGTATACAGTAGAATTTGGCCAAAACTTTATTGGCATAATCTTGTGCAATGTAATCACAAAGGACCGCTGAAATCGAACAGTATCATCAAAACACCATGTGAGGAATATCGTTTAGAAGAACGGTGTTCGTCGCTTTTCCTGCCGAGTCCATGGCAAGGAGAATTTAAGTTGTTCTGGGGGCGTTTTCCCCTATAATTTGTAAACAGTAACAGACCTGAAAAGCCACAGATTTACAGAACTGTTTCACTTTGGTACTCTCAGATGAGCTGATCAATCTCTGTATACATTTAATGTTTAAAAATAGTTACTCATGTTCAAATAGTAACAACTTGAAATGTTTCTTTCATGCTTCTTTGTACTAATATGTAAATCTGTTCATTCCTAGGCTAAAGCTAGTGGCAAGAAGCTCCTTAAGGTGACGCTTACAGTCTTTCCTCAGGAAATGCTTATTTACGACCGTGTCTCCAATCAGCTAATAGAGCGCATCTCTATATACAGGTGAATGTCTCTGATTCTCCATCTACAGCACAATCAGTAGACTTACTATGGAATTCAGAAATCAAAAAGATTTATGACTGAGCTTGGAATTCTTTGTTAATTAATTTTTTCTTATATACAGTTGAAGTTTTTGGGGTTAAATATGCACAAATTCATGCTCAAAGTAATTCAGATACATTTGGTTAAAAGCAACCCATTTAGACATCATCATTATGAGACAGATACCAAAACACACCAATCATCATTAGATAAGTCTCACAGCTGCTATTCCTGCTCACATGCATAATGCACAAAGAAATTGTAGGAATAGTAATTGCTCTAATACTATACAGTCTACACTTGCGCTGCAAAATACATCTCTTTAGGGTTGATCTAACACTTGAAAAGCTCAGTCGTGACCTTTTTATCACTCTGTTCCATCCAGAATATCGTATTGCACAGCTGACAAAACACATGACAAAGTGTTTGCCTACATCGCTCAGAACCAGCGAAACGAGACGCTGGAGTGCCACGCATTCCTCTGTGCCAAGGAGAAACTGGTGAGTGTTGTTCTTTATAATTGCGTAGGTTTAAAAAAATAAAATAATTTATTAAACCAATACATCATTTCAGGCTCAGTGAGAGCCAAGATCATAATGCAGAGACTGAAGATGGGAAAGATGCAGTACTATCTTTTAACAAGTAATAGTAGCAGCTGTATTGGCCTTGTGGGGATTTATTTTTATTTGGTCCATTGCATGAGCTAGCCTGCGAACAAAGACAAACAATGTCTGTCAGGTACAATCTCAGTGCAAATCACACATGAATAGATAACAAAACAAGAAAAGTGATTGCTCCTAAAAGCATAACCCACAGGTCACAGGATCTAAGACGCACAAAGCAATAATTCTAGTGTTACCCAGTACACAAGTGCAAGTCAGAGACTCCTTAACCCATTCAGAGCACGGTGATGTGTGTAATGTTACAATAAAACCTGACTTTGTAATCACAGTGGGCTTGGAAAGTGACCTGTTGGTGGTGTCACATTAACTACATGGTATCCATTGGAATGGACAGATAATTTAGAAATTTAATATCTTATAATTTTCTATTTTTGTAAAGGTTTTATAAACAGTTTCAGTATTGCAGTATTGTACGTATATATTTTAAATGCATGTTTTCTCATAAAGAACTCTCATTCTCTCAACCCCCCTCCCCCAGGCTCAGGCTGTGACACTTACCGTAGCTCAAGCCTTCAACGTGGCCTTGGAGTCCTGGCAGCTCGACAGAGAAGGTTCATCACTAAGAGATAAACTGTCCACACCAGCTTGTTTTGTTTTGGTTTTTTTTTAGTTCTGAGAGCATCTTAGATCAACCCATTTGTACCACATAATTTCTCTTTTGTAATTTTATGATGAATGATTATTGATTAATCTCTCTCTTCTCTCATATTTCCAGAGAAAGAGCAAAAGTCTGGCTTGGTTTTAGAGACAAGTAATAACACACAACCTGACATATCTGTCTCTCTGCTCAGCACGAAAGGACCTGGTACTGAACACATTGTCATTCACACACACACACACACACACACACACACACACACACACACACATAAAATATGAAACTTTAAAACTTATTTTAACTCACATTTTGTAATGTGTTCTGTTGTCAAAATATCATAATCTTCCATAGACATCATCACATAACAGTAACAAACATTTCTCTCAGGACGTCCGAGTATTGTTCTTCATCTGATCTAACCAATTACATTATTTCTACAGTGAGCTGAAGTTCACGGGAGATTCTGTGATTCTTTATTGTATTGCCCTAACATTTTATGAGAGAATGTCTCATCTTCAAGGTTACAAAGTGCACTAAAAAGTTATTAAATTCAGGACAAAGAATTTATGCAAATTTTTTGCTACTTTAAGATGTACTTCCTATAGATGCAGTTAAAGAGAACCTTTTGGACTTTGAGGATTGCCCCAAAGTTCACATGGAAAAAACAGAGAACCTGGAGAACCATCTGGAGAAGTACAAGAAGACTGAAAACAACATCAGCTCGGTAAGAACATCATTTGCCCACTGTGCACTCACTGATCACATTGCACCTGACTATAGACCTTATACACAAAGGACAACATGGTTGCATCTAAATTTAATTCACTTTCTTTGCAGGAGGCAAATGATGGTCTGGATGAAGCGTTTTCAAGGTGAGACACTTATCCTGCCTCATAAACCCTCACTTCAGTTTCCTTTATAGTGTCCCTTCCATAATGTGTGCGAAAAGGACACATCTTGGAGATAGTAGAATAGAATGAAAAAAGAACATGCTTATATACTCTGACATACTGGATCCCACTGATTTCTATCTTTATTATTTCAGTCATGCACCTTATGGGGTGAGATAAAGCTTACTGGAGTAAAAGAAAACGCTGGAAGAAAACAAAAAAACAAAGGAGAAAACAGAATGTTTCTTAGCTGGATTAAATGGAAACCAAACGAAATGGAACCATTAGGAGGAAACTGAGTACAAGCCTTAATCAGAAATAACAAATTGTTTCCCAATCTTTTATCTCAGCTATTTGACGTCCCCGCTTCTTACACTGGGGGGGAAATAAGGGAATATGTTGACGGACAGATTTAAGAGAACGTATTACGTATAGTTTACATAAAAATGTTTAGTTTCTCATTAAAACGTGATTCAATCACTTATACTAAATTTAATTTAAGCTAGTTTCTAATGACTTTTTTTTTGTATTATGTAAAGTGAGCGTGATCAATTCACGTTGTACTGACAGGATAAATGTTGTTAAACATTATAAAATCTCACGAGGGTGTTGGCGCTGCTGGGATGAAATAAATATAGTATTAAATTAACGTGATTAAATCATATGTGGCATGATAGTGATGCAGGTGTCATTCCACCTCACAAGGCAACCCAGGTTCAATCCTGATGATGATGAGTTATAATTGTGAATAGTCATAAGGCAAGCTATCATATATCTGATCATATAACCGATCATATATCTGAAAACCCGTCCAAATAGGACTTTAGACTGGTGGAATTTATTTTCATGCAGTAAGAATGCTCTATAAACTTGCTGACATATGGGGTTTTACAGTCTCAGAAATACTGGAAATGTACTCTAATGGGACAATCAGAGAATTCCCTTAATTCTTTAGTCTGTCATTCATTTTGTTTTTGTTTTTTTAATAAGGTTGGGAGCTGGAATTGGGAATACAGGAAGTAAACACTGCATTTCTACAGGCCTTGATTATTTTCTCTCTCTGTCCGTAGCTACAGTTTGGATAGCTTTGAGTACTCTGCAGGTAATAAATGGTGGTTTAGTCTAAACATAATCTAATTTCATTATCTTCCTCCCATGACATAACCTTCCCTGTTGTATTGACCATGTTCATCAATCTGTATGTCTTTCTCCATCCCAGATTTTCTCACGTTCCATAAGCACTGTGCAGAGATACTGTAAAACCTTGCAGCTTCCTTTAGTTTCTATAACAGCTCATTTAGATCTTTATCTATCCATATCTTTATTCATCAGGTCACACGCATGCTCACTCTCTCATCAATCAACCAGGGAACTAATATCTGACTTGGGCTTCTTTTTCATCTCTCAGATGTTTTATTTATCCATTTTTGCTGGACTCAGGCTCGTGTTAAGCTTTGACTGTAAAGTAAAATGCTATCAGGCTGCAGCTACTATTGCAGTCAAAATTATTCAATCCCCATTGCAAATCAGGTTTATTGTCAAAATTTACAGACTTTCAGCTGTTTGCAACGAACAAATCATACGAAAGCAATTGAAATAGTTCAACACAGTGAATGCTTCAAGTGGATTCCCCAAATTCAACTGAAACATTTTGACAATAAACCTGATTTGCAATAGGGGTTGAATAATTTTGATTGCAATTGTATAGTTGTAATTTTTAACATCACATTAATGATAAAATGAGGACATATGGACATTTTTCAGTACTTTTGAAGTTATGAAAACTTAATCATTCTATTTTACTTTATGGCAAAGAATTAGGATATTACAGACATTATATTCATTACATACACCGCATACATTTATACCACAGTGCCTTGAATTCTTGAATCTTATTAGTCAGATGGTGTCGATAAATTTTCCATAACAGCACAGCTCTGAAAGCTTTATGTTAATTAATGTATCCTTCTAATAATGTTTCTATAGTAACTGTTATTCCATGGAGACTTGAATCATTCTTGGATTACGCACTGGAATGAATGGTTTACAAAAATATGTAGTTTCTGTGAGGATGGGACTTATTTAACACGCAAGGAGTCTCCAGTGTCATAAAGCTGTTCCTTTATTTTTTTTCTATCACTGTAAAGTCATTGTGGTTTCTCAGTAACATGACAATTTTTTGAGAGAGAGAGAGAGAGAGAGAGAAAAAAAGAGCAAATAGTTTATAGCTGCTATAATGTAAGGGATAACTTGTTTCATGGACTTCCAAAACATTAAATGTAACAATACATGGGTAAAAAGTGTGATTTTCTTTAATTTATGGAAAAATATAAGAGCAATTAAACACTTTGGAACATGCTGTTAGGAAAATAATCATCTCCTGGGTGGTACCATTGACTTTCCATCAGGCCACACCACACCCTCCTGTTGTTGATTATTTCTTTATAACAGCACGCATCAGAACGATTTATTCCTTATTCATTACATTCTGTATTTAATTAATGTACTTTATACCTATCAACTATAATGTCCATCAGTCTTCTGTATGTCCCCTTTACTCACAAAACCATCTTGCCTTTCATGAAAGGCCTCAGTCATAAATAAGTCTGTTTCTTTTTGCTCATACCTTCCACGTAACTTCATGTCACATAATCATCAGTGCACTCAAAGGTGTGTATTAATAGTGAT
The DNA here is from genome assembly GCA_024331685.1 of Stegophilus panzeri. Classification (NCBI taxonomy): domain Eukaryota; kingdom Metazoa; phylum Chordata; class Actinopteri; order Siluriformes; family Trichomycteridae; genus Stegophilus; species Stegophilus panzeri. Next base: position 21,626,685 of record JANDJT010000021.1, on the reverse strand, counting down.
GTGGTCATGTGACATAACATAGCAGTTAATATGATTTAGATATAGACATACAGTCGGGTCCAGAAGTCTGAGGTACGTGGTTTGTGGAAAAACAGACTTTGTTTTGTCAGGTTATATTACTCATATTATTCATTATTCATATTTAATATGAATCAAAGCAGTTGGGGAAATATTGCACGCTGATCAGAGGACCGTATTTAAGGTGATGACAACAGTTAACTCCATATTGCATCACAGTTTTAGAAAATGAAGCAAATGATGTGTGAACAACACGGTCACATACAGTATATTTCCCATTCTCATAAGAGTTTCACACAGCTACAGTGGTTTCAAGGATAAGCAGTTGATAAATAATTCGTAAACAGTTCTTTTGGGCCCTACTGTAGCAATTGCAATTACGATCTAGCTGTAGCCCTTAACTTTTCTCTTGATAATACTTCTCCCTTTAACACTCCAATTCAACCTCCTCAGTAAAAGGTGACTTGTTTTTTGTTTTTTTTTAATGTTTCTGTCTGTCTCGCTCCCTCTAGACTTGCCAAGTCCTGTACTAACTCCCAGATCCTGGACACTGGGCTTAAATGAGCCACACAGCAGTGACAACCTTTTTTGCCTTTGAGACCAGATTGTAGAGATTTGGAGTTGGTGCTGTTTTCCTCCAGGTACTGCAAAAAGATTGAAGATTACAGTGAGCAGAGTGATCCAATGCAGTCATCCAGACCGAGACAGTCTCCGTCACACCAAAGCAATATAGTCTGTTTTTTCAGTACTGAATCTATGATGTGCTACACTACCACATCTTTTTAAATTCAGATTTCCTCTGGTAAAGCTTTCAGAATCAGTATTAGAATAGTTCCTTGTTAACCAAGAACAGTATTTTTTATTTATTTATTTGAAGCTTAGAAATAGATTGAGTTGCCAGTTTATTAGGTACACCCACTCTGTACCTACCGTCATGCAGTAGGCTATGTTATTAAATACCATACACTGGAGTTACCCAGAGAATCTCTCTCCTGCCAAAGCAATATAGTCGAATTTCAGTATCCACTACCGCCTTTTTACTTAGTTTCCTCTGGTATGTATTTCATTTAGAGCTTTTCAAATCATATCAGGTCAGCAGTAGTATTATTCTGGATCCTTCCCATTGACCTCATTAATGACCTCATTAAATGGCAACTCAGTACACTGTAGTTATTTTGTTATTATGCATAGAACGAGCTGCTGTGAATATTTTAATTAAGCTCTTGACTCTTTATAAAGGAAAATGATCTGTTTAGGTAGATGCAGATGCAGTGTAGGTGCTGTTAAGCACCTAAGAAGGAATCGCACAAAGTTTTCAACTGAATCTCGGTACATGTGCAAATGCAAGCAAGAATCATGACGCGTTTCCATTTGCTGAGAAAAGACCCGAAAACCTGCTTACTCTACACTTGCATATAATGCACGTCTATAGGCAGTTGCTGAAGCAGTCAGTAAACATCGTGACAAAAAGCTTGATTTTTTTTTTTTGTTTGTTAAAATATGATTCTCGAATCTAATTGGTCAGAAGGTGTTGATGAAGTTTCTATAACAGCAGTTCCAGTAGAAGTTCCAGCTGTAAGGCAAATCACAGGTTTATATTAATGTGCTCATTCTAAAATGTTATCGTTTCTATAGTAACAGATCGTTCACAGAGACGTGTATGGCAGACACTCCACATAATGTATACCTAAGAATAAACGTCATAGCTATCTTTCTGTAAGAATCTATGGATGGAGTCTCCGGTGTCAATGTACTGAATAAAGCAGTTACTGTAAGTTTTCCACCACGTCCAAGAACTGAAGATATCATGCTTTGTGGTTTCCCAGTAGCAGTTTTTTCTCAAGAGGAAGTGAGGAAACGTGCTGTTATAGGAAAATTATTTACTTCGCTTTGCATTGAGCTGCATCATACCACAACGGTGCTGATTAGTTTCCTATAACCTTATTCTTTAAACCTTATTCTGGTTTAAAAATCACTGGAGCCTCTCTTTAGCTCAGTTCTGAAATGCTCTTTCTATCTGGAATACACTGCAGATCTTATATTTTAACATGATCAGTAAATCTATTGGCTAATATTTGTATATAAAACTGAATAAATAGAGGAAGTATGCACAATCATGATCTGGGATGCTGTTTTCTTAGACCAGGAGAGGGCAGTAGCTTAGCAGTTTCATTTTCATGTCATCTGTTTCACACACACACACACACACACACACACACACAGAGAGAACTGCATTTTACTCCTGCTACAGTGCCCTCCACTAATATTGGCACCCTTGGTAAATATGAGCAAAGAAGGCTGTGAGAAATTGTCTTTATTGTTTAACCT
>JANDJT010000021.1:21576939-21588071 GCA_024331685.1 Stegophilus panzeri | reverse complement strand
AGGAGAATGTCCGGTCTTCAGTCCATAAGTTGAAACTCAAGCGCAACTGGATTATGCAGCAAGACAATGATCCAAAGTATAGGAGTAAATCCTAGTACTAGAAGTAAGTGAAAGACTGATCTCCAGTTATCGGAAGCGTTTGGTTGCAGTTGTTGCTGCTAAAGGTGGCACAACCAGATTTTAAGTTTAAGTGGACACTTAGTTTTTCACATTGGTGACAGGTGTTGGATAACTTTTTTTGCTTCAATAAAAAAAAAAGACTGTATCATGTGTTTACTCAGGCTGCCTTTGTTTTATGTTGTATTTCGTTTGATGATCTAAAACTATTTAGTATGAGATATACATAAAAACAGAAGAAATCACATGGTCCCACACTGTGCTATTAAATATTTTACTACCTGTCTGCCTCACCACTGTGAAGAGTGTCTGCAAACATTATTACAGAAGGAGACTAGAATGACAACTGAGCAATTTCACTCATATTGTCATGCTTCTGTGAAAACAAAGTATAAGAAAAAGTGCTTACCGTGGATTTCTAAATGCTTCTCAATGCATTTCCGATGCCTTTTTTTCCCCCTTGTATCGTGCTGTATATATTCTGAGTGTCGGCTGCACTTCAGACTGACTGCGAGTGTTGAGGCTGAGCGGATTAAGTCTCTGATCTCCGAACTTAAAATCTCAGCCAAATGCGTCACTTTCTCTTCAAGACTGACACGATGACTCCGTCAGCAAAGACATTCTGGAGTTTAACCCCTTAAAATCCAAGGAGCTGTCACAAGGTTTACATGAAATACCTCACTCTACACACATTTCCAATTAGTTTCATTGTGGTTACGGAATAAAACCTGGGTGGTGATGATGTCTGTGTAATTTGTGTTCTTTGTTATGTTATGGCTTACTGTACAACTGGATATTGACACACACAAAAAAACAACAACAAAAGAGCAATGCATCCTAAATGACAATAAATAAATCAAATAAAGTATAACTAACCTAGATTACTTTTCATAAAAAGCAATGACCCTCTCCAAAATAAGCACACCCCAAAATAGTGTAAAAAGACAGATTTTTAAATATGTGGAAAGAAGCTTTATTGTTGTATATATTATACATTTGTTCTTGAAATTTCAAATTGTGTTGAATCATCTCCACGTCACAATAAATCCAGAGATAGAAGTATGTCTATACATTTTAACAACACGTTAAATAGCGATTCTGCTTCAGTTCTCCAAAAATTTCCACTAATTTCCTGTTTGACATACATACATAAATTCTTCTATGATGGGAAGGAATAAAACCATACAAATGATCTCATAGTCTTATCAGTATTGTTTAAAATCCACAGTGTCCTCTCAGTGTCATTTGGTGTTTCAAAGCAACAACCTGAGCGCTTCATGCCTCTGTTTTTCATCATCACATAACATCTCAATGGGTGAGGAGCTAAAGTCTAACACCTCCGGAGTTAATCAGCCTTCAAGTACATTTGCTGCCTGTTGGCGTCACCCGCTGCATTTGTTGTGGCTCTTTGTTATGCAGGTTGCCTGTAAACTGGATTTTTTTTTTTTGTCCCCCCACGGTGGATAAAGTGAAGGCATGAAAGTGATAGAGTGAATGTAGGAGAGAACGGGCCTTCTTTTGTTCCCTTCCTGTACATGTACATCAGCTCTGTTCTCTGCTGCATCACCTGATGAAAGCGATGATGTGGGCTGATGGAGTCTCTCCACTTCACATGAAAGAGAAATGCAGACTGTTTGTGTTTGCTGTCACGACCCAAGAGGTTCAAAAGGTTACTTTGAAAACATATTCTGTTGTGGGGGGGGGTGTTGTTTTTTTAAATGCCTTTCTCGGTGCACTTCTTGTTAAACAAATCCCCCCCCACCCCCCCACCCCCCGCCAAATTAATCTAGGTTTAAAAAATGAAAATAAAGTGTGTATTTCTTTTCCACATGAATACACTCCATCAACTGACATGGAAATTCCAAATATTTATGCATTTATACATTTATTACATATGTTGGTTGACATTTTAGCCATGTAATCTGGATTCTACTGGTTACTGTTCCATAGAAATATACATGCCTCTTTCAATTTGTACTAATACTAATGAACTGTAAGGTTGGAATAAGTAACACAGTATAAGATTAAATCATTAGCTATTATTTTTTTAAAGTGCATGATAATATAGTAAACAGTAATGATGCTGGTTCTCTTGTAGGTTGTAAAGGGTACGGGGTTTTGTATTGTTGTTGTTCACAGATTATAGGAAGGATGTCATGGATGATATCCATCCTCACCATCAGGGCATCCTTCACACAGGAATCGAGAGCAGTCAACACAACTGCACATTCATTTTGCTAATGTGAATAACTCACAGGTGATTGTCTACTGATCTGAGGAACGTTGTGTTCTTAAGACACAGTTTTGGAGCGTAATGGTTGTGCATGCAGCAGTGTGCTTTAGGCTACAGATCAGCAGAATAAAACTAAGCTCGATTTCATTCAGATTTAAGACTTGCTCCCTGCAAACTTCCTTCCTTAGCATTTGCCACCTAGTGACTCTTGCCTTAGTCAATCACTAGATGGAAAGATGAATCAGTGCAAGCACACACAGGCTGCAGGACTGAGGTTCAAATGGCATTTCTCCCCTCTCATGTTTAGGATTAAACACCGTTACTATCCTTTATGCACGGATGTGATGAACAGGTTGTAGTGCACCATTTACTCTGCCCGAATCCTCAACATGTCCGGTTGCATTTCATGCAACAGCCACGCATTAGTTTCGGAGCCAAACGCATGCACTGCCGCAGACGTGGTAGCCGGTTAAAAACACGCCACACTTACCGGCGCGGACCGGAGACGCGAACATGCAGGCGAGCAGCAGCAGCAGCAGCGGCGGCAGCGGTGGCGGCGGCAGGAACGCAGCAGCAGCAGAGGAGCTTTTTCCTCCCATCCTTCACGGGATCCTTTACATTCCGCCCGGTCAACCTCCAAGCCCATTTACTCACGCGGGAATGTCCGCAGCTCACAGTTTCACTTAACGCGCGCGATACCGCGGTCCCCGCTCAGCGCCTTCAGTCCGCTCATGGCGGCGAACGGAGAGAGGATGAGAAACTCTCCACTGCGCGGGGGGAGAGAGACAGAGAGAGAGAGAGAGAGAGAGAGACAGAGAGAGAGAGAGAGAGAGGTGCTACGCGTCTGATATGCGCGCGGGCCGTTTTTACGCACCACCGGGTTTAAGAGTGACGTGGAGTGTCACATAACAGAAAAGCCCTATCTATCTATCTATCTATCTATCTATCTGTCTGTCTACTTTGTAATCCTTCTATCCTTCCATTAATCTCTCTAAGTATCTGTCTGTCTATCTGTCTGTTTGTCCACCCATCTGTTCACCAATTAATCTATCTATCTATCTATCTATCTATCTATCTATCTATCTATCTAGCTTCCCCCTATATATCTGTCTATTTTCCATCCATCTGTCTGTCAGTCAGTCTGTCCATCCATCCATCAAACGTGTCTATCTTTTTTTTCCTTCTATCTATCTATCTATCTATCTATCTATCTATCTATCTATCTACATTTACCCAGAATGACAAATATCTAAAAAAAAAAAAAAAAAAAAAAAAAAGCATACAAATGAGCAGTTAAGGGTTAAGGGCCTTGCTCAAGGGCCCAACAGTGGCAGCTTGGCAGTGCTGGGATTTGAACTCACAGCTGACCAGAAGTCCAATGTACTAACCAGTGAGCTACCACTTCTATCTATGTATATGCCCATCTGTCTGCCTGTCTATTGTCCACAGATCTGTCTGTCAGTCAGCCTGTCCATCCGTCCATCCAACCATCCATCCATCTGTCTGTCTATCTATCTATCTATCTATCTATCTATCTATCTATCTATCTACTTTGGCATCCATCTATCCTTCCATTAATCTTTAAGTATCTGTCTGTCTATATGTCTGTTTGTCCATTCACCTGTTCGCCTATCTATCTATCTATCTATCTATCTATCTATCTATCTATCTATCTATCTATCTATCTATCTATCTATCTATCTATATATATATCTATCTCTTTGTGCAACACTATAGCTTCAAACTGACCCTTCTCTCTCCTTCATTATCCCTCTCTGTTTCTCTTCATCTCTTTGTTTCTGTCTGTGACTGCATATATTTAGCCTTTTGTCTTGTTCTCTCTCATTCTTTCTGTCTGCTTTATGACTAATGGGGAGTGTTGAGGACGAACACCACACTGCAGTTCCACACGCTGCACAAATTTACTCTCATATAACACACTCACTTCACAGCTTAATGGATTTGAATGGTTTTTGTGGCGACTGAGGTGAGTGACAAAAATATCTTGACTCTTGAATGCTAGTCTAACAGCACATGTGACATCTTCCTGGCTGAATGGTTGAAAAAAGTAATCTAGGTGACACCAGATAGTGGAATCATAAATCATTAAAGACAAACAGTACTAAGTGTGTCCAGGATGTTCAGCCTGAGCAGATTGTGAATAAGAGTCCTGTGATGAACATTTGGGCAAGTCCAAATCTTTTGGGGGATTCATGTGGGGCTTTTCACAGGAGCAGAAAATGAGCAACAGCAATGCTAATATTGTGGAAGAAGTTCATTATCAACTATTTTAAGAACTTTGCTCATAATTCTCAATGTGGTTTTGATGCATAAAAGAAACCATAATGAGAAAATCGAAGTGCTTGGCTCAGCCGAAGATGCAAGCTAAGGATTTTATAATCTAAAGTATTAACCCTGTCCACACATTGTTAATGAGAGGAAATTAAATGGCATGCCACCAAAAGACATCAAGTGTGTTTAGTGCTGGAGTTTGAAATAATGTATCTCAGAATTAAAGATCTTAAAGGGTCATGATCCCAGAGTTAAACTGCATGAATTAAGCACTTCAGATAATGAAGACTTAGAATGATAAATTTTTATAGCATGGACTGTTTCCTAAATATTAACTTTTCTCATTACTGTACTCAAAGGTTTTCAGCCATCCAGGTCAACAGATAAGTCTCTGGGTTGCTTGATCAGAAGGTTTCCATGCTAGCACTATCAAAATGCTTGACCAAGGTCCTAAACTAGATGTGATGTAATGTGGAGGAAGGTTGGGAAGTTTATAAGAACCATGAGAAAGGGGTCCAAGCAAAACTATCTAGGGCAGTGTACGCCGTATGATGGCTGAATTACACCCTGACCCCAACTTCCCTACATGCTGACATATGAAAAGAAAAGCATTTTATGACTGACAATAAGGCCATCCATTTCATTCCATTCTGTCATCAGATAGTGATTTTATTACATGAAGGTGTGAGCTGGTGTAACACTGCAGGGTGAAGGTGCTATAACACAAATGTAAGTTGCTGATGTTGCCAAAAAGCTGCTTAGAGTTCTGTTATATCATCTTTTCCCTGATGAGTGGTGAAATATCTTTGACACATCCAGTAGACTGATGAACTACTACTACTACTAAACAGTCATTATTAGTGTTAGGTTTGTCACCAAATGTTCTCCTATCATTTTTGAGAAAATTCACATATGCATAGTACAGTATGTAAGGCTTTGAGAGGGGTGGGGTAAACTGCTGATCTTGTCATTTCAGCATTTTCACATATTGTGATGTGTAGCACAGATTTTTGTGCGTATTTAAAAAGATACTGTTTACTCACGCAATACAGATTTCACAACTTATTATAAAAAAAATTGTAATTGTTACCCCAATGTTCTGTCAGTTTAGTAATTTGCCAATTCCCACGACACGACACGACAGCTAAGAACCAGGGAGGGTGAATGCTAACACGTGTAGCTCCAAGACACGTGAAGTCAGCCAACCACATCTTTTCAAACTGCAATTTTGTCGTTTTTATCAGCAATTACTGAATTTAAAAATGTCAACACAAGATAAAGTACTTGCTTTAGCCCTTGTTTTGGATGAAGGGATGGCTGAAGCATGTAGAAAGAAAGTACAGTCCCACCGCTCTATGTGGGTTCATGAGATATTGTGGTCGCTGTGGTAGTTGTCCCTCCTCCACTGTGATTGGACGGCTGGGTAAAAAGTGACAGTGACGAGCGCAGCGTTTTACCCAAAGTTGAACATTTTTCAACTATTGGCAACCAGAAAAAAATGCCAAGCACAAAGCCCTCAGCGTGGAATAGAAACTCAGCACCTTGTTACGCTTCTGCATTTTTTAAATATGCAGGGCTCCCATTGCAAACAATTGAAAAAAAAAAATATGCTGGCCTTAGTGCTGGAATCTGTACAGAACTACAATACCCATCAGCACCAGCACATCACATGACCATGTCACATGCACCACTGATCATGCGCACCTGTTCTCTATTGCACCTAACAAGCACCACTATTTAAGTTCTGGGTTTCACCCTGTGTGTTTCATCCAGCATTTACCGAGTGTTACCTGTTGCTACTATGTGCTCATTTTATGTTCCTAATTAATGTTCATGCTTCTAGTCTTGATGTTGTTTATTTTGTTTATTTTGTTTATTTTGCACTTCTAAAAAAATGCTTTTTGGTGACAAGTTGAAATGTGATATGCTCTATGCTGTAAGGTATAGCAGATTCAAATTCATGATCAGTAATGGTTAAAAATAAAGGGTTAAGTTAAATAGTCAAATGTTTAAAAAAGATAGTTAAAAGAGTGTTTATTTTTCACTGTTTTTCCATTTTCATGTGTTAATACATTGATAATTCAAGTAAGTATAATGCTGATCAGTCATCTATTAGGATGGTCTGAATCCTGCACTCTGGGATTGATTGCTTTGGTCTCCACCCACATACCTGGAGGAAGTGCTTTCATTCGAGTAAAGCTCTCGAGGAAGTAACACCAACCGTCGTGCTTGTGATTTATTTCTCCTCTATATAGATAGGGGGACAACACTTGCACTTGCATCCACCTTTGCCTCAAATACCTGACAAATTATTGCATTCAACCAAAACAGACAATATATTTGGTGTTTTTCTGCCTATAAAACTTTGATACATTTAATTTAAAAAACAAAACAAAAAACACATACATATATTTCATGAAAGCAGCAAAGTGGACATGTTTTTATTCACTTTTTAAACTTTCTTCCTGCAAGCTATTTATTTCCAGAACTATATCTAATAGAATCTTAAATGGTTCTCTGGTTTAGTTCTCTTTATTTGGCCACCTAGCTACTGTAGCTTTGCTAGTGTTTTGTCTTCATTGCTGGTTAAATGAATGGAAAGGTTTGCACTTGCAAGGCAGTGGTTTAAATAATATCTAAATCAGCTCAGTGATGGAAACTTTCATCGTTATTACACGTTAGTCTGGTTAAAATCCCAATACACCCACTAAACAAGCATTAATCTGTTACATTAATTGAAAGTGAAGGTAAATCTACGACACAGCTCTTCTTGCAGTTGAGGAATTTTTGCATAATTGATCTGGGACTTCAAGTCTCTTGGCAAAGACAAATTGCAGTTCATCATCTGCTTTTTATGGCAAGCATAACCAGTCAATATCGTACCTCTCCAACAATGCTGGAATCTTCCATCCAACCATCTTCTATACCACTTATCCTTTTCAGGGTCATGGGGAAACCTGGAGCCCCCAGAGAGGAGGAGGAGGAGATCCCAGCAGCACGGGGAGAACATGCAAAGTCCGCCTACATAGGCCCACGGTGGGAATCGAACCCCCAACCTTGGAGGTGTGAGGCAAACATGCTAACCACTAAGCCACCCCCTGCTGAAATCTTTCTAATATATAATTTACTATAAGCCATGCATCAGTCTTGGTGGGGTTTTTTTTTGTTTGTTGTTTTGTCAGTCTTGTTTTCATTCTCAGTGCAAACAAATGGAGTGTGGTAGAATAAATTGAAAACGAGTGCATGTGTAATGAGTTATCCAGAGGGGAACAAGTCCTTATGAATAATCAGATCAATGTGCAATTAGTGTTAATATATATTTTTTTATTGTAAAACAAATAAATGAACAGATGCATGACATTTGCTTCAGATCATGCATCTGTCATGCAGATTCATGTGCTTCAAACATGAGTATAGCTAAAAGGTCTCATCTACCAACAAACATTACTGCGAAAGACCGTGCAAAACAATTTCATGCATTCGCAATTTGCCAGTTCAAGTAGTTTTCCACAAAAAAAGCACAAAAAACTCCAAGTTGCATAGCAAATTTTGAAAAACGCCGCAGCAAAATCACGCGTTTTTGGCCGCAACAAACACAAAACATCCAGCAAAATCCCGTACATACTGTTTAATAGTAGAAAAAAATGAAACCAGTCAGGTTTCACTGTTAGCTTCTAAAAAAATAAAACAAATCTTTTCTCATTCACCATTTTCCAACAACATTTTATGTCATATTAATGAGAAATCCAAAGCAGATGTAGTAGAGACAGCGAACACTACACTCAAAGTCCCAGAATGCAATGCAGCTATATAACTCAGTTGTGTTTACAGCAATTCTGAGTTACGGCAGAGGCTCTGCTTGGCTAATTAAAGATATACAAGATGATGAGAGTGATGGTTTTGATGACAGTATTAGCATGAAAATTGAAGTTTTGGAAGGAGAGTGTACAGGCCTATTCACACTGGGACGTTTTTTCACTGCCCTGTGTCTAAATCAGTGGCTGTCAACGGGAGTGTTCACACCCACACGTAATCTCTGGGTTTGTTTGGGTTTTTTTAACGCGCCGCATTAAAAACTGGCCGACCAATGAGATTCGCGCTTTTTTTCACATGCCTGGAGCCGCTCAAGTTACATAAAAACCACGACTTGGTGGCGCTCAAGCACAAAACCGTCTTGCCAAGCACACGTAGATACCTGAAGAAGAAGAAGAAGAAGAAGAAGATGAAGAAGAAGAAGTATATGCAAACAAGAAGCAAGATGAACGTTGAGCTGCTGGTGTCTTTATGACTTTATGATAAACGCCACAGAAACTACAAAAATATTGATAAGAAGGAGTTGTTGTGGCAAGGAATTAGCGATCAAATAGGATTCGAAAGTGGATTCTGTTAGAAAAGTCCATTTTCTGTTAGCCAGTTTGCAAAAAGTGCACACGTGAACACTGGCTCTCTTCTTCTTTTCAGTGATAAGCGACTGTCAGAAACGGAAAGTTGTGCAGTGCCACCTTGTGTACCGGGGTATTTCTGCTTTTCAATAAGCGCCATCTACTGTCAGGGAGTGAATTTGCACTTTCATTCAGCGCGTCGCTCGTGTTTAACGCGTCAAAAAACGGACCGCTGAAACAAAATGTTCCGGCGTGAAAGAGGCCTTACAGATGAGAAGGTCAGAGAGCTGGACACACTAAAGGACTAAAGCACCCCTGCGTCGCTCTTTTTAGGTAGAGATGAAGCGGGCACCACTCTCAGCAGATAGTCAGATGGCATTGTGGATAATATTGGAAACTGTTAACCAAAGAGAAAACAGACCAACAAAAAAAGTCTCAACTAAAATAAGTCAACTCAGAATTTCATTCGAAAATTAATCATGGATGCCAGTGAAGATCACATGTTAATTATAATGATTAGTATGCAAGACATTGAGGGAGGAACAGAAATGGCTCTCTGGCAGTCCTTTTCAGTCACTAATACAGAGCCTTAACTGCTGAGCTACAGTCTCATTTCTTCTTCTTCTTCTTGTAACATTAAATACTGTGACTTCTTGCGTTATTTAGTTTTGTATTTCTTCGGCTCCATCTTTTTACAAGGTGAGTGGAAGAAAAGAGAGAAACTAGGGCAGTAAACACTGTGCACCTTGCAGCACAGTCGAGTTTTGGGAAGTAGATCAGGACAAGGTGAGCGGAAAGTGTGAGGGAGAGTTTACAACCTGGTGTGAAGGTGAATGTTTGTGCAGAGAGAGAGTGTTCAGTTCAGCATTCAGCTGCTGTTCCCTGTTAGAGTGATATGTTTTGCGTATGACTTATGAAAGAGACTCACAGAAGTGCTAGTAGCACAGTGTGTGTGAATTGTTGACCTTGTTTTTTTTTTTTTAGCATCCTGTGAGTTGCCTTATTTAGCATATAATACACAGTACATATGCTAATGAAATTAAGTGTATTCTGTTATTATATGCAAGTTCCTATTTCCCCTGTTTCATCATGTCTCGTCCTGTCGTTAGTGGTTAGTCTCTGCTCCATTTCATACTAATTTGCATTTTATTTTGTTTTGTTTGAATTTACTTAGTCTCAAGGGCAGCACTTTGGCTGACACTGACTGTGTCTGAATGGGTAAAATTAATTTTACTTGACAGCCTCTGAGGAAATTTTCTGTTTAAACTGTCCTTTCTTTATATAGAACTTGCTGAGGAACACCAAAACCTGGTTTATGGATACATGCTGTAGTTACTATTACCATGAGCTTATTTTCCAAGTACATGTCCTGAAGTGTTTTTATGTCTTTTTAATCAAATATTTGTCAGAGATCGGAATTTTCTTATTTATTAAAGAATTATTCATTCTTAAAAAGCTACATTCTCCATTAAACCCTCATGAAAAATCTCTCTTTCCATTTAAGAGATTATAGATATAGGCAGAAAATGTGAGTATTTTTTTTTTTTTTTTTTTTTAATGAATATGAAAAAAAAGTACATTTTTGCTAAAAAAAAACCTTCACTTGTTATTAGATGGGTGTAACCTATGATCCTTGTTTCCCATATGTTTAATTAATCAGATTAATCTAATCATGATGCTCAATTTACCCAGATGATTATTTATTTTCCTACACTTTCCAAACATCACCTTAAATCTCCAATCATGGAGAGTCACTAAGAGTCCATGGCCAGTTGGAAGCCATTGCCATTCACTAATATCAGTATACTATATAGCATCCATCCATCCATTTTATGTACCACGTATTCTACACAGGGTCGCAGGGAGCCTGGAGACTACCCCAGGGGACTAGGGGGACAAGTCAGGGCAACGCAGGGCAATTTAGAGATGACAATCAGCCTACAGTGGATGTCTTTGGACTGGGGAAGGAAACTGGAGTACCTAAAAGAAGAAAAACCCCAAAGCACAAGGAGAACACACAAACTCCACACACACAAGGTGGAGGTGGGAATCGAAGCCACCTCATCGGCACACACTTAACTGAGCAATTTTAATTATCCTAGCTCCCT
>JANDJT010000021.1:21542072-21576839 GCA_024331685.1 Stegophilus panzeri | reverse complement strand
ATATGTATGTATGTAACAGAAACCTTCACTGTCCACCACCAATTCAGAGCAGGATAATCATATCTACACATCTGAAGTGTTTTAATCATATTGACACACAGGCCATTCACTGATTGACTGAATGATTGCATGATTGTAACATGAATAAACAGCGCTCACAATCACAGAAGATAGTGACGTGTGTAACAAACCATTCAAATAAATTTTTATTTATTGAGCGAAACTAGACTCAAAAGTAAGTATCATTGGCTGGTTGAGATACCGGCACTATTTTTGAATTTTTTTTTTTTATTGAAATAATCCATATTCTTCCTGCTCTCATTTATCTCAGTAAATGACTCCCAAGTTTCTCCAGGAGGTATTTCAGATGATTCATGCACTTTAGAGAAATTCACACATTCTAGAGGAATTAATTGAAACCACTAAAGTACCACCATGAATATTGAATGCTAGTCTGAAGCCCATTATATTTTATAATTAATCATTATATCAGACATGTCCTACAGCTGTTTCATGTCCCTTACTATAGAATGATTACTAAAGAATTTCCTTTATTTATCATCGCTTTTAAAGGCAACGTCAGGGGTTTCTGAAACTTTTCTGCTTCCATAGTTCATTTTCATGGCCCTTTATGTCAGTGCAGAACACAGCATCTTAAAACATGTGTCAAGACCATATTTAATTATTTAATAAATCAATATCACTTGCACAAACACATAACTTGTTTAAACACATAAGCATTTTAATGTAGATAAATGTCTAGTCCACATTTACTACACTTAAAAAAATTTTACGAACAAAAATCTAGGGAGAATGCAAGTGCTGAAACTCAGCATGTTGTTTATTAGGACAAATTCAGTAATCATAATCTGTGTCCATGGCAGGGGTCAAAACACAGGCAGACAGCAAAAAACTGGGATAACTGGGCCAAAACTAGGAAGTACAAAGAAAAGGGTAGTGAAGAAATAAGGCTTGGACTTAACACTGCAAGAATGCATGCTAAGACTTCACAACTAGTCAAAGACACAACAGTATAGACAAACTTATCTAGAGCTAAACAAAGAACAGGTGATCTCAATCAGTTAACAAAACAATGACAGGACAGCAGTAGAGACAGGACTGGAACCAATACAAAAGAATGATGTGAACTCAAAACAGATCTTAAGAGTAGCACTCGTTGTGTTGAGAGGTAGAATTTGTGACACGTTTTAGCCTGCATGATTCTATAGTTTGATCTAGAACAAAATCTGCCCCAGTCTCTACTTCATGACCAATGGTGGTACAATTTATTAACAACAAAAATTCTGCTGATTAAGAAACCTTATTTTTATGTAATCGTTGTACTAGCCCATTTATACCAGCCAGTCCTGATAATAGTGAATATATGCATAGCTACTGTCCACACTATCCACAAAATGCTCCCTCTACAGTTTCCTTTTAAATCATTTTAAAAATCCTCCAACCCATCCAAATTCTATCACGATTTCCGTGGCCTATGAACTTCCAGATGGCATTTGAGGATGCTCAATTGACTGATGCTCTTCCCACAGTGCAAGCAGCAGTCAAGCTTTTCTCCAATCGGAGTTCTTTCATGGTTTATTTTCAGCAGCCCATACTGGAAAGCACTCTTCCCACAGAGGCTCCACTGGTTAGGCTTTTATCTCGTGTCAATCCTTTGGTACTCTTTAACTGACTGGCATTCGAAAAGCTCTTCCCACGCTGAAAGCAACATACAAGCCCACACTTTCAGTGTGCCTGTGTGAGTAAGTGTTCCTACAATGAAAGCATGAGGAGAGCTTATAGCACTTCTCACTTGTGTGAACGCTCAAGTGATTTGACTTTCTTTAAATTTGTGTAGCTGCTTAGGTTTTTCATGAGGAAAGAAACTTTTCCCTCACAGAACAAAATCAAAGGCCTTTCTTCAAAGTCAGTGATCATGCGGGATTATGATATATAGGCTTATGAGACTGAGAACAGTTCTGAGCTTTCACTGCCAACATACAATATATCTGTTGATACAGCTTTTCTTTATTCACTTTGTTATTATTTGTTGCTAATTTGGTTGGGCGTAAGTCAATCTTTTCTAATTTTTGCCCATATTTTCATGGACAAGTGGTGCATCAAGTGATTAATATTCAAAATCTGCTTGGGCAGTATTATTTTTGAGCATCCTTTGATCCAACATTTCTTTCTCTGCTTCAGTCTCATATAATTAATAAACTATCTAGCCAGTCTCGCAAAATGTATGTCCTACACTTTCACACACACACACACACACATCAGCGAACACCTATAAAAACACACAAAACAAATAATTATTTCATCCAGCTAGGTATTTGTATCACTTAAACATTGTATAACTGTATAGAATTATGAAAATTTCGCTGAGATTTCTATGTACGCTCTATTTTTAAAAGGAACAACAGATTTGATTGGATATCACAGCAGCATGCCTAATAACACATCTTTGTTATTGTATTCATTCTAACCCCACCCAATTTTTGACCGCCTGCACCAATGGTCAAGAAAATACCATGACACACCCACACGTGCCAGTGCCATAATCTAGCTTCTTTTTTTTGTGCTTATGTTATGTTTTAATTAGGAAATAAAATAAGGAGCTTCATTCTAATCCTCAGCTTTATTCCAAAATGCAGTTATTTTGAGGAAGACCCTTAGTCCATAACTGCATTGGCCAAATAAGTAAGGAGTAACAGTTAATGCGACAATGTGTAACATCCTGAAGTGTTTTATTCCACTTACACCACAGCAGTTTGCCAACAATTAATTTTTTTTTTAAAGTAATTAAAGAATGACAAGTCATGCTTTTTATCTGTCACATTTAATCCACAAAACAAGTTAGTTCCTGTTATTACTTACATCATAACAGATATAAACATTCATTTCTTCACCTGCCTTCCATTTTCCTTTCTCTTAAAGGTAATAAGATTTAAAAAAAACATTAGGCATGTCATGTTACCAAGAAACTTCAAAGTGCACCGTCCTCTCTCCTGAAGACTTTCCTGTGTTAGAAAACTTAAGTTCTGTGTACTTAAGCTTTTACAATCCATTGACACCGGAGACGTCTTCCAAAAATGTCAAATGAACATCACTTCATCATATCAACATGTGATTTTTAAATGTGGTAATTATTAGGCTTAGATTAGGAGTTCTTACTATAGAAACACTAACATATAAGAACAAGCACATTCATACAAACTTTGAGATTTGTCTTGAAGCCAGTAGTAGTGTCAGAGCAGCTGTTATAGAAAATGAATCAACACCTGGACAATCAGAGTTGAGAATTCAAAAAATAAATAAACTATAAAGCTGGGGTACTAGTCATGTGACCATGGGTATTGCAGAATGCTGTACAGCTATACCAATAGAGCATGAAACACAGACTATACAATATAATGAATCTGAGCAATGCTGAATAATTATTACTCCAGTCATTAAAGTAGAACTTTTAGAAAATAAAATATAGATTTGACTCTTGTGTGTCCAAAGCTGCCTGACAATATTACCATTATTTTACACACTAAAGCTTTTTTTATGATTTCACTATAAAGAAGAATCTGAGAGTGCTGTTCTTACAAAACTGCCTTCCATTAAGGATAATATTAATTCTGCTAAATAACCTTTAAGCACTTCCATTAAACGGCAATTTGCAGATCCGTTTAGTAATGTAAAAATGTTTAAATGTTGTATTTGCTTTAGCAAATGTTACAGGTCTTGGGATGTACTTATTATATAATAGGCTGTTGATATTTTCTACTTGTCATGGTGTACAGTTCCTTCCATAACAGCTGGAAACAAGAGTGCAGAAGTCTGCTTTCATTAATATTGCTCATGTTGCTAATAAGTGAGATGGGTATAAGATATTTTGGGTATTTTAAAATAAACTGTATTGCTAGCGAATCAGAAAACATGGTCTTGGGCTTGGTCCAATCCATTGCTTAGTAATGAGGAGAACAATCTCCATGCAAGTAATTGCATCTCATTTCTATTTTTAACGTTTTGTGCATTTTGAACAGAAGGATATTCTTGTCATTAATCATGTGTACTTTATTCTACAGTACTTTTTCCCTTAAAAGTACACTCATCTGTGGGTTTTTCTTTTTAAGATTGTCTCTATCTAGAACAGAAAACTCAACAATATTGGAGGTCTACAGGCAGTTCATTTTCAGTCAATAAACGTTTGAAACACCAATATATAAAACACAAGGTCATCATTTACATCAGTACAATCTAAAATAAAGGCATAAACATGAGTCAGAAATGAGGAAAAGCTGTATACACTTTCAATTACTGGAGCAATGCTTTAGTAAGGAATAAAAAGACTTCAGGATGTGCTGTTAGGGGAAAATAATCAGCAACGAGATGATGTGATGCAGGTTAATGCAAAGCAGAGTTACTGTTACCTTGAAGTTGATTATTTTTCAATGATACAATGTCTTGCCAATGATACAATGCAATTTGCCAGTGATTACAAATTTTCATTTATTTATGAACGACATGCGCTTTTTAACTGTTTATAGTTACATTTAGTGTTGTGGAACACCCACTATACAAGTCCCTGTGAATGAGCTGTTACTAACTAATTTCAGCTGGCAAATATTCATTCAAAGAAAATTATAATTAATATTAAGGAATTCTTTTCTATGGAAATTCCACCATTTGCGTTAGGTAAAGATTAAGTTTTCAAATCTAAAAGTATTCCTTTTCAAATATTTGAACATGACAATGCAAATCACTGTAACTGCATTCTTATAATTACAGCAGCCAATTTTATTATTTTTTTCTTTGAACTTGTATTCCATTGAGTTTTCCACCTGCCCTGGTAACGCATATTAAAACAGAGACTAGAACGGAAACACGAGAATGACCTCCCGAATTATTTTGATGAATGCAACTGAGCATGACGGGGAATTGAAAAGAAGATGAATGAAGGGGGGTGAATGCAGTTCAGGACAGACAGGAAGAGAGGACAGAATGAGAGTGAGAGAGAGAGAGGAGTGATAGAATGAGGTACGCAGAAGGCATGACGAATGGAAAAATGGACGGCTGAGAGAGCTGACGGTTGTGAACGAGGGAGCTGATGCAGCAGTCCATCTTCAGCTTTCTCTTTTTTGCAGTGGCACAGATGGTATGCAAACATACATTCAGCACTCAGAATGGTGCACTGATATCACTGCCAAAAAAACTTAGCTTGTTTTTGCTCATTTGAGAGACAGAGATTGATGTTCTCCCTTCCTCTCTTGCATACATGTCTGTATTCATCGGTGCTCTGTGGCATCGTTGTGTGATTATCGAGTTAATTTTACTCAAGTTGAAAGCTAAGTTAGCATGGGCTGGCAAAAGAGAAGAGGGAAAAGGAGATACACATCTGAAAAATCATCCATTTTTCTCATGTCTTGCTGAGGATGCAAGGCCTACGATTGGCCTGTCTGGATTTCCTACATTTTATACAGAAATAAAATACATGCCCTATACACATACTAAAGATATTTTCCATGTGCAGAAACACATCATAACAAAGGGCTGTATGCAGAGTTGAGTTAATTGTGTGCAGTGAGGATGTAATACAACAGAATTAAACACTCTTCAGAAGTTGTGCAGGAGATTCATGTGCATGGTGAAGTTTGCCTAAGGGTGTTTTCACATATAGTTCATTTTAAAAGAATCAAACGCAGTTCACTAAGAGTGAACCAGAAAGGGGAACCAGCCGAAACTGACCTCAGTCCATTTGGTGTTCACAATATAGTGGACTCAAAAGTGAACCCGGTTCTTTTTTTTGGTCCTCTACAGCAATGAAGTGATCTCAGACCCTTTCTTGTTCACACCACAACTTCACACCAAGAACTCAGACTCCAGCTCGCACCCAAAATTTCATCCAAGACGTCAAAGAAGGGACAGGAATCCTTCATTTCAGCGGACTCGCCACTTCGACGTATTTTGTCATGGGTGCTCATGTACTTCTGTTGTAGTTTTTTTTTTTTTTACTTTTACCCGGAATTGTAGCGCTGTTCTGTTATAGCCTCTTTCCTTCATTTTTTGAGAAAACAAAAGAAACACTTTTATGTTCTTATGTGTTGAGGACAGTTGGCGTTTAATGCAATCCTCTTTCCCAATTTCAAAAAGTGCAAAGCTCTCCTCCTGAGACCACACGACCCTGTGACCTGACATGCTGTAAAGCTATGTGTTGTTTTCAGCAATGATGGAACATGGCTGCAGGTACGGCAAGCCTCCAGGTACACATGTCGAAACAAAACACAAAGTGGACTGGGAACACATTGCGTTCACATATCACGAAGAAATCGAACCACAAACGGACTCACAAACGAACCTCTGGAGGTGGTCTGAGTACGGTTTGTTTCTGGGTCCTTTTAGTGGGATCTGAGATCACGGTGTGTTCACATATACACGATGAACCGCTCCGAGAATGTTTGGAGGGCTCAGACAAACTAGGTGTGAAAACGCCCTAAAGCAGAGATGTGTCTCAACAAGGAGCAGTATTAAGTTCAGCGCCACCGTCTCATGTAAACAAAATATGTCACATTAAATGTATGTTTTGTGCTGTAAATACTCTAAGAAAAATTATGAACTTCCATTCAAAAGCAATATTAAATACATAAATATGACTAGTAATTAATGGCATATTTAAAGTACACAAAAATAACTTTTTGTTGTTGTTTTTGTTTGTTTATTTGTATTTTTTTGTTTTTTGCATGAAGGAGGATACAGCATCTTAATCTGAGACACTGGTTATCTTGAGGACTGAACATTTTATACATATAATTATGAACAGTACGACATAAGTTTATAAATTTATAAGTTTATAAGACATAAGAAGTTTAGCAGATGAGTGCTTGGTTAGATTATTCTTCAAACCATCATCACATGTTCTTCACTGGTGAGAACACTGAATAAAAACCGTGATGGAGATTCTACTAATCAAAACAGCAAAGTAAAAGTGTGATAAAATAGATCTGTCATGCACATTTAAAAAAAAAATCTAATGCAATGGACGTGCTGGATCAAGTGCTATTTTATAAGCTGATAAATAATGAGCATGGAAGCCATATTGTTTAATTAAGCCAAATTTGAAGTAATGTCATAATTACAACTACAACTCTATTAACGTAGCAATACAGTATATTGGCAATATACAGTACAAGTCTTCTATTAGAAGTTTATTTCACTGCTTGTTATCTTCTCCTTCATATATCATACTTGTTTTGTTTTATTTTTCAGTTCAAGTTGTCTTCTACTTTTATTTTTACATTGTATTACACTGGACAGCTAAGAATAAAACATGATCTTCTTCAGTCGACATATACTATCCCTTATTTATTTTCATGTTTAAGGCAAGTGCTTGTGTTTTAAAGTGGTGGTATTGAAGTTGGTGAAAACTGAAAAACCCCATCTTGCATGCAAGACAAATCACTTTCATGATATATTTTAATCACTGAGTCGTCCTGAAACTCAAGTTAAGCGTGTGCGTATAAGCCGACTCTGAATACGAGTAACTTTCACCTGTAAATACTGACGTAACTTTTGGACTTAAGTCGCAACTCTAAATATGGCCCAATGAACACAGGAGAGAGGATTATTTTAGATTTAATGACTAAGCATCATTTGTTATTTATTTCATCCAACATGGTGGCCAGATTGGGAAGCAAACACTTAGCAGAGAAGACACACATGCCAGAGCTTTGCTGCAGATGGAGCTTTATTTGCTCTGAAAATATCTGCCCAGCCTGTGTGTGGGTGCTGGAACTTATAGAGGACAGTTAGGCTAGGAGCTCACTGGACATTTAATACACAGCATGGAGCAAATTTGTACTGTGTGTGTGTGTGTGTGTGTGTGTGCGTACATTTGAGTGTGTCTTTTCCTCACTGTTTGCTGCACAGGCATCTCTCGAGCGCTTGTTAAAATGACATTTCCCTCACCTCTTTACAAACATTTCACAAGCTCAATATTCCCGTTCTGATTTTATTTACAATTTATATTTGTCATTTTCTACTGTACGTATAGTTCTGAAAACTATCCTGAAATGTATTTCTCTTTTGCATGTATCGTCCTTAATGTTAAAGCACTTCTATTGTTCATGCACATGAACAAAAAATGTTTAATTATAGTAATAATATTCAAATGAGTAATGTTTTATTTGTCAGAATTTAGTCGTAAGTCTCCCGAATAGATTAAGCCTGACACTCAAGCTGGAGGTGAATTTTGGCTCCCCATGCTTTTGGGAATTAAAAGAAGATCTGTGAACGTCCCAATCCAGCAGCACAGAACAGAACCTGCTGTTCCTGGTGCACTTTAATTAGCTGGAAGTGCCTCAAGATGCTCCGAGCACTTCCAAAGAATTATAAATTATATTCCAACACTGCTGACATTTTCCCATGTCTCCGCTCATTTGTATTCATGGCTATCTGGGAGGGGGAAATATCATGTTAACCACCATCTCTTTCTTTCAGCCTTAACTCTTACCTTCAGTTTGTGTCAAAATTAGGCCTTTCAAAAATGTTTTCTTTTCTTTCTGTTTTTGACCATTTATATATTTCAGAATTATACATATATAGTCTTTTTTTTTTTACAAGTAGAACGAGAGTATTGCATTTTTTTGTGTGAATATGGCTCCTGATCTCAAGAGTTTGATACTTTTCTAACTTTTAATGCTTTAAACAAGTCTACACAAAAAAAAAAAACTGTTATAAGTCATTAGAGGAACAATCAAATTCATTAACATTTGAGCTAGCAAATAAAAATAACTGCTGACTTCAGACTCACTTGTAATATTTAAATCATAATATAATAGGATGCCAATGGAAAAATACCACTCAATGTACTTGCAATTCTGGGGCTGTATTCATGAAACATTTTATCAAGAATAACAAATGTTTATTTTATTTATTTTGTACACGTTCGTTTCAAAGGTGCACGGTGGCTTAGTGGTTGGCACGTTCGACTCACACCTCCAGGGTCGGTGGTTCGATTCCCACCGTGGCCCTGTGTGTGTGGAGCTTGCATGTTCTCCCCTGCGGGGGTTTCCTCTGGGTACTCTGGTTTCCTCCCCCAGTCCAAAGACATGCATGGTAGGCTGATTGACATTTCCAAAGTGTATGAATGTGTATGTGATTGCACCCTGTCCAGGGTGTACCCTGCCTTGTGCCCGATGCTTCCTGGGATAGGCTCCAGGTTTCCCCGTGACCCTGAAAAGGATAAAGTGGTATAGAAGATGGACATTCGTTTCATGATGACTTGTGTTTCGTATGCATTTTGATTATAGGCATTGTAGTTTTTATTTATTATTAGTAGTATTTTTAAATTATGTCATGAAACTATGCACACCACTATGTGCTTCATAAAAAAAAGAAAAAAAGGGCAACAACAACAACAACAACAATGACTGCCTATCTAACCTGGCATTAATGAACAGAGATGAATGCCGGTTTCAGCCAACCATCAAGGTTTATTAAAAAATAACGCAAAAGTGACAGACAAAAGGGGTAATCTGAAAATTATAGATAATAAATGGCCATAATTACAGGGTTACCAAAATGAGAGAGAGAGCAAAACAGTAAAAGCCAGAACAAGATCAATACACGGATAAGACTGACTGGCAAAATGCAGAAACAAGACTTAGCATTGAAGCTTACTGACTGAGGTGTGTAAAACTAATATAAATTATGTAAATAGACAAGAGGTACAGGTATTATAAGGCAGAGAAGCTTGAACATCGAAGTGGGCGTGGCTACATGCTCAGGATTCTCAGATATAGGGCAGATGTGACAGGAACTGTGTTTCCACCTAAATTACCTCAAACAATTAGTCCCAGGAACTTTTTTCAAGAGACCATTTGGTTCCTCCAGACCTTTGTTGTCTGCGTTTCCATCATGGTCTAAAGTACCGTGAAGATTAGGCAAATTAGTCTGATGGTCAAACCACTTGTGGGTCCGCCAGTCAGAACCGCTCCTGTTATTGTGATCCTTAATTTTTTTGTAGTCCTGTTTTAATTTCTTGAGTTTCTCTCTGCACTGTTTTCCTGTGTGAACAACGCCCAGCTCACTTAACCGACGTATTAAGTATACTTTTCATTGCGGGTCACCGTTTCCAGTTCCCGCTGTATTTCATCCTCGGCATAAATACTTAATAAGGTCTAACCTTGTAGTGGTCGGTCCATCGGTCGTATTTTTTTTAGAAACTCCATTGTGTTGATAGGAATTGCAATAAACAACTGTTACTGTACGCACCGCAACAGACGGCGGTTGAAATAAAATGCTGCGTGCACTCAACCAATCAGCCTGTTCAGCACCCAAGTCCCACCCACCAAAGTTCCTGAACTTTGAAAAAGTACCATCTCCCAAGTAGGGACTTTCCGAGGGGGTAATATTTTACCCGGAACTTAATTTAGACCCTGGTCCCTGCGGTGGAAACACACCGAGTACCTCCAAAAGTCCCTAGTTCCTGGTGAAAGTTCCTGCGGTAGAAACGGGGCTAGTGTGGCCAAGATTGGAGCGATTATTTACTAAAGGAGAAGTGAATTAAAAAGCATGTAAATATTTTTAATAATAAGTTTTTATTTTTTGTATTATTTATATTACATATGTTTTTATCTGAATTTACCTTTTTATTTAAAAAAATATTTTTATTTAAATGTTTGTTTGCATTTTATTTATATAAATTTATTTACATTATTATGTGCAATACTACTACTACTACTACTACTGCTAATAATAATAATAGTAATAATAATAATGTTTTGATTATTAAGAAACCTTTTATTAACTTGTGAATCTCAAACTGATCTGTCTAGACATTCATTTACATAAGTTCCACTAATTAGTTGTGTGGAGTGATATTTAATTAAAATTAATTTAATTAAAATTTAATTTAATTAAAACACACGCAACACACCTCGTAAATGGACATTTCAGTGTTCGCAGATTACTTTCTTCTTGGTCGCAGTGCTGTTATAGGCTTGCTCAGGAACGTTATTTCAGGGGTAATTTCACCCCATTATGTTGTCAGCCCTTGTCCATACAAGCCCCAGCATTATAAACACGGACCACATGCGGCTGTTTCTCTTGTTCTTTCTGTCCAACACACACACACACACACACACACACACACACACACACACACACACTGTACATACTTGCTGTAAAAGTTCTCAGCAATGAAAATAGGACTATTTGTTTGAGCTACTTCCGGTAAACTAAGAGAGCTGCTTGATGGACTGGTGTGGGCGGACAGAGGGAAAGAGAGAGAGAGAGAGAGAGAGGGAGAGAGAGCTCATGGAGATCTTTTTGAGTGCTGAGAGGTGGTGTGTGGGCTCTGATGCATATTTATAAATGTCACGTTGTGGAGCAGGAGTTGATGTGTGGATGTGTGGATGGCTCTTCGGAAGGGCCTACAGTCATTCCTCAATGCTCTATACATTTCAGACTCATTACAAACATTTGTAGGTTTTCTACCTATGAAATACTATTCATAACTGAAGCTTAACTTTGCTCTCATTTTATTAGTTTAGCTTGTCTGGGATTAGGGCTGGGGTGTTATAGGAGAAAATGGCTATGCTGTTTACATTGCTCTATGATAAATGGGCGATATTTCTAGGTGAGGCACACAAAACATGCTACAATGTACTTGTATAGTCCATGACTAGGAAGTGAAATCGAAGTGACCAACTGAGCTAGAATTCTGGTGATATTGACCTCTGTTGTCAGGGAGGGGTATTGTCCTGGGCTGTGACAAAGATTTTCCCATGTTGGAAAACTTACAGCTTCAGTAACATATTCAAAAGGGCACATTAATATAAACCTGTGATTTGCTTTGCAACTGATCTACTCTCTGATTTGCTTTTATAGCTAATTAATTAACACATTCTGACTGGTCAGAATTGAGAATTCAACAGTGCTGTGGTGTAAATGAATTAATTATCTGCTGTAAAGATGTAAAGTGTAACTACTACCTTGAATATTCTATCATCATTCCACTCCTTTTTTGAAGTTTTCTTAAATCGGTCTTAATCTTTTCTAAACAAAATCTCATCTATTCTAAACCTCTGCGTTAAACCTCCAGAGCTGGAGCCTGTCTGAATATCTTGTATGATTTATTTAGGTGTAATTCTGATTGGATGGAGCAAGTGAATTTAAATCCAGCGTAATCCCTCAGGATTAGAGTTCTTTGGATATAGATTTTCCAAAGTGAAACACACCTTAGCTGTGTAAAGCAAAGCAGAGGCAGAGGAAAGAAAGTGACTTGAGGAATAACTGTGGGACTCGTACTGACAGCAGACATCTGCTTTGAAGCTTTATCCATGTTTGTATTAATGTCTCTGTCCCTGGTGCTGAAAGGACACCACACTCGATCCTGTTTCCTGTGCTTTCACTCACTTCAGTGTTCACTTCTTGGTTGGGCCTCACTGTATTTATAATGCTGCAGGGTTGTAAACTTGGAGTCACTGCACTGCAAAATGCATTAAGGTCACTGAGCTGTGTGTCCTCTTTTTCAGAGGAGGTTCTCCATATTCATAGTCAGCTTACACTGGTGCTTAAATGGATAGCATTTAGACTACAATACAAATATTTGCCTTTAAGACTGAAAAAAAAATATAAAAGGCAGGAGTGCTCTTAATATTCTACTATATACTTCCTGAATGAATTTATATAATGGAAAAAAATATCCCTAAATACTGCCAAGAAAGTAATATTTACAGTGCCTTGAATAAGTACTTCCCCTTGTACTTTTGTTACAAGGAGGACATTAATCATTGAAGGAACCAAGAGACCAAGGTAACTCTGAAGGAGCTGGACAGATCCACAGCTCAGATGAGAGAAGCTGTACACAGTACATCCATCACCCAGAAACTCCACAAAAATGCGATTTTTCAAAGAGTATAAAATCCCCTTTGACGTTTGCTAAATGTCTAGTTGGAGACTCGGCAAACATGTAGAAAAAGGTTCTCTAGTCTGATGAGACCAGATTGAACTTTTCAGCCTTGGCACAAAACACAACTTTTGGCAAAAACGCAACACAGCTCTGCAACCCAACAACACCATCCCCACAGTGAAGCATGGGGGTTGTGGCATCATGTTGACAGTTACTCTGAGGCTCTTGGTTGCTCGATTATTGGTTTTTCGTGCACAGCCTCCTCTAGTCTGATTCACAGATTTGCAGTGCCATATTCTTTCTTTTTTTAATAATGGTTTTAATGATCGTATATGAAAAATTTGGGATATTTTATTATAACCAAACCCTGATTTATATTTTCATACTTTTTTGTTTTAATAGCGCCTTGGTTGTCATGATGCTGTTAGTTCAGGATACAGGTGTATTTATACTGAGATCATGTGACACTTTAAATGCACACCGTTTGACTCCATTCAACTAATTATGAGATTTCCAATGGCAACTGGTCGCTAATTTAGGGGTTTCACAACAATGAGGTGAATACTTACGCAACTACAACATATATTTTTTAAATTCATAAATAAGTTTAAAACTATTGAATTTTCTCCCAGCTTCAGTATTATCGGCTATTTTGATTCATGTTATATAATCCCAATGAAATTTTCATTTCTAGGTTGTAGCACTGCAAAATGTGGAAGTTTTCAGCTCATAAAGATTGCCACAGATTATTTTTTTTCATTTTATGTCTTATAATTGGATATCAATATTAACTGAAGCTTTCATTTGTAAACACACTCAATACATACAACACTGACAGTGTTAAAACAGAATACGTGCAGCGCATTATGGGAAAACAAGCAATATGTCAGACACTGAAATTGTAGTGTGTGAAGGCTCAAAAATATCAATCAAAAAGTTTTGTTAGAACGCATTGTATACGCTCTTTCATTAGAGATTTCATTCAAGATTGAGACAACCTCACCCTTCATACATGCTCCCCTTCTCTAAGGCATCTGTTTTACCACCACAAAATTGGAACACATTTGCTGTCTGGATGAAGAAAAGTATGCTGTTTCCCTCATATGAGCACATTGCTACATTTCACTCCAATGATTTAGCTGCATTGCCACCTGTAGTTCATGAAAGCATGCTTTATCACACCATTAATATTCATATATACAGTATAAAATGGTATGATGACAGTTATGGCTGCAAAAATGACTTTTCTGGAACAACTCATGGACCTCGCCCAAGGACGGCCATAAACTTCCATGGTTAGAGTTTAATTTTCAGATACTTTATTATTATTATTTTTTATGTGTGGGCCTACATTTATTATATGCCCTTCGCAGAAATGGCATAAAACCCCAATTCCGTAAAAGTTGGGACAGTATGGAAAATGCTAATAAAAACAAAGAGGAGTGATTTGTAAATGTAGTTTGACTTGTAT
Source organism: Stegophilus panzeri (assembly GCA_024331685.1). Lineage (NCBI taxonomy): Eukaryota > Metazoa > Chordata > Actinopteri > Siluriformes > Trichomycteridae > Stegophilus > Stegophilus panzeri. The sequence continues at coordinate 21,562,464 of JANDJT010000021.1, read as the reverse complement.
TTAAACAAAAAACATGTAAAGACAATGTATTTGGTGTTTTACCTAATCAACTGCATAGTGTTTGAAAATAAAGGCCTTTTTTAGAGCCTCCTTATATACTATGATTAGACGACTGCCTCACCTGTTTCACATCACCTTCTTATTTCAATTTGTCACATGGCTATTGGTCTAAATTGCCCCTGCCCCAACATTTTTGGAATGTGTAGCATGCATCAATTTCAAAATAAATGTTTACCTTCAAAAAAAAAATGCAGTTGATTAGGTAAAACATCAAATGCCTTGTCTTTATACATTTTTTGTTTAAATACAAGTCAAACTACATTGACACATCACTCCTCTTTGTTTTTATTAGCATTTTCAATGCTGTCCCAACTATTTCGGAATTGGGATTGTATATGAGTTATGAAAAGAACTATGTCAGTGACAGTGATACTAGCATGAAGGTTGAAGTTTAGGAAGCTGATCTGTTTGAGCAGAGTGTACAGATGAGAAAGAGAGAGAGCTGGACAGACTAAGGTACTAAAGCGCTGCTGCATCACACTCATTAGGTAAAAATTAAACTGGCACTACTATCAGCACGTAGTCAAATGGCATTGAGGTAATGTAAGAAACCATTAACCATTTATTGCAAAATAAATCTTACATAGTACTTATAATAAAGAGGGTTTGGGCTTTTTGGTTATTACCTAGGCATTGCTTTTTTTCCACCTCAAATTCTCAAATTTCATTTATAATGTCACTTTTAAAACATTTTGCAGGCTCATGCAATCAGCACACGTAATGGTTAGACCTTGCAGGCTCTCTTCCTCTTTCCTGGCCACAGATTACAGTGCATATCCTTGTTTTCGAAAGCTTTGCACATCACATCTGTAATCCACTGCAGTGTGCAGTGTTGCTGTTTGGTGCACTGGAACCCCATAACGGAGCCTGAAGATGAAATCCAACCAGATAGCAAATGTTGCGCTACAATGGGGAAAAAAAGAAAGCTCTGCACCTGTTTCTCATTACAACACAAATACTCCCACATGGATGAAGCCATTACCGAAGTGATGGGTTTTCTGCCATTAATTGAGTTGGCCATTAGAGGATATTCAAAGCTATTCAGCTATTTGTGCGCTATACAAAACTGACTCGACGAGGAGGTGTGTCCTTACTCTTTTACAGATTTGGGAGCAGGTGCAATAGGATACAGAAGTCTTAAGGCTGTGTTCAGTGCCAATAAGCTCAGAAATTCATTGTTATCAGACTTGTACTAAGCAGGTGCTTAACTCGATTTTCTAGGCAGCATCTTCAGATTATTAAAAAATGCCTACAAGCACTCCACACTCCAAGATAATTCTTGAGTACAGCTCTTTTTCATCCTGCCTAGGCTATCTTTTTCCTTGCCACTGTCACCTCTGGCTTGATCATTAAGGATCCGGATCTAAATGTATCTTGCAGATTTCTGTACAGCTACTCACAATATGCATTGTTCTTGTTATTGTCATTTGTATTTTATACAAATAAAATTCAATTGAAAATGATGGCATTCCTGCAAAGCAGCCAGCAAATGGAATCAGTCGAAAACTTCACGTCTAAAACTATGTGTAATTCCCTCACATAGTAAATGTCACACTTTGATTATGCTGTTGAATATATATGTGCAATAGTGAAACAGACAGCTTAGCAAATTCAGATAGTGATCAGATACTGCTTGCCTTGGCTGCAATGCTTTGAACGTCACCGTTAAATCCATTATTAATAAGTTGTAAGAATATAACACAACTATGACCCTCCCTAGAGGAGGCCATCCACCACAATTCAGTGGCTGTTAGTCAGACAAGCGGGCAAGACTAAGAGGGCAAGGAAACTCTGAACACAATGCTGCCACCACCATGCTTTACTGTGGAGATGGTGGTATGAGCAGTGTTGTGTGGTGAATATTTATGCAAGTCTGGTATAAAGATTTTTTGTGTTCATTTTCATAATTTCATTACTGTTATAGCATTTGTATTTATCAAAATGAAATTAAATCAATACATATCAGTTGCTTTAAGACAATCAATGTGTTTTTGTCTTCTAATGGGGTTGGACTGTAATTTTGGAACGGAAGCATGTAGTTTTCACAAATATTTACAGTAGAAAAATTTCACTATCGAAAGAGTTCACCCAGACTGCCACATAAACAGCAGCACAGTGTTAATTGTTCAGTCTTTCCAGTATTTTGCGATCGCAGAAATGAATGCAAAATCAAGGAAACTCCACAATATTTTCAGGCGCTTACAATTTAAACAATGACCGCATATTTTTCTCAGATTTGGGCCTAGACCCGTCATGTGACAACATCACAACAAGCATTCAGCCAAAGCCCGCTTCGATTCAAGTGCGTCGAACAAGTAGAACTAAAATGTCTCATTTACCAACAAACATCACTGCGAAAGACCATGCAAAACAATTTCATGTAATTGCAATTTTGCCAATTCAGTTCGTTTTCCGTAAAAAAGCACGAAAACTTCCGCATTTTTTTAAAAAAGCTGCAGCAAAATCAAGCATTTTTTTTGCTGCAACAATCACAAAAAACTCGGAGTGATTTTTTGTCATGTCTACGCAGGAACTGATATCAACTTGCATTTCCCAAACTGCCTCACAGCCTTCAAACATGGCTACCATGAATTCCAGTTCTCAGCTTGCATCACTGCCTACAAACATGGCCGCCTCAGACTCCAACTCCCAACATGCACACTCACTGTTCCGCTCACAATCAGCCGTCTACTGCTCACACACACCTGGACACAATCACCACTGACCTCTATATAAACACTTACTAAACCCACAGTCAGTGTGAAGAATCGTTTAGTGAATTTGCTCCTAAGCCTGTTTCACTGTGTTTAAAATCCTGGTTTTGACCTGACTTTGCTATTGCTCTTTGGTTTTGAGATTCTGCCTGTCCTAGTATATACTGTTTGCTGATCGCCTGCCTGTTTTTAGACACTGTTTTGGAATAGTTTACCAGCTTGCTTCTATTATTAAAAGCATCCTTTGTGTCACATCACAGCAAACCAGTGACTATTGGTGACACTGCAGCAGATTTCCCATCCTGCACTGTGGCCTACAAACATGGCCGCCATGACTGCAATTCCCAGAGCACTCACATTCATTCTAATCATTCACACCTACATCGAATTCACAGCACTCACAACCACAGTATAACGAGATTGTTTGAACACAATGACTTTGCGAAGTATTGAGTGTTATCACCGTACCAAACGTTTGTACCCTGTTCCTCATTTTGTTTCATGTTCATTGATCTTGTTTCTCGTTCTCCTTTCTCGCCTTGCCTCGTTTATGCCTGTATGCAGGTCGCCTGACCCTTTCCTCTTTTGGACCACGCTATTGTCTCATGATTTGGATTTGTCTGCCTGCCTCTCTTTATTAAAAGCTCTTATCTGCACTTGCATCCGTCCTAACCTCCATTACATTAATAATGTGACACTTTTCAACTGTACCTGCTTTCTCCAGACGATATTGTCTAAAACGTTATATTATATAAAGTTATATAAAGCACCTTATGTATTATTTAAAGTACATGTGTCATACATCATCATTCCTACACCTTCCAGTCAATAAGAACTTGAATATTAATTTTATTAATTTTTCTAACATACTTCTTGCTACTGGACCCTACGACTTCATCTGGACTCATCACTTATTCATGAGGCCTGTGGCCTCCATTCCTTCATCTCTGTCCTGAGCTGGACATGTTTTCCAGGAATAACAGATGTTCTTCCTCCCTGTTAGAAATCCCTGCAGGTCAGGGGTGACTTTTAGTGACAGTTTATTATGGCATTACTTGCTTTCCCTCCATTTAATGTGTAAACCAATATACTTGACTATACTATAAGGATCACATTTGAAAGAATATTTCAGTTTTTAGTTATGGTATGTACTGAGGGATGGGTATGTTTGAACACATGTGGTATTTCTATGATTAGTGGAACAGATGCTGTGCAATGCACAGCATGGCTCATTAGCGGCACAGTTTGTCTAAGATTACAGGAGTTTTTTAATTAGATCAGGTGTCTTATTCTGTTCCTGTCTTCTGATGCATCATTATGAAGTTCCATGCAAATGCAGCATCAGGGTGATTTCAGATGAGTATGTTGTTGTTGTTTTTATCTCTATTATCATACATGGAATCTCGAATGCTAGAGCTACTTATTACAGACTTATTCTTTTAGACTAGAAGGATAGAAATGTGGATTAGTGTGTTAATGAATTCCGTGCGAACACAGACTGGCCATTGAGAGATGAGATGAGATTCCTGCGCTGCAGTTTTAGACAACTTTTAAAATTGTCCATCTGTGTTGTTAGCTACAGCTCCATCTGTCCTTGTGTTCTCTCCTCTCTTCACTATTTTAGGAGGTTAGATTTAGAAACAAAGCTACTTGCTTTGGCTCACTGCAAAAATTCAGTGGCATGTTATCTGTGATGTATGATCTCACAAATACTGAGTAATATGCTTTGAATAAACTAAATACACAACGCAACTAAATTCTTTAGGAATCAGCAGTGAGGCCTAATAATATAATCTCACTTTAATAAAAGTGTTTTAAAAGCACTCATAGAGCTATATAAAGTGATATGTATTGACATAAAGGCTGAAGTAAGCACAGAAGTGCCATTAGGTCTTCAGAAAAAAAGGTACTTATAAAACTATAAACCTGAAGAGGATTGTCTTGCTACAAACTAAAGGTATGTTTTTATTGAAGTATAACACGTAAATGACGAACCTCAGCATAATAAATCATGATATTTTTTAGTACGATATTGCTCTAAGCTTACATTATACTATCATGTAATGTGTCTGATTTATATATGCTAAATACTTTTATGAGGGCTTATAATGACAAAGTATTATGCATATAGTAATGAATTTGTTTAAAATGTAAATATGGCATGTTTTGCCCATGCCATTTTCATATATAGTTTGAATGAAATCCATAAATGCTTAAACTTTCTTCTGTTCACTTTTTAGTATAACCAGAGTTTTAAAAAAATTTACTTGAGATTGAAATAAGTGCAAAAAAGAAACACATTTCGGTTAATTTAATTAGTTTTCAAACCATTTTCAGTTGAAAATGTCAGCATTTCACCATGTGAAGTGTTTTCTCAGGCTACCATACATATGGTGAACTGAGTAGCTTGGTGTAAGGAAAGATCTGAGATTCCCTGAGAGTTAATAAGGTTAAAGAATTGATTTCCCTCTCAAACTTTAGTGAAGCAAGAGAGATTCATCAGAGTCTTTGCTGTGCAATCTGATGCACATAATCTCTCAACCATTCAAGAGGAAAAAAGATAACCTACAAAAGTGCAACTTTAGAAAAATGAGAAGGAAGGATGAGAAGCATACAGCAAGTTTACTTCAATATTGGTTTAGATCACTTTTGAAGACTTTTAGACCGTGATCTGGGGCCTTATATTCACCATGTCACCATGTTTAAAGTGTTCCCATGTCTAAAATTACTCACAGCTCAGAATATGACCCAGGAGTTACATTACTACTTAATGTTATTTTCAGTGATGAGTAAGATTGACAGGTATGAATTAAATTCCTTCCACATTTTATGACAGCATCATGTAATTGAGCGGCTGTGATGGTGTTCTCAGGTTAGCTCTGCAGGTAGACAGTATGCGTATAGACACTTTATACTCATAATCAGGAGAATACTACTCATGATTATGGATTTTCGTGGGGCAAAAAGGACATTATTAATGACAACTGTCCAGTGATTTTTAGAGTATCCCACTAATATGTAGTAAAGAGTCAACTTGAACAAACTATGTACACCAATTTTCAACGGGAGATCAGAAAGACGTAGTCTGGTCTAAAAGTCTCTACACCCAGTCCAAATGAACTTCTCATAAATTTACCTCGTTTGTAAAGAAATTTAGCTCATCGAGCTTTCAAATGCTCAAATGTTTCAATTACAGCTTTACTGCAATTGAACATTATAATTGTAATAATTAAGTACTAATTGGTGCAATGATGATGGTGTCTGCTTGCTGATAATTACATTCCAGAGACACGTGAAAAATCTAGCTAGTTACATAGTTTGCTAGATAAGAATGTAGATTTAACTTACTAATCAAATTATATCTAATCAGGGAAAGGACTGAAAACTAAGGACCAAAAAAAATATCAGTGTTCAATTAACTTACATTTAAATGGCTTTTTAAAAAGAGGTTACACCGTAGGTGTATTTCCTGTCACCACTGTCACAATCTGCAAGACAAATCAGAAAATGGATTATCATTAGCTATCCTGTTCACTGTCCATGCCCCACTCAGAAACAAATCATTCACAGAACAAGCATGGGGGCAGCATGAGTCCTGCTGTAATGGACGTTTATAAGCACTTGTTGCAGTTCCCACTTTTGAGCACTAGGCGCACTAATGAGTCTAATAATAAGTGACGCTAAATGGGATAGCGTGCACTGCCCCACAATCCTCATGAACGTCTAGAAAAGTGACACAATCAGTGGAACATCAGCTTGTTGATCACTCAAAAGAGGTGGTTAGTATTTTAAAATGTATGGAGTTGTGAATGAGGACTTAATGATGATAAAAAGTTTGTTAAATATATGTATATTTGGCAAACACATGTCCCTATGGATACGCCGCCATTGTTTATACTTGCATCATGTTAAAATTATTTTTAATATCATTTTAACGCATGTGTTTATATTAAGATGCATCAACATTGGACATTTTTGTTATTTACGTCTCTGTTGTGTCTCGATGGTGTTTACATACTGAAGTTTTGTCCTGAAATGTCTACTTTTATCTGTAATATCTCCAATACACATTAGTCATTTATAGTGGTTTCATTATTTTGATTTCCTTCAAAGAACTCTGGCAAGACAGCAATCTCCACGAATGCATTGTTTATTATTTTCAAATGAGTGCTAGGGAAATAAATGTTAGAATGATATTATAGGCGCTTTAGGTGCTCACAATGTTTGACTGCTGCTTGATTGATTCCAAACATTGCTGATTCTTTACTGCTGAAAAATGTGTGCTCTGCAGCTACCTCTCCAAATTTTGTTATTTATGAGTGCTCGTGTGTATTAATTATCTTGATGAATTGGTTTTAGTCGTTTTTAGGATCAAAATGACATCACTCTCAGAATTTTCTAGCAGTTATAACGGATTTCCCACTCTGAGAGTCATGATGAATACAGACGCTGTTGTTAATATACAGACATTTATGCAGGTGTTCAAATAACACACGTCCTTGCTATTTCAGACGTATAGATGCATACAATCTGAAGGCATTTTTATCCTCTAAACGTTTTGCCCAAAATTGCTGCCCAATAGACTTAGTTGTTTAGTTTGTTTATTTTACTAGTACACAAATATGTAGATATTAACATTTGAACTTCACTCTCAACCTACAACACTTGAATTGAGATTTTCTCAAGTTTATGCAAATTATGTGTAATGCTGTAAAATTACAACTCAAATGATTGGTTCAAATGAATGTTTCCTTGGTGGAACCCTGTGGTGTATGTGGTCCGACATTTCTTCAGTTCTCCGATCTTCAACTTTAGGTCCTACCTGCACTTAGTTCCCATTTACTGTTTGATTTGCAAAAAAACTACTACTGTTTCTCAGAATAAAAATAAAATAAAAAAACAATGCTGGACGGTGCACGCTCACAAGTGCCAACAATAATGGTAGCTACATGGCCACAAGACACAAACGACAAGTGATAAGACTTTAATTGTTGACGTGAAAGTAAATCAAATTTCGTTTGGGGTAACCTTTGAATGGTCTTTGTAGAACCCTTCAGCACGAAGTTTCCCTTTCAAGGAAAGTTTCAAGTACAACACTTTTAGGAGGTAAAGAGTCCATCCATCCATTTTTCCATACCACTTATGCTACACTGGGTCACAGGGAGCCTGAAGTCTATCCCAGGGGACTCAGGGCACAAGGCAGGGGACACCCTGGAAAGAGTGCCAACCCATTGCATTGTAGAATCACAAACACATTCACACACTATGGACAATTTGGAAATACCAATAAATCTACAATGCATGTCTTTGTACGGAGGGAGGAAACTGGAGTACCCAGAGGAAACCCCTGAAGTACTGGGAAAATGCAAACATTAGATAGGCATGTAATATACCCCTTCAATGCTTATGTGTTTTATAGATCTAAGTACAGGGTAGGTTCAGAATAATCTAAACTGATTTTAATGTGTTGTACAAAATTCACAATCACTGCCTTCATCTGAAGCCCAACACACATTTAACTCATCAACTCCATAGTGATTTTTTTTTTTTTTTTTTTGGCAGCTAATCATTTCACTCCTCTGAAATAATTTCTTCTTAAAGGTAAGGGCTGTCTAAAATCTGCATGTGTAAGCAGCATCTGTCTGCTTGGTTGTTTTCCTGGCATCTCAGCATGAAATGCTCATAAATAGCTCATAGCGCCCAATGCTAATAATAATGCTATTACTAATACTAATACTATTGATATTTTAAATTAGCTGTCTGTTTACTTGCAATAATAGCATTTAAATGAGGGTTACATATACTATATAACCATGGATCTAGTAAGCTGCGCTGAGGACCACCACTTTCCTTTCGTACTAGTGGAGTAAACCTGTTTGCTTATTTTTTAGCAAAGCCATCACCTCATGACCATGAGCTCACATGAGCAGCCAGTAAAAGATCCCCAATATGTCATGCTCTAACTCTGGCTATTCTTGTCAACTTCATTCTCCCCTGTGGCCTGGCAGTCCTTCACTCAGTGGTAGAATCAGTATTACATTTGTAACTTTTTATTGGAATACCTTCTGTTTGGACTGCCACTCCTTAAAAGTGGCGATACCATACTTTACTGAGAATAAGAATTGTTCCGTGTGCTGGTGCTGTTCATATTGAGGATAAGGATCTATTAAGGGTGAGAATCACTCAAACTGATAAAACGCTATACAATCCACCTTCTTAGTGTTGCCCAGGAGGTAGCAATAGTACATGTCAAATGGCAATCAGTGGAAGAAGGTGCCTCTTGACCTGCATTCAAGTATGCTTGCACAGTCACTTCCTTTACCCAGTTGGATAATGTGACTTCAGACAACAGATCCCCTTTATGGTGCTCCATAAAGCACTCAGTTGGCCAGTTTCACCCACCAGCTGACACGCAAGTCCACATAGTGCTTGAGGGCCATACTGGACACAAAGCCAGCTTAGGCATATTCTCACCTGCAAGGGAAGAATGATTGATCAGTTTATTGATACAATGCAGCCTCAATATATTTGGTAGGAATGCTGAGTTTGGCCATAGTGTGACATGCTTGATTTGCAGTCCCCATTGCAGACACTATGTGCAGACTGATGAGATATGCAATATTCCTACTCTTCTGGCCATAGAGATGGCCAGTATTAATGCATTGAAAAGACACTTTATAGTTGCTTTATATCTTTCACTGGTTCCATAAGTAGTTGCACATGTTGTATGGTCTAATGAATGCACTGCAGTGTCATCCATAATAGTGACAGTGGTGCAAAGGCTGTAGACCGGCTCAAACTGACCCTGTACTCTCTGTGAATGACATTAGGCAGTGAGTGGTGTGTATTTTCATAAACAGTGCTACAGAGAGGCTGAAGGGCAGGACATAGAATTGGAAAGCCTGGCCTTGTAAGGCAACCCATAAAATGCATCAATGTTCTGGGGCAATGGGAACATGAAAATAAGCATCATGCAGATCCACAGATGTGAAACAGTCCTGTGGCTGTATTGCTTGAAATAGATCTGTTACACTTAGCATATTAATCAGACGAACCAATCTGACCATTTCATATCGGGAATTGGACAAAAAACATCTTTCTTCTTGTAGCCACCATAGCGGTCTGATGGGCAGAGAATATAAAGAACTAGACTAGAAAGTTTATTATGTTGATTACACCACCAGAGGCCTCACACCCCGGGAACTCAGTATAAGCCACAGGTTTCTAGCCAATCCAAAGCATACAGGTTTGTTATCAGATATAGATGGTCAGAGGTGTGGGTTCCCATAAAAACAAAAGACTTTTACTGACAATTAAAAACACTTTAATTTCATTTGATCAAATGAAAAGACCCAACCCAAAAGAAAGTATGGCAACTGAAACAAAATAAATGGCACAAGAAAAACTGCACACAACAAACCAAAACAACCAAAACGAAGAAAAGCACTAAATCAGAATCTACAATAGCCACAAAGATTCAAGAAGAAAGAAGTTATTAACAAACATGCGGTTCAAAAGAAAACAACATTCAAGAAAAAGACAAAAGAAAACTAAAATAATTCACCTGAGACTGAAGAGTTCATTCACAGGACTCTTTTTGGGCCTTCAACGGAACAGTTATCAAAATAAACCAACAAACTCAAATGAAAACTCATTCGCACCAGCAAAGACACAGTAAGTGTAATCAGTAAATGAAAATAACCCCTCTAATACACACACAAGAATGTACAGGGCTGAGGGACATGTACAAGAGGCCCTCTGTCAGGAGGTGGCCGAGAAAACACACGCTCATTTACAACCTCACTACACACCACTCACCACACCAAGTAAGGACACACCACTCAGTGAATCGGCACCCCACCACCACAGTACCAGGACACCCACCTCAGTGACCCTCAGCTCCTGTATATAAAACAATGTATTAGTAACACACACCAATACACTTACAACACAAAATATACACATTCAAATCTACACAATATGAAATAATCAAAAGCCTAGCCTTTGTTGCACATAGAAAAAATATAAACGTAAATAAGCAAAACTAATCCCACTCTAATACATTACCCCACCTCCCAAAGGTCGGCCGCGTAAACGGAGATTGTCCAAATCCCTCAAACCAATTTGGATGAAGGAAGCAGGCATCAATAATTAGATATGCAGCAGAGCACTAAATGTTTGGAAAGACGGAGAGAACTCACATCACTCCCTTCTCCATGGTGCGGTGGGGATTAGTAACAAACAAAATACACCAGACAGGAAAAGCAAAATTTAATGAGGCAAAGGGAGTGCTGTTTAAACTACTCTTGACTACACCACTCCACTTTTATGCGGGTAGGAGATCCCAGATCACCCGAGGGCTTCCCGCATGGCTATTCAATTCAATGAACATACCTAAGGCAAAATTACAATAAACAAAACATTACTTTTATTAAATACATGGAGTCTGGTCTCATTTGATTTCACTCAAAAGCTGGCCAGAGTTGCTCATAAAAGATGGCAGTATAAGTAACTGTAGGGGGTAACATAACACTTCAAAAGAAAACACCACAAAAAATAAAATAAAAATACAATACATCACACTAATGGATGAAAAGACTCAGACACACACCAATTCCAGACCCCACTTAGAGATGAGAGTGAATATCCCCCCTTTATTTACATTATGCAAAGCTGTAAATAATGGCCTAGCTCAAGTACCCAAATATAATTGGCTAGTCATGTCCCAACAACAAACAGAAAATAAAACAACAACAATAAATTAGCAACAGTAGTCCCAAAACCCCTCGTCTATTTGATAAACAAAAAGAAAGGTGGGGAAAAGAGTGATCAGTTGCACAGGACAAATAGAACTTTAAAAAGAAAGGACAAACAGTAAATAAAACAAAAATAAACAATATGTCAGCCCATGTAAAACAAAACCACATTCTCAGTAAAAACAACTGTAATTGTTATATCTAAACAGATACAAAATACATTGAAAAGTAACATCACATCATAACATTACAGTTTCAAATAGAAACCACTGTCCATATATATTTATTTATTACAATCAACATAGACAAATTATATAGTCAAAATAAAAATAAAATAAAAATACCTTTGTTGCTTTTGGCTGATTACGGAAGCCATGGGGAGTACAACAGCCATACACTTCCTAAAACAGGAATACAAATTTAATACTTTTCTACAGAAGAGTCATTTGTCTTGATGCGTAAATTTCACACAATAAAACAACCCACTTTAACAATAAATTGTAACCCTCATGTGCAGTATGCTGTCCCGATCAACCAATCAGAATCAACTTGGGCACCCACTCTAGTATGGACCACAGCTACTTGTGGATGACTTCCCACTTCTGTGTCCTCAGGACTCGACTCATTACTTGGACTAAGAGAGGAAAATGAAACCCTTCTACAAGGTTGACAGGGCCTATCTGTGCCATGGGGAACCAACTTAAACTCTGAACGATGCATGACCTTATTAGGACCAACTTTTCCCCGTGTTCTGATTTTATACAACGTCCCCACTTCATCAGTGCAAGTAACAATTTCAAAGACAGTACAACATCAGATATCCTGGATCTTGTGGTGGCCATGAAAGTAATTTCAACAATATACTAAAATGCCAGGAGGGAGTATGGATATTGACTCAGAGAAGCCAGCCCTACGGATCTCAGCTGCAGTCTCCAAGTGCCTTTGGGCACTGGTATAAACCGACATCAAATACTCTTGATGCTGACAACCCAATCTGATGGGGTACACTCTTCTTCAGCTTCATCACTACTGCCAAGCAGATGGTCAACAGGCAATTTAGGTTTCTGCCTAAAAATCAGCTCATAAGGAGAGTGTTGAGTCATGCACAGTTGGATTATATGCAAAGAGGAGCTGTGGCAGCAATTGCGGCCACATTCGTTTCTGTTTAGATAGCAAGGTACGAAGAAAAAAATCGAGCAATGTCCATTTAAATCTTTTGCATTGGCCATTACCCTCAGGATGATAAGAGGTCATTCTACTTTTAGTAACACCATACATACGAAACTACGCCCCTGGTCGGAGTGAATCCTTTTTGGCACCCCATACACAAAAAACCATTCCTCAGTCAAGATCTTAGCCACTGATCTTAGCCACTGAACCAGAATTTGTATCCCTGAAACCAACTTAACTGATGTAGTCACCATCCAATGGGAAATGTTTCAGCAGTAGAGCATTTCATTTCCAGCTGCTGTGCTTCACAGACTTGTTGCACAAGACATTGTAGTGGTGAGTGCTGCTGTTGAAGGCCTACCTCACAGGATAGACAAGGGCCACTTAGCTACCTATCTATGTTGTTCTGCTGCCTTGGGTTAGTGTGAGGCAGGTAGGTCCCTTATGGGTATTGGAACATGGACCATGGTTGTGATGGCCCAGAAGTGCCACATGAATGGTCCATTTGTCCAGGCTGGCTTCACGATTTTGAAACCTGAGCTCTCATATACAGGGCTTTTTTGGCATCAGGTACAAAGAATGACCCTAGCATGAAAAGAGATTTCTCAGAGTCAGTTTTATCAGGCAGAAGGGTTAATGTTAACCACACTTGGTAAAGTTAGAGGACAGTCTAACAAATCTCTAACTTAACTAACTTAACTCATATCTTGGCCAAGGTGTTCCATCTCCAGGAGTAAAGAGTCAATCAACTCACCTATAGAGGAGCTTCTGAAGATTGGAGAGCTCTGATGCTAGCAGTAAAACAGATAATGTATTGCTGGCACATCATGCACAGGATGCAATAATGTCCTCACCAGGGAGTCATCAATGAGTCTGTACTCGGTACTTGTGCAGCACACATCTCACATACTCTCAGGAAATAACAGTGCCAGAACATGAAATATGCAAAGCAGTATATACTACCCTGGAGGACTGTAGGAAAACATCATGCTGGGATTTGAATTTGCAGAAACAGCACTGGCTGTGTGACAGCAACCATCCACCTTCCCCAGGCTACTACAATAAGCACTGAGAGCTAAACGGTGAAGGAAATTTTGGAAAATGAAAATGGGTGTCTTCTTGGTTGTAAACCTTTGCTTGATCACCTTATATAAGAGTACAGCTGATCTTTTCTCTTTAATGATTATTTATATACAGTAGTATAAACACTGGCCTTCTAAAATGACTAAGTCCATATCATGTCTTCATAGATAAATTAAATACAATTGATGTACATACTGTATCTAATGGTAAACTGATCTTGTTTTTTTTTGTCTCATGTACAAGAATGCTTTCATGAGTCCAAGGTCCCATTAAACATCACCGGTATCCATGGAGACCAGCTGAGCCATCTGGGCCCATGATATAAGGTGGTGTAATCAGATTCAGAAATAATAATCGTTTCTTTTAATAAACGGCATAAATTTGCGGAGCAGAGGGTCACATTTTATCCTTCATGTGCGTCATTCAGGCCATAAAGGAAGCAATGTCTTCATTTTAACTAATGCATGCTGTCAGGAAGTCTGAGAGAAATCGTAACAGGCATTAGCATGAGCACTGTCTGTATTGACTCTGTAAACACCATTTACCTGTCATGGCAGCAGTTAAATGCATGATACTGAGAGGCAAATTAACAGTCATTCCTGACCTCCCTGTGAGATGAGAAAATTTGTTCACATAACAAAACCAAATCCAGGTCATATCCAAAGGTTTACCTTCATGCAGAGACTAAGCACACATTTTAGTCTACTCATTTGCAATTTTAAGAAAGAGGAAAAAAAAAAACTTTACTACTTACATTTTCTTTCAGACTTTTCAAATTCAAAAATAAAGATCATGTCTTAAATATTTTATTTTGTTTACTCTGTGCCCAATTCAATAGAGTGCTGCAAGGATGATGTATTTTTTTTAGTCCAACCCGGAGGTTAGCATCACTCCGGTTCCCTTGACAAAAAGCCAATAGGATTTTTCCATTGGCCTTTGGATTATTGCAGAAAATAAGCTCTGTGACCAACAAAAGTTTATGATTCTTACACATTTTATTCATCAAGATAATCTTCACTAATGAACACAACTTTTATGAGTTTCTGAAGCCTAAATACAATCACCAGAAGTAAAAAAAAGCTAAGGGTAGGCTTAGTTGAGTTGGAATAATTTTCAAGAGTAGTATATAAGTGTGAACTTATTTACTATATAAATGTGCACACTTTTTCACTTTCTTCAATATAGTTTTGATTTTCCTCTTCTACCTGTGAGATATGTTACTTTTTTTATTATTATTATTAAATTCTACAGATCAATTTCTGTGTCATTCAGTAAATTAACACACAAAGTAATTTCAATGTATTGTTATTTATTAACTTTTAGTTGTTGGTAGACTATTTAGAGATTGTATATTTCCATTGACGTGGCTTCTTGTTTGAAACAATATTCTAATGTGGGCTTTACCTTTAAAACTTCAACAATGACGTACAGTAAAATACATCATGTTTGGATAGACCGATTGTTACAGAGGATGATGCTGTAATCCTTGCTTTCAACTTCAGAGAATAAATAACTAAATGCATCATGGCTTGGCAAATGAAGTAGAAACCCATCTCATAGGTCTACTGGATACAGATTTATTGGTAAACACATTTGCAGATGCAATGTCAGGTCCGTGTTTGTTCCATTTAATATTTTGTCACCATAAAGCGATGAATGAAATAGATGAAAGGCGAGAATTGCACACACACACACACACACACACACACACACAAACACACACAGTGCACTGATTAATTGTGTTAATTGCAAATGATCAGTGTGGGTGTAAAGTGATAACTGCTCTCTTTAGGCCCTCTCATTCCAGATCTCTCTCTCTCTCTCTCTCGCTTTCTCTCTCTCTCTCTCGCTTTCTCTCTCTCTCTCTCTCTCTCTCTCTCTCTCTCTCTCTCTCTTTTTTTCTTTTTTTTTTTTTGTCTCTCTCTCTCTTTCTCTCTCTCTCTCTCTCTCTCCAGTGATGGTTTCTCCTTTTATCACTCTTCTACCATGCTGTGGAACTTGTCCTTTTCTGAGATTTTTCTTCTTTAGCTCTTTAAACGTTTAATACATTAGCTTATGCACAAATCGACATATTGTTCCCCTCAGTGACAGCAGGCCGCAATGCATTATATCATGATGTCTCATCGATGGCATAATAAGACTGATGTAGGACAAATTTTTACATGCACACTTAAAGGCAGATAGACGTTCAAGATTTCTATCTTATTCTTTTTAATTGAATGTTTCTTGCTTTTTAACAGTAATTATAAAATACAATGCAACACAAATTAAAATGTGCAAGTTTAAATGAATCTCACACAGAACGAAAATAAATAAATAAATACCACCCTCCCACCTAGGGTAGTGCACATACAAAACAGTAGCATAATGTTTGAGATGGAATTACTACACTTTCCAGGTAATGTCTGTCTGACCAAGCTTTGAAGTTTCTTTAGTTGAATCTGCTAATGTGGCAAAAAAAACAAAAAAGGAGAGCGGATATTTCTAAAAGTATCTACATTCCCTTTTAGCGAAGTGTCTATTCTTTCAAATGAAGGCTTATCCTTAATCCAATTAAGTAAAAATCTTCGGCCAATGAAAGCAACTTCTGTGCAAGTTTTATGTCACCTGGTGCAAGTGTCAAACTGTTATGTATCAATCCTAGGATAACAGACCATGGGTCCTTACATGCAGAATAAGCAAATATGGTTTCTAATTTCCTTTGGACCTTTGTGAGGTTGGCGTACAAGACCGTTTTCTAGCTTGTTTTAAGTGTTTCATGTCCTTGGTTCCTGTTACATAAACATAAAATATGTATTCACGTTGGTGCAAACCAAAAAATACAAAATGAACAGTTATGTCGTGTGATTTTCTTGTGTAATTTGAACTCCAGTGGACAATGTGTGCTAAGTCAGTCTACATTTAGTTTTTCCTCACCTGGTTCATGTTCATTACACCAGTGACAGTGACATGAGCTGAAAAATAACAAATGGCGGTCATATCAAGGTGACATGCCATCAACTGATAAGACTGTCACTGAATCTACAGTCCAGTATGTGCTAGAAAGAAATCATCTCCAGCCTCACTTCTATACTATTCTGTGTATGTTTCTTACAACCATTGATGGTGTTATTGCACTTGGTTCTACAAAAATCCAAAATAATTTGCTTTAATACTTTTGTTAACAGCAAATAATCTGATGTGAGTGCCAAAAATGAAACTTTATATTGATGTTGTTTTATATTTGAAAGACATGGGCGGATTTAGCCCTACTAGCCCTTCATATTGCATCATATGATGGTGTCATAGAGCCCATATTAGTGTGCTATCTGTAACAAGCCAGACCTTCTATTTCAATGGGATGGAATGCTGTTTTCCCACTAGTCATTCTCCAATAGTTACACATTTTGAACGGAGAGTCCAAACAAAAGAGAAGAAAAAACCTTACAGAAATAAACAGAAGAGCTGGTTCTCATAATTCAGTGCTTCTATCAGGCCGGCTCATCCTGTGTTGGCTCTAAATGAGCTTTTCAGCGGCTTGGCTGTGATAAAGCCCATTGTGATGTGGAGTTATTGGCTGGCACTGTCCTGCCTTGATAGTAAATCAGCTGCTTCTTTCTCAGCTCCATTCATTAAAAGTCTATTATCTCCGAGTGCAGAGCTCCACAATCGCAACTGCCCACTGCGCCTACAGAGCCCTGAGAGAGAGAGAACGAAGAGAGAGAGAGGAAGTAAAGAATTGCAAGTGGACCAAAAACAAACATAGCTTTCAGCAGACATGGTTGGCTCTTGAACAATATGGGAGTGTCTATTCAGGCTGGGCCAAAAATAAGAATTGTCTCTTAATGTCAGCTCTGAATTTATTGAGTCCCTGCTTCACGCTCTTATTCTCACATCATATTATATCAGGATGAGGAAATCAGAAATAGTTATACATTAAAAAAAAAAAAAAATTAGTGGTTCGGTAAAGTTGATAAAAACAAATCTGTGATTTTTATGCAAAAAAAAGACATTTATTAGAATTATTTAATTACTTTATGTTCTGAACTAAATTACTGTGCCTAAGGATAGAGTACTATGAAATGTTTTGAAATATCAAGTGTTTTGGTATGTGTGTGAGTGTACAAAACAATTATGTAGTTGTCTTGGGTTCTGACAGTTCTGTCTTCATAAAGGCTAATGCTAGTGCATGTTCCAGTTGGAGTGCTACTTCTGGCTGGAAATATTTAAGGTGCTACTGGCCATGAAGTAATAATGATCCGATAACAATGAGGGAAAAAAAAAAAAAGTTTTAATTGAAATACTGACACAGGTGAAAATCTCCTGGCAAATAATGCAAAAACAGGAACTACGTCACAGAAAGCCATCAAAGCTGCCCTTCAGCCGTCAGCCTTGGCAGGGGGCGTCGGCTGCCTGAGCCTGTGCAGCATGGCTCCTCGCCAAGATGTTTCTGTCAGGCCAACTCCACAGCCAGCCACATCAACAGCTCCTAGCTGAGGTGAGGAGCCGCAATGCGCAGGACGATAACCCCAGCCGACCTGGTGGAAACATCTTGATGAGAGAGATCAGGTGAGAATAGAGCTAGAGCTAGAGTAACTCAAATACCCAAAGGTTAATTGAAAAAAAAAAACCTCCTGAAATTTGTTGTTTGCATAAGTATTCGCTCTCCTGGGTCGATACGTGGTATATTTGGCTAGATCTTGATATTTTTGAGCATTCTTCTATGCAAAATTTATCAAGTTTGGATCGGTTGATGAACAACACTTCAAAACAAACAAAAGTAACCACAAATACATCTTTTATGCCCCGTGTTCTTTCTCCTTCAGGGAATTGGAGTTTCACTGGATGTATGTTATTGCTGTTTGGTCTGAATTCTGCTTTGGCTGAAAAAGAAAAGAAGGGTAGTTTTCAGGTGCCTCGTGTATAGCCATAGAGTCAAAACTCTTAAATGCTATGGCTAAAGCGGATATATTGTCACCTCTGTGTGGTAACTAACTAAATTCTAGGAGCCATCCTTCGAATTTGAATCTATTCTAGCAGTCTGTAATCGAACAGTTTTCATTTTTGCAAAGTCACTGCAGGCAATGTTAATGTTCTTAGCAGGCAGAGCGATATAATGAAAATCATGCTATTGTTTCATACAGTTGATGTAGAGACTTTGAAAACTGTTCTGGCTGTGTAGTACATCGTTGTTGAATGACTTATAGTAAGAGTTGTGAAATAAAAGTGAAGTGTTTAAATGCAACGCACACTTTCATGGCTCTCCAGAGAGACTCTGCTAAGCCATTAGAACTCAGCAGTAGCACCAGTTTACTCCCAATCTTATTAAAGAAACAGGCCATTTGTAAAACACTAATGATCTCAACAGTGCTGTGTTCATGTTATAAGTTTTATGTCTAATTTCATCATTTCAATCCTTCATCGTTATTGGAAATATTTTCCAAGGCTCATTGAGCTGTTAGAGGGGAGCATGAAAAAAAAGGAAGGTCCTTGATTAGGTTTATCAAGCTGTTATGAGTTAACTGTGATAAAGTTTTTTTCTTCCGTTCACTTGTTAACTGTTCCTAAAATAAGAAAATATTTTGGGTGAAGCTGGTGTTGTAAGAAGAACCCCTTTTGCATGTAGTTATTATTTCCTAACTGCAGTCACATTAAAATATTGGTGTAATGAGCTGAATTTAGAGTTTGAATTCTGTGTGTGTGTGTGTGTGTGTGTGTGTGTGTGTGTGTGTGTGTGTGTAGTGAAGATATAATATGGAAATTGTGCATTACTATTTATACTATGGACTGAAGCACTATTCAGGAGTTACACAAGAGTTACACACACGGAGAGCAGTATTAAGTCCAGCACCACTGTTTGATGTAACCACAATATGTCAGTTCAAGCTTTGGTCTGTAAATACGCTCAAAGAAACGATGGAATGTAATTTGAGGCCAATATTAAATACACAAATATAACTCTATTAATTAAATAATAATATTCACACACACACACACACACACACACAAAAGTCCACAAAGTAACTAAAGTAAACAGCATCTTAATCCAAGATATTGCTTATCCCAAGAACTGAATTTTTAGGGATAAAATTATAATTCTTTACTTAAAGTGAGCTATAAGTTTATACCAGACAAGTTCTTGGTCAGCATTTTGCTTCAAACTGTGGAAATATAATCTTTACAAGAGAGCACACTGAAATAATAAAAACATCAGCGTTATTTTATTCAGCAGCTCCAAATAGCACACACCGGATAAAATAGCCTGCATCGCGCACACACATTACAGTTTCATGACTATGGTTAATTATCTGATAGCTGTGTTAAGTTGTCTGCACAATTAGTTGTCAGTAGATGGTATTAAAAAAAAAAGAAGAAGAATAAAAAAAAAATACAAAATAACAGGGTGAGCTGGAGCAAGTGCTATTTTATAAACAAATGAATAATGACATTGGAAGCCTTCTTATTACATTTTGCAGGCATTAATGTGATAAATACAGCTAGGAGTATTCATGCAGCCGTATATTATATTAACACTATACTAAACTCTTTTTAGATGTTTATTTCAATGCTTGCCTTGTCTGATTCATTTATAATCATAGTAAAAATATATTACATTTAATAGCGGTTGGT
>JANDJT010000021.1:21491962-21508135 GCA_024331685.1 Stegophilus panzeri | reverse complement strand
CATTGAACAAGCATGAAAAACATCATTTAAACCCTTTCCAATAAAGATCTGTAAAGCTTATTTGGATTTTACAAAATCATCTTTAAAATACAGTCTCCTGAAAAACGTTTCTTTTGTTGCTGAGTATATTTAGTATGAGATATACACAAAAACAGAAGAAATCAAGCACTTTTTCACTGCACTGCATAGGTAACACTCTATATTAACATAGCTTTAATGCTTTAATGCCTTAATTAACTTAGCATTAGCAAATAATACAGTACATAATGCTAACAATGCAATTAAGACAAAAATAGGTCTACATATAAATATATATTATATATTTATGGTTTCTTAAAGTTGAAATGTCAAAGTAGATTATTAGTAGGAAAAAACAATTTCTTGTCATTTTTGGCCGTTTGCCAGAATTTACCCAATGACATCTGATGGGTTTTCCCAGGCTGAGGCACGTATTACTGAATGTTTATAATCAGCTGAACACTGGGTGTAATTATTGGAACACCATTCAGTCTCACCAAGAACTTATTAATGAAGACACTGATGATTGTGGGCTTTAGTCATAGGTGGAATAAACAATAGCTAATGCAGTTATTTAGTTAACATTTAAACAAATGACAAAGAATACATTGCAGTATTGATTTTTGTTAACATTATATATGGTGTATGACTGCTGATGTTCATGCTTACAGTACATTCTTCATAAATGTTTTTCTCAAAGGTTCTTTTAATAATCAACAATAATTCTAATAATAATTCCAGCAATCTACAAAGGGTTATACTTGGAATCTTTTCTGAGAGAGTAACCCTCTGATGTAGGGTACACACTTTACAGGAGGTCAAAGGAGAATGACCAGACCTGTTCGAGCTCACAGGAAGGCTACAGTAACTCTAAGATCCACTCTTTACATCTGCGGTGAGCAGAAAAGCATCTCAGACAAAACTGAAACTTGAGGCTACAACAGCAGAAGATGTCCTGTCCTGTCCTGTCAGCCAAGAACAGGAATCTGATGGTACAGTGGGTACAGGCTCAATGACACTGGATTGTGACGTGGCTGGTGAGTGTAGAACCCAGTGTGACAAAGCAAAGAACTCTTTAGGGTCCCTAGAATATAAGGTTTTTACTATTAAATATTCCTTAATGGGACAATATCAGTAAATGTCACCAGATAGTTCATCAGCAATCCTCTGTGGAATGGTGGATCTCGTGGTACACACTAGATATGCTCGGTTCACAAATAGTTCACTCTTTTTGAAAGAGTCACTAAGGTGAACGAATCGGTATCATTCAGTACCAAGCATTTCTTTCCTTCAGGCATAGAAAGAATTGCAAACAGCAAAATTGAAACACGGAAGCAAAAGTACTACATTTACATGCATATCCATAAGCAACTTCAAGATCATTTGTGTGTTTTAAATATTGGTGAATTAGTTTAAGTTGTATTTGAACCTGAACTTTGCCCCTTAGGTCAGTGAATCATTTTGGTCAAAATGGCTCCTTTCTTAATTTATTGTATTAGAATTTGAATCCGTGAATCTTTCAGTCAAGCCCAAGTTTCGCTTTCATTCAGTGGAACAGTGTGTGAGTCAGTGAATCTTTCAGTCATAGCCAATGAACAATGAGTTTTCTCTCATTCAGTGGATTGGTTGAGTCACTGCGTTTAATGAGTCATGTTTGGGCTCATTCAGTCAGAGCTAGAGATTTCCAGCATTTCAGTGAATGCAGTAGTCGTCTGTGTTGGGTTGGAAGTGAAAACGTACTTCTTCTAATCTCTGACAAAAAAGTTTCTAATAAAAAATAGCACAAATTCACAGTGATTATTAGCTATTTTACACAACTCAAGCTGTTAATCAGGCTTGAGTTAACCATGCAAGTGAACAAATTGGTGAATGAATCTGAAAAAATCATTTAACTAAACTGACTCAGATGACTCAAACCAATGAAAAGACTCAAAATTTTTATCGTGGACACACATCCTCTAGAAACCCGAAATTTCCCAAACTAGTACCTGTCATCTGTATGCTCTGATCTACCTACTGCCGGACTCAGACATGAGATGCCTCTGAGGTGTCACATTCATAATCAGCTTGTCTCCAAGATACCAGGTGAAAATTTCATCTGCCACTCTCTGAGAAGCACATGAACATTGGTGCACTCAAGAATAGAACATTGAGACAAATTCCGAGAAATGTAGCCTAGTCCGGTTACCTAAGTCGAAATCTTCACACGATAAATGGTCTACCAGCCTCATAATAACAGCAATAATCTAAGCTGTGCTAACACTTCCTCAATCAGGACTGGTAAAGGCAGCCAGCCATTCATTATTCATAGCACACATTCAGATAGAGGGGGGAGTTACGACTAGAGGGGATATTTGTTGCATTGGTTGCAAAGAATATAGGCCAATGGGAGTCAAGCAGCAGTAAAGCAGTCCCAAATCTATTATAAGGCTGTTTCTGTTGGTTGTATTACTCTGTATTGTTGTTGTCATGGATGTGGTGTTTCTGTATGCAGGCCACATTGTCCACGAGGTGCTTTATGTCAAGATGAATTCATGAGGCGGTTGCCTGCTGTGGCATTTAGCAGCTCAGTCTGTAGTCAGTGTCACCAAGTGTAAAGTAAAGTAGAGAGTGCACAGAAAAAAAGGCACCTTGAATTATGATACACTTATACACACGTTTGAAGAAATGAAATGCGCAGTTAACCTGTACCAAGCGCCGTAAACCTGAAAAAGGTTCAATAATGAGAATTATACAGTCGGACGTAAATGTTTCCACGGCAGGAACCTTTTAACACCAGGTGTACCAGGACCAATTTTAGCTCATGAGCTGTATTTCCAGTAGTCTCTTATTTTTCAATGGGTTTACTGCTTTAAACCTACTTGGGCGTGCATTATAAGGCTGACAATCATTCAGTAAGAGCTAATTGCAGTTCTATAGCAGTGTTGTTACAATGATGTGGAGCGCAATGTGGGCTTTATGTTAATAATATTTACCAGCTTTAAAAAAAAAAGGTTTCACCTTGGAAAAAAATTCAATAAATAAGGCTAACTACATTTAAGAAAAATGAGGTCATGACAATTACTAGTAAGAGTTATATGACAGTTTTATTTAACTAAGTAATAAAACATCTAATGGCATGAAAAAAAATGGCATGTTATAAAAAAAAAAATCAACAATGAGGTGATGGAATGTGTTACCAAACAAAAGTGAATTATTGTCCAATAACAGCATACCATGAAGAGCTTTATTCTTCTCATTATAATATAGCAATTTGCCAATGCTACCATTTTTTAAAAACAATATAGTGTCGGAAAAACTTAAAGGTATTGCTTTACCTCTGTTTTTTTTTTATTTATAAAGAGCTGAATCTGGAGACTCCTTCTAAAAATGATAAATAAATATTTCCTACACATACTTCTTACACATTTTCAATCCATTTTATGAGGATCGTCCAACATTCAAGTTCATGTGTTAGTAGTTACTATAGAAAAGGAGAAACTATATATATATATCACTGTACGTAACATATTAAAACGAGCTCATTAATATAAACCTGTGATCCGTCTTGCAGTTGGAACTGCTGTCAGAGCTGATGTTATAACGAATTAATCAACACCTTCTGACCTCTCTTACTCAGCATTTTTAAAAACCAAGCATTGGACTATTCATATTTGTTGAGTTACAATAATTTGGCTGCATGCTGAAATGGTGGCTTAATGGTAAGCATGTTTGTCTTGTACCTCCAGGGTTGCGGGTTTGATTCCTACCTCCACACAGGCTCCCCACAACCCTGTATATGATAAGTGGCACAGAAAATGGATGGATGAAATTAAGCAAATAAGGTCACTGACTACGTTTACATGGACAGCAGTAATCTAATTACTGACCTTATTCTGAATAAGACAATATCATGATTAAGGTGTTTACATGAGTCGCTTTTAGAATATTCCTTTCATGTTCCTGTTTTACATGTTATAGAACATAGATCGATTAACGTCACATGTCAATACGTCCCCACACCACGCCGTCCGACGTCCCTCCAGAATTTCACGTATCGACATACAGTTGGTGTTCGTTATGGTACCGTATACAGTTTTGGGTGTTTCATTTGTAATTTTACGAAAGCTTCAAGTGAAGTTAATTATTTACCATGTTATACGTGCAAATAGACGACTGCTTGAAGCCGTGGGCTGCGTCCCAAACCGCGTACTTACCTAGATGTATTTCTCCTACTATATAGTAGGTAAGTACGCCGTTTGGGACGCATCCGTGCTCTCTTGTTTGCCATAAAACGGTTGAGCACTGCCGTGTGTGTACGTGTCCTGTCACAAAATGCGGTGAAAACTCCCACACGACGTTAATAGTGTGATTAAGGTGTTTGCATGTCTGTAATGCACTTCCATAATGAGACTAAAACAGGAATGCTCCACGTCTCTTAATTCCATTTGTGTTTACTTCGAGGATGACTTTAGTCGGATTAAGATCATCAAAAATAGTTGTTTACATGCTAGTTTCTTAATCAGAGTATCGTCTAATATCGGATTATTGTTGTCCATGTAAACGCACTGACTAATTGTGGTTCCTGGAGTGTGGTAGAAAAACTTATTACAGGACTATGTAGTACAGTTCATATATTCTGCAGTAACATGTGAAATATACTTTTTTTCCAAACCTAAATGCGATGCAAATATTATCATTCTGAATAAAACCTTACATTTATGTGTATATATTGCAGGTCTAAGCATGTTGAGCGACTACAGCAAGGAAACAGCAATGAGTGTATCTGAGATAGAGTCTACTGACTTCTGATCCCCTGACATACAAACCCTGACATACACAGCCCGGTCCCTCCTCATCATGTTTGCACACATGCAGACACACAACAGAGTCAAAGGAAGAGCACTTATCTTCTACAAAGATACCCTAAGGCCTGTACTGTCACTCACACATAACTATCTGAGACAGTCATATGCACACACACACACACACACACACACACACACACACACACACACACACAAATCATGCCAAATCATGGCTTTGCATGACATGCACAAGCATCCCATGTGACTCCCCTCAGAATATTCCTGAATCCAGTTGCACCAGTTGAATGTAAGTTCAGTTCATTCTAAATCATATGTTGAGAGTACTTTAAAACTGGTGTGGTGTAGAATTTTGTTTGCACCACAATGTACTTAAAGAGATCATAGATCAAAATTTTGTCGCACAGAGAGATATATTTCACCATCACCACTCAATCAGAAACACAATCTCACATAAACAGGAAATACTATCTCCAAGATCAAGACTCAGGGACCCTTCCTCAATGAACATTTACTTCAAGCTAGGTCTGCTATGTCTGCCTCTCGAGTTAAACATTTTTAACTCAACCCAAATCGACTGCGCTTTACAATAAAGTCAAATTGTCCACGTCTTTTATGTATACTTTCTGTTTGGCCACTACGGCATTTAGTAACTAACCCTAGCAACAAAACATCATAAATCAGCTACAAACTTAGTCTGCATTTGAATATGTTGAATAACAGTAAAACGTCGTAAATATTTTGTGATATACTGTTCATTTCCTCTAATCTGTTTGACCTATAACCTTTTGTGCTATCACTTAAGACTTATAAAATAGCCGATTTAGCTCATGGGATAATTTATCCCATGATCCATTACTTTCCCATGTACTGTTATGGTATATTTCAGTGAAGGTGACCTTGTCTGATGATTATAGTAAGCTTTCTAAATAAAGAAATCAGTATGCTTGTCACAAAATAAAATGAAAACACATTTATAGTCAGTAAACAAGCACTTTTATTTCTCTAACATGGTGAATTTTGAATAGAGTTAATGAGTCGTTTTGTTTATGGCAGATGTTGCACCGACTATGGGGTATGCTACTTGGTGCAAACATTAATTTTTTAGTAGTTCAGTTCACAACAATTTTATTTGTGTAGCACTTTTAACAAGGCAACTTTACAGAAATTTGGATATAGATTTAGATCCCTAATGAACAAGCCATTGGTGACAGTAGCAAGGAAACAACATGAGGAAGAAAGCTTGAGAGGAAACAGACTCAAAAAGGGAACCCTTCCTCTTCTGGGTGACATTGGATAGTGGGATTATAAATCATTACACGTCAACAGCTGTATACTATAAAGACAAACACTAAGTTTGTTGTGTTAATACTGTGAATACAAGTCCTGGAATGAGCACATGAAAGTCTTATTATACGATTATAGCAGCAGTGCATACAAATCTTCATTATGTAGGTGAGATTATCCACTGGAGCAAAGATGATACTCGGGCAAAAACAGTTCTTGTGACGTGCAAATCTATAGGGTATCCATATGGGACCATCTATAACAACAGAAGAGTCACAAGTTCAAAAACTCCTGCTGTCTGTAAACTCAAATATAGTGTGAATTATGAACTGGAGCAACTGGTTGCTTGATAACTGTATAGTTCTACTAATCTGCTAGTGTCTGTGTTACTCACTGTTGAATGGATAGCCAACAATAAAGGTGTATAACTCACAATCCTGTAGCCAGGAGTAAAAATAAAATCAGATTTTGGCTTTACTACATAGTAAACTCGCTTCCTGTTGCCATTATAAATACTGTATAGAAGATACACTTCAAGGAAATCTATGCTGAATAATAAGTGATAAGCGTTAAGATTTGGACATGAAAGGATGATGTGTACTGTATCTGGGTAGAAATAGCAGATTAGATTTAGGCCAGTGTTCCTCTCCTTTTTGTCTTGTGCAGCAGCAGAAGAAAAGAAAGCCATTCATTGACAAGGCCTTATCTCCATGCTGCAGATGGCTGTGTGTGTTCCCAGAGCTAGTCAGGTCTTTTCCCCCTTCCACTTTCAGTCCTACACTACATTGGATTTCAGCTGTTGACATCATCAAGTTCTGGGAACAAAACACAGGGCTAGAGGAGATGACTTGAGATCATTACTCCATCTTAGCTCAAATGATAATGAAAGTGCTCAATGTGCAGTTTTCCCATCAGGATTGAGCAATAAAGAGGTGAAAGTGTAATAATAATAAAAAGAAAGAAGTTCCTGGAAACAATCCCTGATACTTAAGTTTCATAACTACTTGATATGTTCACATTTCCCCTATTTATAGTTTCCTTTTTTACATTCAGTGCCACTTAATTAGCAAGAGTTTCTGTCACTGCTTTTTCAGTGGGTCAAATGTTAAATTAAGGCGGAAAGGGGAAAGATTTGCTGAGGAGACACTGGTTAGTACAGCTTTCAACAGCTGACATGGACTTGAACATAAGCTGGAGAACAGGCTTTTTATGTGAGGGTTTGACACACCAAGCCAATGTTGAAAAACTAGTGCCAACCAAGGTCGACTTTCTCCAAGGATTTTCTCCTCTTGCATCATGACATCTGTTTAAAAAAAAAAATATATATATATATAAAAAAAGCTGTACTGGAACATACTGCAAAAGCTCCAGCTGACACACATGCATTTTCTGCCCCTGATTGACACACTGTAAAACCGGATAAGTTCATTTAACTCCAAAAATTTGAGGAAACTAATTACCTCAAAATTTTTACATTGATAAATCAATTTTTTAAAGCCATTTACACTTAAATATAACAAGTTTGAGTAAAATTTTTGCTATATTTAAGTGTATTTGGCTTAAAGAAATTGATTTATCAACTTAAAAATTTTGAGGTAATTAGTTTCCTCGGTTACATTCGGTTACATCCCTACACTATTTGTACTGGTACACCATAGGTACACTGTAAAACTGGATAAGTTCATTAATCTCAAAGAAACTTGAGGAAAGTAATTACCTCAAAATTTTTAATTTGATAAATCAATTTCTTTAAGCCAAATACACTTAAATTACAAAGTTTGAGTTACATTTTTGTTATATTTAAGTGTATTTGGCTTAAAGAAATTGATTTATCAACTTAAACATTTTGAGGTAATTAGTTTCCTCAAATTTTTTTTGAGTTAAGTGAACTTATCTGGCTTTACAGTGCAGGAAATCAGTTGCTTACAAGGGGTGGTGGCAAAAGTCTGTATTTGTAATAAAAAAAAAAAAAAAATTGGAAGAAGCAGTATCATTGAAAAAGAGCCTGCGTACCAATAAAAACTATTGTGTGTATTATTACACTACACTGTAAAACCAGATAAGTTCACTTAACTCAAAAAAAATTTGAGGAAACTAATTACCTCAAAATGTTTAAGTTGATAAATCAATTTCTTTAAGCCAAATACACTTAAATATAACAAAAATGTAACTCAAACTTTGTAATTTAAGTGTATTTGGCTTAAAGAAATTGATTTATCAAATTAAAAATTTTGAGGTAATTACTTTCCTCAAGTTTCTTTGAGATTAATGAACTTATCCAGTTTTACAGTGTACCTATGGTGTACCAGTACAAATAGTGTAGGGATGTAACCGAATGTAACCGAGGAAACTAATTACCTCAAAATTTTTAAGTTGATAAATCAATTTCTTTAAGCCAAATACACTTAAATATAGCAAAAATTTTACTCAAACTTGTTATATTTAAGTGTAAATGGCTTTAAAAAATTGATTTATCAATGTAAAAATTTTGAGGTAATTAGTTTCCTCAAATTTTTGGAGTTAAATGAACTTATCCGGTTTTACAGTGTGTCAATCAGGGGCAGAAAATGCATGTGTGTCAGCTGGAGCTTTTGCAGTATGTTCCAGTACAGCTTTTTTTATATATATATATATTTTTTTTTTTAAACAGATGTCATGATGCAAGAGGAGAAAATCCTTGGAGAAAGTCGACCTTGGTTGGCACTAGTTTTTCAACATTGGCTTGGTGTGTCAAACCCTCACATAAAAAGCCTGTTCTCCAGCTTATGTTCAAGTCCATGTCAGCTGTTGAAAGCTGTACTAACCAGTGTCTCCTCAGCAAATCTTTCCCCTTTCCGCCTTAATTTAACATTTGACCCACTGAAAAAGCAGTGACAGAAACTCTTGCTAATTAAGTGGCACTGAATGTAAAAAAGGAAACTATAAATAGGGGAAATGTGAACATATCAAGTAGTTATGAAACTTAAGTATCAGGGATTGTTTCCAGGAACTTCTTTCTTTTTATTATTATTACACTTTCACCTCTTTATTGCTCAATCCTGATGGGAAAACTGCACATTGAGCACTTTCATTATCATTTGAGCTAAGATGGAGTAATGATCTCAAGTCATCTCCTCTAGCCCTGTGTTTTGTTCCCAGAACTTGATGATGTCAACAGCTGAAATCCAATGTAGTGTAGGACTGAAAGTGGAAGGGGGAAAAGACCTGACTAGCTCTGGGAACACACACAGCCATCTGCAGCATGGAGATAAGGCCTTGTCAATGAATGGCTTTCTTTTCTTCTGCTGCTGCACAAGACAAAAAGGAGAGGAACACTGGCCTAAATCTAATCTGCTATTTCTACCCAGATACAGTACACATCATCCTTTCATGTCCAAATCTTAACGCTTATCACTTATTATTCAGCATAGATTTCCTTGAAGTGTATCTTCTATACAGTATTTATAATGGCAACAGGAAGCGAGTTTACTATGTAGTAAAGCCAAAATCTGATTTTATTTTTACTCCTGGCTACAGGATTGTGAGTTATACACCTTTATTGTTGGCTATCCATTCAACAGTGAGTAACACAGACACTAGCAGATTAGTAGAACTATACAGTTATCAAGCAACCAGTTGCTCCAGTTCATAATTCACACTATATTTGAGTTTACAGACAGCAGGAGTTTTTGAACTTGTGACTCTTCTGTTGTTATAGATGGTCCCATATGGATACCCTATAGATTTGCACGTCACAAGAACTGTTTTTGCCCGAGTATCATCTTTGCTCCAGTGGATAATCTCACCTACATAATGAAGATTTGTATGCACTGCTGCTATAATCGTATAATAAGACTTTCATGTGCTCATTCCAGGACTTGTATTCACAGTATTAACACAACAAACTTAGTGTTTGTCTTTATAGTATACAGCTGTTGACGTGTAATGATTTATAATCCCACTATCCAATGTCACCCAGAAGAGGAAGGGTTCCCTTTTTGAGTCTGTTTCCTCTCAAGCTTTCTTCCTCATGTTGTTTCCTTGCTACTGTCACCAATGGCTTGTTCATTAGGGATCTAAATCTATATCCAAATTTCTGTAAAGTTGCCTTGTTAAAAGTGCTACACAAATAAAATTGTTGTGAACTGAACTACTAAAAAATTAATGTTTGCACCAAGTAGCATACCCCATAGTCGGTGCAACATCTGCCATAAACAAAACGACTCATTAACTCTATTCAAAATTCACCATGTTAGAGAAATAAAAGTGCTTGTTTACTGACTATAAATGTGTTTTCATTTTATTTTGTGACAAGCATACTGATTTCTTTATTTAGAAAGCTTACTATAATCATCAGACAAGGTCACCTTCACTGAAATATACCATAACAGTACATGGGAAAGTAATGGATCATGGGATAAATTATCCCATGAGCTAAATCGGCTATTTTATAAGTCTTAAGTGATAGCACAAAAGGTTATAGGTCAAACAGATTAGAGGAAATGAACAGTATATCACAAAATATTTACGACGTTTTACTGTTATTCAACATATTCAAATGCAGACTAAGTTTGTAGCTGATTTATGATGTTTTGTTGCTAGGGTTAGTTACTAAATGCCGTAGTGGCCAAACAGAAAGTATACATAAAAGACGTGGACAATTTGACTTTATTGTAAAGCGCAGTCGATTTGGGTTGAGTTAAAAATGTTTAACTCGAGAGGCAGACATAGCAGACCTAGCTTGAAGTAAATGTTCATTGAGGAAGGGTCCCTGAGTCTTGATCTTGGAGATAGTATTTCCTGTTTATGTGAGATTGTGTTTCTGATTGAGTGGTGATGGTGAAATATATCTCTCTGTGCGACAAAATTTTGATCTATGATCTCTTTAAGTACATTGTGGTGCAAACAAAATTCTACACCACACCAGTTTTAAAGTACTCTCAACATATGATTTAGAATGAACTGAACTTACATTCAACTGGTGCAACTGGATTCAGGAATATTCTGAGGGGAGTCACATGGGATGCTTGTGCATGTCATGCAAAGCCATGATTTGGCATGATTTGTGTGTGTGTGTGTGTGTGTGTGTGTGTGTGTGTGTGTGTGTGTGTGCATATGACTGTCTCAGATAGTTATGTGTGAGTGACAGTACAGGCCTTAGGGTATCTTTGTAGAAGATAAGTGCTCTTCCTTTGACTCTGTTGTGTGTCTGCATGTGTGCAAACATGATGAGGAGGGACCGGGCTGTGTATGTCAGGGTTTGTATGTCAGGGGATCAGAAGTCAGTAGACTCTATCTCAGATACACTCATTGCTGTTTCCTTGCTGTAGTCGCTCAACATGCTTAGACCTGCAATATATACACATAAATGTAAGGTTTTATTCAGAATGATAATATTTGCATCGCATTTAGGTTTGGAAAAAAAGTATATTTCACATGTTACTGCAGAATATATGAACTGTACTACATAGTCCTGTAATAAGTTTTTCTACCACACTCCAGGAACCACAATTAGTCAGTGCGTTTACATGGACAACAATAATCCGATATTAGACGATACTCTGATTAAGAAACTAGCATGTAAACAACTATTTTTGATGATCTTAATCCGACTAAAGTCATCCTCGAAGTAAACACAAATGGAATTAAGAGACGTGGAGCATTCCTGTTTTAGTCTCATTATGGAAGTGCATTACAGACATGCAAACACCTTAATCACACTATTAACGTCGTGTGGGAGTTTTCACCGCATTTTGTGACAGGACACGTACACACACGGCAGTGCTCAACCGTTTTATGGCAAACAAGAGAGCACGGATGCGTCCCAAACGGCGTACTTACCTACTATATAGTAGGAGAAATACATCTAGGTAAGTACGCGGTTTGGGACGCAGCCCACGGCTTCAAGCAGTCGTCTATTTGCACGTATAACATGGTAAATAATTAACTTCACTTGAAGCTTTCGTAAAATTACAAATGAAACACCCAAAACTGTATACGGTACCATAACGAACACCAACTGTATGTCGATACGTGAAATTCTGGAGGGACGTCGGACGGCGTGGTGTGGGGACGTATTGACATGTGACGTTAATCGATCTATGTTCTATAACATGTAAAACAGGAACATGAAAGGAATATTCTAAAAGCGACTCATGTAAACACCTTAATCATGATATTGTCTTATTCAGAATAAGGTCAGTAATTAGATTACTGCTGTCCATGTAAACGTAGTCAGTGACCTTATTTGCTTAATTTCATCCATCCATTTTCTGTGCCACTTATCATATACAGGGTTGTGGGGAGCCTGTGTGGAGGTAGGAATCAAACCCGCAACCCTGGAGGTACAAGACAAACATGCTTACCATTAAGCCACCATTTCAGCATGCAGCCAAATTATTGTAACTCAACAAATATGAATAGTCCAATGCTTGGTTTTTAAAAATGCTGAGTAAGAGAGGTCAGAAGGTGTTGATTAATTCGTTATAACATCAGCTCTGACAGCAGTTCCAACTGCAAGACGGATCACAGGTTTATATTAATGAGCTCGTTTTAATATGTTACGTACAGTGATATATATATATAGTTTCTCCTTTTCTATAGTAACTACTAACACATGAACTTGAATGTTGGACGATCCTCATAAAATGGATTGAAAATGTGTAAGAAGTATGTGTAGGAAATATTTATTTATCATTTTTAGAAGGAGTCTCCAGATTCAGCTCTTTATAAATAAAAAAAAAACAGAGGTAAAGCAATACCTTTAAGTTTTTCCGACACTATATTGTTTTTAAAAAATGGTAGCATTGGCAAATTGCTATATTATAATGAGAAGAATAAAGCTCTTCATGGTATGCTGTTATTGGACAATAATTCACTTTTGTTTGGTAACACATTCCATCACCTCATTGTTGATTTTTTTTTTTATAACATGCCATTTTTTTTCATGCCATTAGATGTTTTATTACTTAGTTAAATAAAACTGTCATATAACTCTTACTAGTAATTGTCATGACCTCATTTTTCTTAAATGTAGTTAGCCTTATTTATTGAATTTTTTTCCAAGGTGAAACCTTTTTTTTTTAAAGCTGGTAAATATTATTAACATAAAGCCCACATTGCGCTCCACATCATTGTAACAACACTGCTATAGAACTGCAATTAGCTCTTACTGAATGATTGTCAGCCTTATAATGCACGCCCAAGTAGGTTTAAAGCAGTAAACCCATTGAAAAATAAGAGACTACTGGAAATACAGCTCATGAGCTAAAATTGGTCCTGGTACACCTGGTGTTAAAAGGTTCCTGCCGTGGAAACATTTACGTCCGACTGTATAATTCTCATTATTGAACCTTTTTCAGGTTTACGGCGCTTGGTACAGGTTAACTGCGCATTTCATTTCTTCAAACGTGTGTATAAGTGTATCATAATTCAAGGTGCCTTTTTTTCTGTGCACTCTCTACTTTACTTTACACTTGGTGACACTGACTACAGACTGAGCTGCTAAATGCCACAGCAGGCAACCGCCTCATGAATTCATCTTGACATAAAGCACCTCGTGGACAATGTGGCCTGCATACAGAAACACCACATCCATGACAACAACAATACAGAGTAATACAACCAACAGAAACAGCCTTATAATAGATTTGGGACTGCTTTACTGCTGCTTGACTCCCATTGGCCTATATTCTTTGCAACCAATGCAACAAATATCCCCTCTAGTCGTAACTCCCCCCTCTATCTGAATGTGTGCTATGAATAATGAATGGCTGGCTGCCTTTACCAGTCCTGATTGAGGAAGTGTTAGCACAGCTTAGATTATTGCTGTTATTATGAGGCTGGTAGACCATTTATCGTGTGAAGATTTCGACTTAGGTAACCGGACTAGGCTACATTTCTCGGAATTTGTCTCAATGTTCTATTCTTGAGTGCACCAATGTTCATGTGCTTCTCAGAGAGTGGCAGATGAAATTTTCACCTGGTATCTTGGAGACAAGCTGATTATGAATGTGACACCTCAGAGGCATCTCATGTCTGAGTCCGGCAGTAGGTAGATCAGAGCATACAGATGACAGGTACTAGTTTGGGAAATTTCGGGTTTCTAGAGGATGTGTGTCCACGATAAAAATTTTGAGTCTTTTCATTGGTTTGAGTCATCTGAGTCAGTTTAGTTAAATGATTTTTTCAGATTCATTCACCAATTTGTTCACTTGCATGGTTAACTCAAGCCTGATTAACAGCTTGAGTTGTGTAAAATAGCTAATAATCACTGTGAATTTGTGCTATTTTTTATTAGAAACTTTTTTGTCAGAGATTAGAAGAAGTACGTTTTCACTTCCAACCCAACACAGACGACTACTGCATTCACTGAAATGCTGGAAATCTCTAGCTCTGACTGAATGAGCCCAAACATGACTCATTAAACGCAGTGACTCAACCAATCCACTGAATGAGAGAAAACTCATTGTTCATTGGCTATGACTGAAAGATTCACTGACTCACACACTGTTCCACTGAATGAAAGCGAAACTTGGGCTTGACTGAAAGATTCACGGATTCAAATTCTAATACAATAAATTAAGAAAGGAGCCATTTTGACCAAAATGATTCACTGACCTAAGGGGCAAAGTTCAGGTTCAAATACAACTTAAACTAATTCACCAATATTTAAAACACACAAATGATCTTGAAGTTGCTTATGGATATGCATGTAAATGTAGTACTTTTGCTTCCGTGTTTCAATTTTGCTGTTTGCAATTCTTTCTATGCCTGAAGGAAAGAAATGCTTGGTACTGAATGATACCGATTCGTTCACCTTAGTGACTCTTTCAAAAAGAGTGAACTATTTGTGAACCGAGCATATCTAGTGTGTACCACGAGATCCACCATTCCACAGAGGATTGCTGATGAACTATCTGGTGACATTTACTGATATTGTCCCATTAAGGAATATTTAATAGTAAAAACCTTATATTCTAGGGACCCTAAAGAGTTCTTTGCTTTGTCACACTGGGTTCTACACTCACCAGCCACGTCACAATCCAGTGTCATTGAGCCTGTACCCACTGTACCATCAGATTCCTGTTCTTGGCTGACAGGACAGGACAGGACATCTTCTGCTGTTGTAGCCTCAAGTTTCAGTTTTGTCTGAGATGCTTTTCTGCTCACCGCAGATGTAAAGAGTGGATCTTAGAGTTACTGTAGCCTTCCTGTGAGCTCGAACAGGTCTGGTCATTCTCCTTTGACCTCCTGTAAAGTGTGTACCCTACATCAGAGGGTTACTCTCTCAGAAAAGATTCCAAGTATAACCCTTTGTAGATTGCTGGAATTATTATTAGAATTATTGTTGATTATTAAAAGAACCTTTGAGAAAAACATTTATGAAGAATGTACTGTAAGCATGAACATCAGCAGTCATACACCATATATAATGTTAACAAAAATCAATACTGCAATGTATTCTTTGTCATTTGTTTAAATGTTAACTAAATAACTGCATTAGCTATTGTTTATTCCACCTATGACTAAAGCCCACAATCATCAGTGTCTTCATTAATAAGTTCTTGGTGAGACTGAATGGTGTTCCAATAATTACACCCAGTGTTCAGCTGATTATAAACATTCAGTAATACGTGCCTCAGCCTGGGAAAACCCATCAGATGTCATTGGGTAAATTCTGGCAAACGGCCAAAAATGACAAGAAATTGTTTTTTCCTACTAATAATCTACTTTGACATTTCAACTTTAAGAAACCATAAATATATAATATATATTTATATGTAGACCTATTTTTGTCTTAATTGCATTGTTAGCATTATGTACTGTATTATTTGCTAATGCTAAGTTAATTAAGGCATTAAAGCATTAAAGCTATGTTAATATAGAGTGTTACCTATGCAGTGCAGTGAAAAAGTGCTTGATTTCTTCTGTTTTTGTGTATATCTCATACTAAATATACTCAGCAACAAAAGAAACGTTTTTCAGGAGACTGTATTTTAAAGATGATTTTGTAAAATCCAAATAAGCTTTACAGATCTTTATTGGAAAGGGTTTAAATGATGTTTTTCATGCTTGTTCAATG
>JANDJT010000021.1:21462783-21477617 GCA_024331685.1 Stegophilus panzeri | reverse complement strand
CCCTTTTTATGTTGGAACAGAGAAGCTGCCAGCTGTAGTCAATCATGATCACTAACAGGAAATTAAGAGGCCTTGGTGTTGGCACATTAAAGGACATTTTGGAACTTTCAACACCACTGAATTAATAATCTAAGTGTTTGTATGTATATTTTTGACCCTTTTGGTAAACCCCAAATGAATTCAAACTTGTGAACCAAATTCTTGTTTTTTTAATTAAAGATGTATATTGTACAGTCATTCTGCCCCAGAAAAAGTTGAAAATCCAATATTGCCGTGACATTCATGTCCATGACGAGTGTATGAATCGTTCTCAGGGCTGGCAGCATGGCTGGATCAGGAAGCTGTCGGAAAGTTTCGATGGACTTGAGCAGGAAATATTGCAAGAACGTCACACACGACACTGTTGCCAAACTTATTAATAAATTCAAAAAGACTGGAAGTGTTGTGGACTAACTGAGAAGTGGACATCCATGAACATCCACTGACGAAGGCACAACCGACGTGGTGCTGGCGAACATACTTTCCTATGTATGGAGACTTTTGGGACACCCTGTATTGTTAACCCTTTATGTTTTTGTGGATTAAGTTCAGCGTCTCCCATACATGACCCTGTGAAAGAGCTGTAGCTGTAGAATGCTAATATATTACTTTGAGAATTCAATAACACCAGGGAATAATTGTCTTTAACACCGAAGAAACAACGACACTTGATGAGCATTTTACACGAGCAAGACAAACATACAAATTAGCTGGCAAGTTAATAAAATTAAAATGAGATGATTTTGTTCTCTCTGACTCACTGACTTTTTGCAATTGTGTATACAATAGCGTTCTGTGTTTGGTCTCCTTTGTTTGCTCTCCTGCCTATTTTATAATATGTGTGTGTTTGTGTGAGTCAACTAGAATTCTAAACTGTGAAAAACAAGCCAAAAAAATGACAGAGCCTTTTTTTCTGTCATTCTTGGAGTTTAAATTTGTTTTTCTAGCAAATTCCATAGTCTTAACCAGAGGATACTTAACCAAAACAAATCGTGGTCGTGTCTCACATATTTTACACTTTGGTTTGTGCTTTATAATGGGCACTTTCCATAGTCAGGTGAGAGATGGAGAGAGAGAGAGAGAGAGAGAGAGAGAGAGAGAGAGCGTGTTATATATTCCCTCACACTGATGGACCATGTAGCATCTTCGTTTTTTCACAAAGAGAAAGAGTGAAAGAGATTGCTTTTTAAAGCTCGGTTTAATGGTGGTACAGCAACTTGATTTGCACTCCAGTTGTTTCGGTCTATTTGGATGCAACATGCCGTTCTCTCCTGTGTGATTTCCCAAGAAGACATGTCATCCATTTGTAAGCATTCCATTAGAAGTGCATTCCCAGAAGGCTTTCCTAGTTCAGCTAATTCTTGTTTATTTTCTTAAGATGTGACATTACTGTCCGTTACTGCTACAGTACACACCATCCCATCATCCTATACTTTGTTACAGCACCAATGTACAATTAAATAACATTTTGTTAAGACTATTCGCAAAGGGGAAGAGAGAGTCCATGCCTAAGTCAGGCAGAAGTTAGCATTACTTACAGTGACTTTAACAACATCACTGTAGAAGTCGGCCCTCATCCTTATATTCCATTAGAGTATACAATAGAACACAAATGCTTGAATAGATAGACAGGGGAACACTCTGATATATTGTTTAAATAACATACAGTAGTCAAATATTCTATAAACACCAGATACTCTACATGTTAAATACTGTACAATAGAACTCAAATAATATTGTACACAGAAATATTGCTGTGCCTGTATCTCAGACAAAACAGGAAGCAAACCATGGCAACTAAATGTTATAACAATTCATTTCACAGAGAATGGCAGAGAAATGGCTTCCTGAAGCTACGTTTACATTCAATTCATTCTTTCAGTTCTTTTGGGACATTCGGATATAACATGACGTTTTCTCCTCTGTCTTCTCCTTTCCTGGGAAAATATATGTCATTCATTTGTAGTTAATTAAAAGTGCATTCCCAGAATGCTTTCCTAATTCAGCTAATTCATGTTTGTTTTGTGAAGAGGCAGGAACTACTGTCCATTTGAGTCCTGCTTGCATGCACATACATAAATAGAGCTATTTTCCACATCCCACAATTCCTCACTGAAGGTCTGGTAGAGTAATTGTACACAATTATATACTGCTTATATAGGATTTAATATGCATTTATATGGAATGTTTTTGAGGCATTAGTAAATATTATGAATGGGTATGAATGTGTGTGTATGTATGCATATATATATATACAGACATTATATGATATTCATTATAGATATAGATATTCATCAAAATGATCAATGTCTGTACGAATGTGGGCAGAGCACTGCAACAGGAGGTGTGATAATTAAACACTTTCAAACCCAGTTCAGGACCAAACTGTGGTTGTCTTTTCACGAGAAATGAATTTAACAGAAAAAAATTTAATTGCACTTTTTATATAGCAATCTCCTACATCAATATAAACAAGCTACTTCAATTCACCAAACTACTAACTTCTGATTGGTCAGAAAGTGTTGATTTATTTTCTATATCAGAAGTGCTGACAGTACTGCAAGCTGCAATCGCAGGTTTATATTTATGCACTCATTCTTATATATTTTTTTTTTCTATAGTAATAACTGACACATGAACTTGTATTTACAAAATGTTGTATTAAAACTTTGATATGATATGATGAAATTTTCTGTGAAGGGACTTTTATATTTAGCATTTTTGGAAGGAGTCTCCAGTGTCAGCGCTTTTTAACAGTCAGAGATAGTACTGTAACTTTAAGTTTATTGACACAGGAAAGTCTTCAGAACGGAGAGCTTTGTGGTTTCTCTGTCACATTTTTCTTTGTTTGTCTTATTAACGTCAACAGGGGGGAAAAAAAAAGAGAGAGACGCTGGTAGAGGGAACGACTGTTTGTAGCTGTTATACCAGGAAATAACCTCTCAGACATAAATACAAGATAAAATGTAACACGTCATGCTTTTAATAAATAAAACTTTAATTGTTGTGGTCAGCATGCCTTGACATGCCTTGACATCCTTTCTTATGTTGTTGTTTTTTTTTTTTTTTATCAGTTGTGAGCACTAAATGTCAATCAGATAATGCTGGATACATGATTTAAAAAAATTTGTACAGAATGCATGTGGGAAATTTAACAGAATCATTCAAATAAATCACAAAACGGAATAAATACCAGGTGTGCCGAATTAGACGTGTCATCACATTAATGTTTACTCGATATAAATACAGTGAGCACCTACAACATTGCACAAGAAGACAGAAATCGTATTATTTCTACTATTAAATGAATAACATTACGTAAGACATTAAGAAAATGCCATTGTGTGTTCTTGGGAATGAGTAGAGATTTAAATGGATATTACACCAGCACACCAATCCAGACCGCTTCGAGTTTTTGTTCTAACCCTAACCTTTTTTCCTATTGAACCACTCTTCACCATGTCACCACTGCTCCAAAAATCTAATATGGCAATTTCATGCCTTGTCTTATGATCATGAAAATAGCGTCCCTGTGGCTAGTAAAAATGTACTGTTATTCATTTCACATGTGGAATGAGTGTGATTTTCACAAGCGTAATGTCATTAGCATTTATAATAGACTCACTCTATCATGCCCATGCCAACACTCCTGACCTCTGCATCACCCTCCACCCTCTCGCCTGTTTTCCTCTCGTTCTTCTCAAGCATAAACAGTGCAGAGGGTTATTGTGGTGTGATGTGGAGTGGATTCCTGACATTTTTCCCAGCCTGGAAGAAGAAGCACGGCTGCTGCGGTCGTGCAACGAGACTCGTATGGTATGGAAACCGTGTTACATTTCATCTGTTTTCATAAGCAGCTAGTTTTACCCACATGATCATCTGCTCATTCTTACTCTCCTTCTCTGTCTTTAATTACCTTTTTGAGACCAGTTACTCAGTCTTCGCCGAAAGCTCGGAGATGTGACATGTCCCACTGAGCATCTGTTCATAATGACGATGAATTTCACAGCCTTATAAAAGCATAATCTTGACGTTTGGCCAGGGATTTCAGGGCTCAGGAAGAGACGAGGCGGTGTGTGTGACCGCTGGCACTTGTGGAATGGCTGTTCATGTACAGCACTGTGTGTTTGTGTAGAGCCAAGAGGTCAGCTTGCCCTGCAGTTTGCTCTCTGTCCAGTCTGCTTCTCAGGATAACAATCAGTACTTCGGGCTGTAAATTAAATAAGGAAAGACTTCTATTGATTAAAGTCACAATTCATTGTGTTTTTTATTTTTACATATGTATGTATAATGAATATACTAAATTCACCTCCGGGGTCAGGGGTTCGAATCCTGCCTCCGCCCTTTATGTGTGGATGCCCTTTATGTTCTCCCCGTGCTTCTGGGATTTCCTCCGGGTACTCCGGTTTTCTTCGCCAGTCCAAAGATATGCATTGTAGGCTGATTGACATCTCTAAATTGTCTGTAGTGTTAGAATGTGTGTTATTGTGCGCTGCGATGTCTTGGCACCCTGTCCTGGGTGTCCCCTGCCTTGTGCCCCGAGTTCCCTGGGATGGGCTCCAGGCTCCCCGCGGCCCTGCGTGGGAAAAGCGGTACAGAAAATGGATGGATGGATGTCCCCTGGCTGCAAAACAAATCTAATGAAGTTCATAATAATAAATTCATTACTTAAAAAATTGCAAACATACTGTATAGAAATGAATAGTAATTATAATAATACAATTATTATAATAATATTAATTATTTTATTCCTAATGTTTTTACAATTCTTATATTGTTTGTTAATCATAATACTAATAACAATATCAATACTTATACTTTAATCAATATTTAATGCTTATACTACCACTAATTATTTCTACTTCTTCCTATTATTATTATTATTATTATTGAAGAAGAAGAAGAAGAAGAAGAAGAAGAAGAAGAAAAGTACTTATTCATATATAACTTTCATTTCAAGTATGTATACAGTATACCAAGAAAATATTAATAGACTAAGCAATGTAATCAGAATGTAGCATATTAATGCATTTATGAAACTTTTGTCAATTGTTATTGTTACATTCATACAGCTATTAATAATATCATGAAGCATAAAATGTGTAGTAATAATAATAATAATAATAATAATAATAATAACTACAATTTAATCAGGCTTAACAAGTATCTTTTCACAGTATACTTTTATGTTTTGATTAAAATTGATATTTTGTCCATTCCACTGTTCTATTGAACACTGTTCCAGGAGTTTAGGTATTGCTTATATTGCTTCAGGAGATCATGAAGGTATGCCGGAGCTAAACTGCTTACATCATTAAGCATGATACAAATTGCTTTAGTCAATGTATGCAACTAGTGGGGCTTAAATATGACTGCGGTAGGAAGTTCTTTTTTTCTTTTCCTGGCCTGGACATAGGCTACTGCATTCCGAACTAGCTGAAGCCTACTTACAGC
The DNA here is from genome assembly GCA_024331685.1 of Stegophilus panzeri. Classification (NCBI taxonomy): domain Eukaryota; kingdom Metazoa; phylum Chordata; class Actinopteri; order Siluriformes; family Trichomycteridae; genus Stegophilus; species Stegophilus panzeri. Next base: position 21,472,124 of record JANDJT010000021.1, on the reverse strand, counting down.
GACAGCAACACTTAAATCTAGAGCTTATAAAAGCCTGTGCCACTTTCTTGAATTTTGTATTGCTAGCGCGTCTTGTTTTGAACGTTTCATGAATTCAAAAATGTTTTAGTGATGCTACTTAGAAGGAAATTACTGTAAATTACAGACTGGCAAGTGTGAATCAGTGTGCAAATGTGTGTGGGAGTGTGACACCCTGTGATGGACTGGCATCCCAACTAGGGTGTTTCTGTTTGGTTGCATGTTTTGTGTTCTCAATCAATTTTGTTCTGCATGTCTATCCTGTCTCCCAGCATTTTGTAACAAGAGCCGCAACACAAAAAGTCCTGCAATCTATAGAGAAGAAGCTTAGGAAGCAGAAGTAAAGCAGAAGCCAAGGAATTGGGATAAAGGACCTCCAGATATGGATGGGACAACACCTAGCTGCTAACACTTGAAGCCAGCTGTACGTGGTATGACTCTGCTGTTGTAGACAAAAATCACACATTGTAAAAGAATTTTTGGTTGTGAGTTTGTACCAATAAGAGCAAAGCTCTATTTGTTAATTAAAATCTCTGAGCCACCAATAGGGAGAGGGCATTGGATGATCTCAAACTCATGGGACAGCTATAAATATGGTAGTGGTGATGGCAAAATGCAAACAAACATGCTAATATATACATATAAATATCGTTATTTCCACAAGCTCACGTTGAAAAAGTCAATTTTCTGCACAAGTCCAGATCATGGTGCTTCATAATGTAAGCAGAATGTCACAGTTTTCTTCATGACAAGTCTACTGTTAAAGGATCTTCATTGTATAATGTGACATGGAGAACACACATTATCACACAGTCTGTTATAGAATTTGACCAAAATATTACTGGCATCTCACACACTGTGGTAAGTATTCATCTGAAAACCGGCTTTAGTCACACTGACCAGTTTTGACCGGTCTCGGTTAGAATACTGTCCGCTTTTTAAGTGCTAGACATTCATGGCCAACATGTTTACCAAGAGTTTTAGTCTGAGGCAGACAATGTAATGATTATCTGTTCTCTTCTATCCATTTTTGTGTTCTTGGGTTTTGTGGCCACAAGACTAAGTCATGTTAAATTCCACATTCTAGGTGTCAATTACTGCTCAAGGCACAACGTTTGAATGGCTTTTTTCTCGTCTACTGAAATGCAATCACTGCCTCTTGGAGCTTGATTACAGGAAATTCACTGAGTCACTAGCTGTCTTCAAATAGAGACAGAAGACCTACCTCTTCACTAAACACTTAAGTGATTACTCTCGACTCTCGACATACTCTTTTTTTTTTTTTTTTTTGCTGTATCAAGTTGTTGTACTACCTCCTCTCTAACAGGGTTTTAGCTTGGCCTGTTTGTACTATAGGGGTGTAACACAATGCAACTATTTGTATATGTATCTGTTTAGTGGCCCAAATATCAGTAACTGTATTCGGATTTAAACCTGGAGTAGGCGTAGCATAAAAAGAAAGGGTCTTTTTTCCGTCTGAAAAAGAATGGGGAAAAAACACTGACAGCATGGTGTGTGAATTCTTGCTCTGACAGTTCATCAACCTCAGCTACAACATTCGAGTTCATAATCGGTCTCAACTAAGCACGTAAAATTCCTGATGCAATTCACAATGTTTTTTTCTGCTCTTTCACAGTGATGTTTGTTGGTAAACGAGACCTTTTACCTGGACTCATGTTTGACGCACGTGAATTCGAAGAGGGCTTTGGCTCATGACGTCACATGATGCGTCTCAGCCCAAATATGCGGAAAATCTGCGGTCATTTAGAAAAATTGCAAGCTCCTCGGAATATTGCAGAGTTTGCTTGATTTCGCGTTAATTCCTGCGATTACAAAATTGTGAAAACCTGGAGCGACTGTATAAGTGATCTCGGTGCACTCGTTCGTGCAGATGATTTAAAGCCCATCTATTTTTTTTTTTACGTTTGGATAAAACCATCTGAAAATATAATGTTGTAAGTGTAAATGTAATTGCAAAACTAAGATGCAAAAGTTAGCCCAATTGTTAGCCTTTATTTTATTTATTTATTTATTTTACCATGTGGGGGGAAAAAACTCTTGTTACTACACTCTCCAAATAGTTCTCCATATAAACTCCAGCTTTACTCCACCACCATCTCTATCACTCAGTGTACAATCTATGACTATTTTTTAGATCAACTTTTAGCGGTAAACTTTATACAGGAGTGTAAACTCTAGAGCTTGGGATATAACGCAGATGGATTGCTTAAAGAAGCCCAGAATTATCTTCGCCGATGAGACTGGAATGAAATGTATTCAGAGCTGTAGGTTGCAAATTAGATCAGCCAATTATGTTCGTACACACTCGCATACACTCGCACAGATACACATCGAGTCGATGGTGTGAAACAGTGTAGCTTTAGCCGCAGTGCTAAGCATGTGAGCAGAGTATCCCCTAATGAACCGTGACTACATTATCACTTCACTGCAGTTGTTACGGAGGTGATATCTGCTCTGCTAGACGCATTGACGCTGTGCACGTGGGTGGGTGTGTCTGTCAGGGTATGTGTGAATGAACTCTTTACGTGTATTCGGTGCTCGTAACACTCTCATCAACACATCCGAAGCTCTGGGGTTTTTTTTTTTTTTTTAAGCTCACAGCAACTGCAAGCTCCACTCCAATTATGTAGCTACTCTGACACATATTTGAACGAGAGACAGAAACCAGTGTCTTGGCATGAGGCTGTGCTGTCACGCCCGTCACAGGCTATTCTCTAGCCTAAATAAACAGTTCGACACTGAAAAGTGCATGTGTCCATCTGGCTAATGAAATGGAGTCTCTATTCTGTCCACAGCCCACAGGAATGCCCATCCCACACTGTATTTAAAACCCTGTGTTTGAACAGTGACACCATTTTTGGGGGATTTTTTTCTTTTGGCTCTCTACTCCGTGTATTTTAAATGAAGCAATGCCTATGAGATTAAAGTGCACAATGTCAGCTTTAATTCACTGGATTTACATGAATATTAGATGAATCATATAACATGTTTGCTTGTTATGTATGGCTGCCAGTGGAAATGGCTCGCTTGTCTTTATTGATGATGTGACTGCAGACCGCAGAAGTGTGATTAATGGTGAAATGAGCAGAAGTGTCTTAACTCTTCACATTCAAACTAAAGCCGTGTCACGTTCATGACGGGACAAATCAGTCACTGACTTGTGTTTCACACACTGAAGAAGAAACTATAAAGCCCCAAATTCCGACAGGAACGCGATTACAGGCCTTAAAGAGCATGAGGAGGGGAAGATTCCCCACAATCCTAGAGCAGACAGCTTGAAACTGCCATGTTTACACTACAGTACAATAGTGTCCATTTTATTATTATTATTTTTTTAAATAATAACTATATATCAAAGTACTGATGAAATAAATAATAAATATTAACAATGTTTAATAATAAATAATAATAGATAAGGAAATGGCTGGATGGATGAAAGCATGGATAAATATACAAAGAAACAAAGAAAGAAACAAACAGATTAATTAATAATGATAATAATAATAATAATAATTATTATTATTATTATTATTATTATTATTATTATTATTATAAAAGTAAAAAGTAAACGCATAAGTAAATAACTAAACAACAAATGGGCGGATGGACAAACAAACAAACAAACAAACACTTACGTAAGTGGATGGATGGATGGACGGATGGATGGACATGTATATTCTTGATGCCCTGTGATGGACTGGTATCTGTTAGATGAAAGAATGGATAAATATACAAACAAACAAATAAATAAATAAATAAATGGATGGATGGATAAAGCAAATAAAGTTAAAAAAAAAATTATTAATTAATAATAAAAATGGGCAGAAGTCCAATGTCTTGACCACTGAGCTACCACAACCTCTATATATACACCTGTTTTCCACATTACCCAAATTTCCTCCACTTCATAAGTGAGAGCTTTCTTGGGACATCAGTGGAAGGTTCTGTTCATTTAAAAGTCAACAACTGTCTTAAGTGTGAAAGTGTTTTGTGGGTGTTTTGTAGTTTATAGGCTGTCTAATGTGAAAGGGAGTTTAGTTATTCTGCTGTATTTTGCTGCACTTAGTGTGTGATTGTGCCAGAGAGAGTGAGTGAGAGGGGACTACTGCAGACACACCCTCATCTCCCTGCAGCCATGAAGCTCAGCACCTGTTTGACATCAGCAGCTGTCATTATTCAGCTCCCAGATGTAAGTGATATCCTACTCTTCTATTCATCCTTCTGTCCCTTTTCTCCCAGCCCCGGGTCTTATTTTCCCCTCTAGGAGACAGAGGATAACCGCAGAGAGAGAGAGAGAGAGAGAGAGAGAGAGAGAGAGAGAGTGTGTGTGTGTGTGTGTGTGTGTGTGTGCACGGCACATGTGTCAGGCCCTCCGCGTCAGGTTACACACATAAGCTCTGATGAGGGTCTGTCTCATTCTGTCTCATTCTGACCCCTCCTTTCTCTCGCTCCGTAATAACACAACAGCTAAACGGACTGTGTAGTTGAACTGTAATGACCCTCATTACGAAGAGTGAACTAGTCAACCTTGCTAAACGACTGGCACAAAAAAGCCAGCTCAGTAAAAACATGTTGTAAGACATAGATCTGTCTTTCCCTCACTTCTACTTCCAACTCATACCATTCCCAAACCTGTGAGAATGACAGCAGCTGAACTTAAAGGGAAAATAATCCACCCTGAATCATCAACATCTTTAGAATTAACACATGTTCTTCAATGGCGTCCATTTTCTAATGAAATTCAGAGTTGACTTTTTAATTGAAACTCTTTTCATGTGCACGTAAGTCTAACGGTTTCCTACATTACCCAGAGTGCCATTCGACTAACTGCTGATGGTGGTGCTGGTGGCATTTAGTCCTTGCTTTACCTCTACCTAAAGAGATGGTGCTCTTTAGTCCTTTAGTCTGTCCAGCGCTATCTGTACGCTCTGCATAAACAGATCAGCTACCAAAGTTCAACATTCATCATTTAAACTACCCCTGTTGATTAACACCAATGTGCTTGCCATCAAATAGATGGCGATCTAGCTGAGCTGAGTGTTTGCTGTAACTCATCGTATAGCTGCATTGCATTCTGGACCTTTGATCTAACACACCTGTTTTAGTTGATCAAGAACTTCATAAGGCAATATCTAGATGTTCAGGTTGGAGCTAAAGTCATTCAGGAAGGTAGATCTCCAGGAACAGGGTTGGTGACCACTGCTCTAAAGTCTCTGCTACTTCTATATTGGATTTCTCATGAATATAGAACTGGAAAATGGTGAGTGAGAAAAAGAAATTCTTGCTCTTTTGTCTTTTAAGTGAAAACGTGATTGTCATCCTTTATGTTTGAGATTGCTGAAAATAGGAAACTTCTCCTATTAAACTCGATTGTAACTGTGCTAGAAAACTTCTCACAAGAATAACAAAAATACAGCACCAACCAACAAACTAGCACCAGAATCACCAAACCCCTCGCGGATATTTCAACATAAACACGTTCAGGATTGACTTTTTCTTTAAAGTGACATGGCTATCTATCTTTGCTACATTTTCATCTCTCATTCTTGCGACAGAATGATTTGTAACAAAACCCTTTTGGCCAGATATGATTAGGGTACCTGGGAATAGCGGCAGGACCGAGAGCAGTAATTAAGTCTGGTGCGCTGAGGCCTGAGGGTGCTGCTCTTGGTTAGCAGTTGGATAGCCATATTAATTATTTTCTCATTACCAGTGGGGGAAAAAAATACTTAATACATATGAATAGTCTGCTTTGGGTGGAGCTGTTCATTCAGTTTCATGAGCTTTGTAATTCTGAGGTAACTGACTAAAGATCTTAAGTGGCAGAACAAGCTAAACAGCTAAACAGGATCAAATGCTAGCAAACAAGAAAGAGAGAGAGAGAGAGAGAGAGAGAGAGAGAGAGAGAGAAAGCGGTCTTCAAGATCAGTTCTTCTTGGTCATGGTTTCATGACACAGGGTTCGGACTGGCACAAGGCCACTGAGTAACAGATGTTAGAGTGTAACAGGTATCCAAACCTAAATAGAGGGAACAGCTGATGTTCGTGGAGCTCAGGTCATGTTTTTAGATTGAGAAGTGTGTGGGTGTGTGTGTGTGTGTGAGAGAGAGAGACAGAAAGAGAGGGAGAGAGAGCGGATAGGCAGATGGTGTCTGGAGAAGTGAATTAAAATACTCAAGTGCAGTTATGGGTTAGCAGATGGGGCTTTGATCAGCCAAAAAAAGAGATGGAGCAAAAGGAGGGAGACATGTAATGACAACAGACAAACAACTGGGAGACTGACATGGTCTTGTGTGTGTGTGTGTGTGTGTGTGTGTGTGTTTAGTGTTTATTAAAATAATTATATATAATTATTAGCTTTGGGATAGGGTGAGGAGTCACAGTAATGGTATCAGTATGCTGTTGTCCCTGTTGTGCACGTTTCTGTATTGCATATCATACACTCTCGAACTAAAAAGGTACTAAACTGCCACACTGGGGTGGTAGCCTCAACTGTACACCTTTTGTACCTTTCCTATGGATGTTTTACCTCCACAGCTTTACTATAAAAACTAGCCATGGTCCAATTACAGTATGCACCTTTAGTTATTTTCAAAAGTACATTACTGTACATGTGTGTTTCCAGGTAAAAGATACAGACCAAAGGTACAAAAGCATAAGACAGTGGTCACCAACCCTGTTCCTGGAGATCTACCTTCCTGAAAGACATTAGCTCCAACCATAATCCTGCCCACCTGAGCATCTAATCACTGCCTTAAGAAGTTCTTGATCAAGTAAAACAGGTGTGTTAGATTTCGGTTGGAGATGAAACCTGCAGGAAAGTGGATCTCTAGGTAACTACTGCTTTAAGACCTCTTATCATCATTCTTGTTGATGAAACTTTTATCATAAAGTGGCCAATCCAAAAGAGGAAAAAGCACCATATTAATCCAAACACTTTTTCTATGCAGGAAATATCAATGACATCATAAAAATAAAAATATAAACACAAACCGCAAATAACTGGGTCCAAATCTTGATTTTGAATGTGCATTTTGTGTGTGTGTGTGTGTGTGTGTGTGTGTGTGTGTGTGTGTGTGTGTGTGAGTGTGTGGGAGTGTAACACCACAGATTACACTATATTTATCTGTATGTCTTTAATGCTCCAAATATAATAATAATAATAATAATAATAATAATAATAATAATAATAATAATAAACTTTATTTTATAAAGCGCTTTTAAAAGCAGCTTCTCAAAGCGCTGTACACAAAATAAGCAGTACACAGAAAAATAAAACATATAAAAGTTAATAAGAACAACAACAACGTTAATAATAATAATTATAAAATAATAATAAAAAAAAGACATCAGCAGTCAAAAGCAAGTTTAAAAAAGTGTGTCTTAAGTAGAGCTTTAAAAATGTCAAAGGTCTGAGCTTCCCTGAGTTCAGGAGGAAGAGAGTTCCAAAGTGAAGGAGCATAGACAGAAAAAATATCCGTGTCTGTATTACGATTTGAACCCAAAGTGGGCGTGGCCTAAACCAGAATGTATTTTCACACTCCTCTAGTCTCATCCTATCAGATACCATGTGAACTTTCTGGTGAACAATAAAAAATATATTTTTAAAAAACAACAATCCAAACAAGTGCACCAAATATTCATATCTGTATATATTCAAACACACACACACACACACACACACACACACACACACTAGGGATGTAACAGAATAAGACTTTTTTGTTCGGTTTTCTGTTACATCCCTAGTATGTGTGTGCTTGCGTGCACATGCACATGTGTGTAACAAGATCCAGTGAAAAACATTAGCCACTTAGCTGTGTATCCCTGGTACAGCTCGGGTCAGGGCTTGATGCTGGTGTGTTGTGATGGCAGACTCGCTGCCCTATTGTTATGCTTCTGAAAGCCTGTTTGTGTTCGGGGTAAACACACTCTCGCACGTCCGCCTCACACTGACCAGCTGCCCAGATTTGTTGTGCTGTCTGTTTTCTTCTCTATTTCTTTCTTTCACTCTATTGCACTCTTTCTTTCAGACAGTGTCACTCTGTCAGTTCTGCTAGCATCCATATGGTCACAGCGATTAGCTACTGCTTTTCACCCATCGCCTTGCCTATTGGGATACACTGGAGAACAATGGCAATATGTTTCTCTCTCTCTCTCTCTCTCTCTCTCTCGGTCTTTCTTTCTTTCTATTTTTTTCTAGTGAGTGTGGTGCCAGGCAAGACAGCTGTGTGTGAGGGTTCGCTTGGCACACTGGCCCTGTTGGGTTAATGCGCCTCCGCCTTCTACCCACTGCTGCCCAGCCACACCCGACTGCTTCCCACCACCTCTTCTCACCATCTGTGTCCTTCTTTCTTTCCTTTTTTTTTGCTTTCTCTATCTCTCCACATCGCCCTTTATCTCTCACCACATCACCCAACTGTCACCCATTCCCTCAGAGTTTTGACAGTTCTTTGACTGTCTAGTTCTGTCTTTCATGGGCACCTCTCTTTCGTCTACGTCTCTTCTTCTTGTGCTTTCTGTTCGACCGTTCTTCCTCATCCATATTTATGTCAAAGTTAGCTCAAAAATGTTCATGCTGTCCATCATTTCAGTGCCTTTAGATGAATCTTGCATAGTTTTGACTCGTTGCCTCCTCACTCTCTCTCTCTCTCTCACTCTCTCTCTCTCTCTCTCTCTCTCTCTCACTCTCTCTCTCTCTGGACTTTGGCATCCTTAATGCATTTGTCTGGGGAATGATGGATGGCTCACTCTTTTGTGGTCTCACCACTATAAACTAATCACTCTCTCTGCTAAAAGCAAACACACACACATATATACACACACTACTAAAAAAATCATTTTTAAAAAAATTTTTTGCATTGTCATTGCTCGGCATTGAGGTTATTTTTAGTTGAGGAATAAGTAACTCATAATAATTTGTGTAGTGAGGAGACTTAGAGACACAGCAAGCTAATAAGTGCTGAGCTTGCTAATGAGATTGAGATATTTCAGATGCTTCCTTCTAAACAGATTCAAATCTAGATGGTTGGTCATTTTTTACCTTCAGTTCCTCTTTTGTTTCTGCTCTGACCAGCCCGGACAGCTGCACTGGGCCCATCTGTTCACAACACACAGAGGCCTTTCACGCATACATGCACACACACACACACACACACACACAAACATGCATGCATGCCAACAAGAGACAGAGAGCAACAGAGTAACATGGCTAAAAAATGTACACTGCCCTCCACTAATATTGGCACCCTTGGTAAATATGAGCAAAGAAGGCTGTGAGAAATTGTCTTTATTGTTTAACCT
>JANDJT010000021.1:21426442-21440167 GCA_024331685.1 Stegophilus panzeri | reverse complement strand
TGTATTTGGCTTAAAGAAATTGATTTATCAACTTAAAAATTTTGAGGTAATTAGTTTCCTCAAATTTTTTGAGTTAACTGAACTTAACCGGTTTTACAATAGGGTATATTCCAGCTCAGAATAATACAAGCTAATCTCATGTGGAAACATGTTTACCTTAATGTCACTTTTTGCAGAATGTTCCTGTAACTAAAGCTGGGTTTACACTGAGACATTTTCAGCCTGGTTTTGTTGTCACAGCTCATAAAAAATTCAGCTGACAAAGTTCTGGCAGTGTCTGATTTTTTATTTATTTATTTTTAATTATTATTAAAATTCACTGCTAGGATTTTTGTCTAAAAACCACCAAAAGAAGGACAACATAGGATTACACCAAATACAAATACAAATACAAATACAAACTAAGCACTTTAATTAACACAATGTTACCAGCCTACTTGCTTGGCCTCTCATACAGTGCGTTGCAAAGCTTTCATGCATGCTAATGGACAAAATAAAATAAAAAAAACTTACTTCCTCAAGCTCACTTTGAAGAATGGACTTCCTTTTTCTATCCAGACCTGAACAGCTGCAAACTCCTCTTTTTAATCTCTTTTTAAAATGTGCTGAAAATTCATTCACATCACCAGTGTGTTAAAATAATAACAAGGGCTTGTTTCTGTTTATGCGATCCAGAATGTAGTCATTTTCTTTAATCACAGGTCTCTCGTTAGAAGAGCTTCATTGTATAATGTGACATGAAGAAAACTCATCAAACAATCTGTTATAGATTTTATTGGGATCGTCTCATACACTGTGACTGAAATGGCACAGTGGAAATCAGATGTGTGGAATTTGTACTGTATAGAAATACAGGTAACTCGGTCTAATTGATAAATAATGGCTCATTGTTATTGTAGTAATAATTTTTTTTTTTTTTTTGACAAGTACAATAGTAAACTATCTGACAAAATAAGCCTTTAAACCCAAGCATGTAACAACAATGAATTCGGAATAAATTTTAAAAAAACTGACACTATTGGCCTATTCCATTAAGCAATAAAACTGTGATTTGTGGCTGAATGATTTCAGGTCCTCAATTTCCGAAAGTCACTCTACTGTACTTTCTGTTCCTGCACAGTCAGTCAATGATTAAACAAAGAGCACACTCGCCAACTGCTGCTTTCAGAAAGTCATTAAAAAATAAAACCAGAGCAATTTGAAGTTATTAACTTTTTCTGCACTGTAAGGTCTGGCCTTGGTACAAAGCATTGAGCCCAGTCAAGATTAAAAAGAAACCAGTCAAAGTCATGCTTGGGAAAAATAAAAATCCTGGGCTGCTGAAATGATACTAATGAAGGAAATTAAGAAAAGAAAAACAAACACGAGGCTGTCTAGTCACACATCAATATATATATGTATAGAATTTTAGACTGAATAGATTAGGGCAATAAAAATATCCCTGAGTATTATTTTTCAACTAATGAGTGTGTACTGCTTGAATTAGTTTAAAGCATTAATTCTGCTGACGGTAAAAAAAAATCTAATATCTCCCCTTCTGTGGCGTTTTTTACCCATAAATTTAAGAAAGAAATCTCCAAACTGTTCTTGCACTATTAAAAAAAAAGCCAATTTCTGTCCATGATTTATGGCAGACACTGTTGGGCTTATATTATTTTTGTAAGTAGTAGCAGTATTCTTGCTGCTGAGGTCAACTTTACCAACACATGAAACAACATGAAGTGGAGAACGCAAGCTTGTCTCTCCGTGCACGCCTGCATGACTGAGATTCTTTGGGAAGTGAAAGTCCACGTAGGCTAAACAGGGCCCATGACCCCTTTCAAACCTCCAGGGAGAGGGCCAGAGTGGAAAAAGTTTGGGGGGTGTGAAGGGGTGGGGGCTAAGAGAAATAAAGTGGAGAACAGATATGAAACAGACAAAATGGGGAAACAGTGTGGGAGAGGAATGAAAAAAAAAAGTGCAACACAGGGGGTCATAGAGAGATTGGGCAAAAGGGGGAGGAGGTCACAGAGAAAGAAAGAGAATGAAAGAGTGAGAGAGAGAGTGTGTGTAGGAGTGTCCGTTCAACATTCATACCCAGCGAAGCTTCCCATGACAGCCAGCGGCCCCATTGAGTGTCACTGCCATTCCCACAGGAAGTGACTCCATGTGAATATAATCCATCGTTTTCCTGTTGCCCTTTGCATGTCGCTTCTCCCTGAATTAATTATGCTGCCTGACAGAAACAGTAGAGTACTTGGGATGTTTCACGTTATACAAAGAAAAAAAAAGACTATAAAAAGTTATTAATTTGATGCTTGTTATTTAACAGTGCATTATTTAAAGATAAGACCAAATCAATGTTTTGAGTTTGATGAAATTTGTTAGTGTGGAGAACATTACTGTGGCTGAATTTTGGCAAACAGCCAAAAAAGACAAAAAATCAGGCTTGGATTATTGGTAAAACTGTTTGGGGTTTTTTCGGCCAGTAACATACTTGGAAAGCATTAGTTCAAATCCCAATAATGACATGGCCATCCATGACCAGGAGTCCAAGAGAGCAAAATTGCACGTTCTCGCTGGGTGGAAGTGATGGCATGTTTGTCAATCACAGCAACACTAGCCAATTGTGAATGTCTGTCTGGAAATTTGTGTGGAAGATGTCAGATAGTGCTTTTCTTCAAAGTGTTTAGTTGCAGTTCGAGAAAAAATATGCGATTGGCTGGCTTCATGTGTCTCAGAGGAATTATGTGCTAATCCTCACCATCCCTAGTTGGTAGCTGGTGTGTGATAAGGGAGAGCTAGCTAATGGGTGAGATTTGGCAAATGACCAAATTGATGGTGAATAAGGAGCCAGTTTAACAAACTCTGTGGTAAAAACAGTTAGTGTGTCTCTAAACATGGCTAAAACTATGCTCGCAACGTGTGATTTCCGCAAACAGTGAATGTCACTCTTTGATCAAGTTGTTAGATACTTCCCAGTCCGTACAGGATTTGGGGGAGTTTTTTTGTGATTGTTGTGGCCAAACATGCTTGATTTTTTTTTCGAAATTTGCAATGCAAGTTGTGGAGGGTTGTTTTTTTTTTGTGCTTTTTTTTAAGAATACTACTTGAATTACAGGCAATTGTTGTGCACGGCCTTTTGCAGTGGTTTGTTGGTAAATAAGACCTTTTAGCTGTACTCATGTTTGATGACTGAATGCTCATTGTGATGACGTCACATGAGGTGTCTTGGCCCAAATCTACAGAAAATCTCGGTAATTAAAAAAAAATGACAAGCTCCTTCAAATATTGTGGAGTTTCCTTGATTTTGCGTTCATTTCTGCAACCGCAAAATCACGAAATCCTGGAGAGCCTGATTTACTTGCTGTAGTGAATGGACATAAGCCGATTTAATTCAGTTTGTAATCATATACCGACTTTCAAAATGTCTATGATGTTCTTGCAGCACAGTTTGTAATCAAATCTTTAGATGCAATTTTCCCCCTTTTCACTCCTGGAGGACTATCAAATGTTAGAATCATATTTTGTGGTTGAGAAACATGCAAAAAAAAAAAAAAAAAAAAAAAAAGAACAGATTTCAGTTCAGGATCAATATATATTCCACACATAATGTGCTTCTTTCTTCACAAAAAAAACAAAAGCTTACATTTTAGATGGAACACAGTATTTATTATTGCTCTCTATTACTCTCAAACTTGACGTTGACTCCAATAATATTTGAGAATTTTTTTATCCAAGAAGAGCAAACTTTTATATTAGTGAAGAATAATTGAATCAAGTAATTTCTAAATTAGTTTACGTGATAAACAATCTTTCGAGTATGAACTCCAGAAAGATTTTACTTTCATAACTACATATAGTTGCATACCATATGTATAACTGATATACTACATAGAAGTGTTTGATAAGGGTCACCTTCTGTTAATCTTTCCTTATCGGTTATATAACAGTGATCAATGTGGGATATTAAGATTTATAAATAAAGGCTGGGTTTAGTCATATCCGTGCTGCTTTGGAATTATGATCAGGTCGTGTGGACATTCAGGAAGAAGCCCTGCTACGCTGGAGACATTTTGGTAATCCTGAGCAGACCTACTTGTTGGACATGGGGCTATGGGTGGCATTACACAGAGTGCCTGGCTTGGCATGACTGATTCTAGGCGGATTACACGGGGCAGTGCTGTACCAGCTTGGCCTGGCAGGAACAGTTCCAGCCATGTGGTGTTTGTTCAGAGTCCCGAAAGAGATTTAAGATTGAATTAAACCATTTCTAAGACTCAGAGATTGGTTTGATCAGCATTATGTGATCAGAGAAGTCTGGGAACACTTCTCTTTGGTTAAAGCTGAGCTACATTATGCCTGAATAAGCCCTTTTTGAAAAATAACATAAGTTTACATTACGACATTTATTATTAAGGCTTATTCCAACAAAAGCCTGCTGTCATTTAAACTGCTTTTTCAGTTTTAATGTGAAACAGAAAATGTTTATAGAGTATAGTGCTTTATCAGTTGTCATGAAGGGCTTATGTAGGTGTCACTAGTTGATTTTGGTCATGTGCTGTCGAATGAGGAATAAAACACATGCTGCTATTGGAAACATTAACTTCACTTCATGTCGGGCCACATCTCACAACCCCATCACTGATTATTTTCTTATAACAGTCATGTTATGGCATGTTTTATCAATGAATTAATCGTGTTCATAGCATTAGAGCACCAGATGATTCAGCAACATGCAGCAACTCCTATTCGCCATTTAAATTCAAAATAATGACTTCTCTGGCACAGTGGAGGCCTCCATATTATCCAAGAACTCAAATCCTGCTACAACCATAACCCCCAACAGCTGCTAGGATGGAGACGTCAGCCCAGTCGATTTTGGCACAGAGAGCCAGGCATCCTGATCCGCCTCTTCTCTACGCGTTCCTGTTTGGGGAGTGGAGAGGAGGAGGAAAGAAGGGAGGGATGGGCTGGAGAAATCTCAGGGCCTGAAGGAAATAGCTACTCTATCTTGATGTTCAAATATCAGGAGTATTTCCCTTCCATTCTTCAGAAAAATCTTGAAATGTCATATTACCTTTATTTAGTGTCAGTTTAGTGCATCTAGAATTACAATCAGCAGCAAATAGCGAATGGATTTTTAAAAAAAAAAAAAATTTTATGCTGTAAACTCAATTATGATGATTAATAAAGACAGACGTCGTTACAAATCCATCACACAGTGTGTATGCGTGCGTCAGTGTGTAAGTGCTCGATTCCTTTCAGATTTCTTATCTCTGGAAGCCTGTCGTTTGTGGCGTCTCCCGTCAAGACTCCCTATCAGGAAGGACAAGGGAAGGAGCTGGACAAAGAGAATACAGATCCGTCTTCCCACACACACTGCCAAGTATCTCTTCAGGAATGCTGCAGGGATGAGAGACCTCATGCAGTCTCTCTGTCACTTCCTTTCTTCCCTTCTCTGTCGCTTTCTCGTTTTCAGCACCTTGTCCTTGCTCTCTTCTTGCCCTGCGCTGCACCTCATTCTTAAAGCTGTCTGATCTACACTGTGTCTTCCACATCTTTCTCATCTTTCTATGCCTCCTAGCCCTCTCTATCACACTCTTTCTCAGTGTGTGTGTATATGTGTGTGTGTGTGTGTGTGTGTGTGTGTTCGTGGTGATTGAATAAAGATGCAGTTTTCCATTTCCGAGTCTGGAAAAAGGCCAATTCATACAATGACAACTTTTTTTTGTTCCGATGCTAATTTGTGGGTGCCATTCTACTCCTGTCAACTTATTTTTACAATGATCTTCTTACTATTTTCTACAGTTTCTGCGAAGAATTTACTATTGACGGCATAGAACAGGACAATATGGGTCAACAAGTTGAATATTATTTTCATCTAATTTGCATTGGGTGGGACTGTATTGGAAGCAGATAACCTCAGGTAACCCCATATACAAAACAGAATTATAAATATACTTACAATCAACTTCCTCTCTCATGCTTTGGGCCTGTAATTCAAATTGTATCCAGTGGAAAGATTTTCCTTTAAAGCAAGTGTTAACTGGCTACATGAAACCTACATAAGACCTTTATGAGAACTGACAAAAAGCTACTTAAACATTCATAAAGGCATATTCCAACAGGTGTCAGTTATCTGCTTAGTCAATTTTGATGTCCAGTTGACATAACATCTCAATCAAGTGACATAATGTTGTGTTGTAACATTTACTTGCCTTAGAATGTCATACTGACTTGGTATCTCAATTTCCCCTTAGTGACTGTCACTGCAAATAAATACAAAGTTCTTCTTCTCTTATGACGAAACATTTTTATAATGGTGGGTGTGGTGTCTTCCAGGATGACTCCGCCCCCATCCACAAGGCACAAGGGTTCACTGAACAGTTTGATGAGGAGGACAATGATATGCTATGGCCTTCACACTCACCAGATCTCAACCCAGCTGTACACCTACAGTGGTGAATATAGAATCTTCTATATTTCTGCATAATATGACCAACTGGATCATTTTCCTCAATAAATAAGTGACCAAGTATAATATTTTTTGTCTCATTTGTTTAATTGGGTTCTCTCTGTCTACTTTTAGGACTTGTGTGAAAATCTGATGTATAGAAAAGATATATATAGAAAATTCTAGGGGGCACAAACTTTCAAGCACCACTGTAACAATCTATGGGTACATAAACTTATATCTTATATCTTATAAACTGCAAACTGATACTTTATCTAAGTACAGCGCTACTGTTACAGCACTGCAGAGCATTAGGAAATGCTAACCTCATTTGAGTTTTCAAACTGAACCCTTAATTCACAAGCTATATAAAAAAAATCTCCATTTTGTGACTCTGGCATACCAGACATGCACTAACTAATAAGATGTTCTAATGTAAGTCAACCTGGAAATTGTCATAGCACAACCTAATATCAACAAAAATCTATCACATAATGTAATTAACAAAAATGAAGTTACATTTGAGACCTACTTGGATAAATCTTTTTAAATGTTTATGTAACGTAACATCAACTCTTATGGAGGATACATGTACAGTGGTGTTTGAAGGTTTGTGGACCCTTTCGAATGGTCAATATATCTGCATAAATATGGCCAAAAACATCAGCAGATTTTCACACAAGTCCTGAGTAGACAAAGAGAACCTAATTAAACAAATGAGACAAAAAAAATTCAGCCAGGCATCATAACCATAGACATTTATGGAATCTACTGTTGGTAAAATGAAACCTTGAATTGAAACCTTGAGACCTTGACTATTATAAGGCTGAACCTGACAGTATTGTGATTTGAAGTGAATATTTAATATATTAGTGTAAAAATTGTTTTATTATTAAAATATAAATCATTTTATGTTAAAATTGTATACATGTATATAAATAATATAAATGATGTTAGCAGTAAATTTGCATCATTAAAATAGCAAATGAATAAAATTAAAGGTATTGTTAAATATATAATTTAAATAAACAGTTTTTGCAACATAATAATAATAGTAATTGTTTAAAAAGTATTTAATTAGGGAGCCAAGCACCTAAGGTACGTAAGCACCCTGTTGTTATTCTACCTTTTCTTATTATGATTATTCTGCATCTTTTTCTTCTTGCTAGAGTGTCCATGGCAACCCATAGAACCATCTGGTAAACAGTTGTGAAATCTGGACACAGGGTCGAAACAACATTCTGACCAAATTTGGGCTAAGTGCTGCCAACGATCTAGCACTACCATTGGGTCAAATTTGGGCCAAATTTGTTCTTATAATATTTGAACCATGTGTCCAAGATGTAAAAGCCAGGCATCCCTCAATTCCTGGGTACAAAATTTTCCACCATCTTGGATTTTGCTAAAAAAAAATTATTTTTTCACTACTCCTTCTTACATCTTTTGTCCAATCATCACCAAATTTGGCACAACATCAAAAGTTATCAAAAGTATTTTGAATATTCCAAACAGTTTGTCCATAATGTGCCAATGAATCTGACAGTGAAGCCTCCAAACAGGACGTGAAGCTGTGTCTTCAGGACCATGACCTGAGGCTATGGAACAAATTTCATGGCAGTGCCACTTACTGGTCAAAAGTTACAATGACATGCTAAAAATACTTACATCTAACTGCCATTTTTGCTACTCCTCCTTCAAATTTTGCCCAATCTTCACCAAATTTGGCTCACATCATCTTGAGACCTGTCTAAACAAGGGTTATCAAAGGATATTCAAAACCATCCTTCCAAATGCATGAAACTACACATTATTCTTGAATCTCTTTACCTATAGTTATGTCTCTGCTTTCCTGTGATTGCTTATGCAACAATTGTAGCATGTCTGTGAACATGTGGCTCACTGAGTCTGAGTGCTTGGCCCCCAAAAATGCTGCTTGCAGCTTTTATTATTATTATTATTATTATTATTATTATTATTATTATTATTATTATACTCCAAACGCTTACTATTGTGATGGTTAATAAATGTTATTAACATTTGAAACAATGTTGACAGATTGTCTAGGGAAAATTTGTTCCAAAATCCCATCTATTTGGAGCATTAGTTCCTACATCCTCATTACAAGCTGTTCAGATTAATTTGAGGCCAGTGCAGCTTCTATGATTAATTGGAAGCTGTTGTTCCCTGCCTTTCCCTGCATGTTCCCTACGACATTTTAGCCCCTTGCTGTGGCCTTGCATCCATGAAAACCACTTAATTGACCAATTCCGATATTGTCTTGCCTAACTGGCAATGACGTGGGCTTTTGTGTGGCTGAAAATAGCCGACATTTTGCGCTGACCCTCCCGGTCCATC
This sequence comes from Stegophilus panzeri, assembly GCA_024331685.1. Lineage (NCBI taxonomy): Eukaryota > Metazoa > Chordata > Actinopteri > Siluriformes > Trichomycteridae > Stegophilus > Stegophilus panzeri. Next base: position 21,431,376 of record JANDJT010000021.1, on the reverse strand, counting down.
CAACCATCCCACTGCTCAGGAACAAAAAAAAAAGGAAAGCGTTCTAAATGTGTAATTTCTCCTTACAGCCCCCAAAGTTCAATCCATTACAGCCATTCGATACATGAGCCCTGTGTGCAATCCACCATGGTTGTCATGGCATCCACATAGCAACCGGGCGCAGCGGCGATGACTTCTAGTTACCTTTTGTAGCGTGGTAAAGGGGGGGATGGGTGAGTTGAGATGTTGAGATGTCCAGAATTGAGGATGGAGAAAATGAGTCAAGTCAGACAATGGGAGTGTACAAATGACTGACAGCTGCTTCATCGCTTGTCTGTGAACCATGCAAATCACACAGGAGGCGGGGAACGTGAGCAATGCTTCCAGCTTGTGCACTCAGGAAGTAGTGTCAGGCCTCAATGGGATCAGTCACATGAGTAGAATAAGGGCAATGTGAATGCCATCGGTTCTGGGAAGGAGCGCATGCTTGATCAGGATTTGCAGAGTAGAGATGCCTTAAACTAACTCCTATTCTAGCCACCTGTAAATATCCCCTTACCATTCAGAGGCAAAGGAGTCTTATATTGTATTTATGACACTGGTTTTATTTAAGGATAGATGTAAAATAGCAGAGTTTTTCACCTGAGAAGGCAAAAAATGCTCCCTAGACCTGTGTACGCATCAGTATGTCAGACTGATAAAGGGAAGTGTCTGTTCTCCACACACACACACACACACACACACACACACACACACACACACACACACAGGCTGTTGTCGGTATATTAGTGTTACAGACTGTTTCAGATGTTGCTAAGTGTACTCTAATTGGTGCATCGCAACCATTGCAGTGAAAATTAAAATAAATTAAATTATTTGTCAAAAATGCATAAATAATTAACAGTTAACAACAGAAAATACATAATAAGCCAGAAAATTATTTCTGTAAAAAAAATATTATATTAATAATATAATATTATATAAAATGTATTATAATAATAATTATTATTAGTAGTAGTAGTAGTAGTAATATTATTGTTGTTCTTGTTGTTGGTGTTGTTGTTGTTATAGAGAATATATCAGATATTAAGGGACATTTTATTTATATAAATATATATATACATACATGGGTACGTGTGAATGCTGTTCCATGAGTATGTGACTGTGTGTGACATGTGTGTGATGCAAGCTGAAGAAAAAGTCAGAGCAGCTGAGAAAAGAGAAATGAGGCTTTTTTGCTACCTCACAGAGACACACTGGGGCCCTTCAGCCAATCAGAGGTCTCACTCTCCGTGATGTCACCACACTTCTGTCATCACCAATCTGTCTCTTCACATTCCTGAGCCCCTAAGCTCGACTCTTCTTTCTCTCATGTTATGGCATCAGACCCCATCTTTTATTCATCAGCACGTGAATCAGCGGAAATACCGAGAGAGGAATCTTCCATAATGGCTATACCATTTCACAAACCATTTTTATTGACGATCCAGTCACTCTCATTCAGTCTGGTGATCAGCATAAAGAGATGGAATAGATCAAAGAGGAGTAGGCGTAAGCACTCGAAATCATCAGATCACTGGATTTACTTTAAGCACTCTCACTCTCAGTCTCGCGCTTACACATGAACATAAATGCAGTCGACATGGCTCGAGGCTGACATGGGTCACTTCCCTTTCCTATACCAGAAAGGTCAGAAGTCAGGGTCAATCTTATCCCTTTCTCTGTCTGAAATACAATCACACAATCCACTCATTATATACATGTTCACCTGGTGTGAGCATGCATGTTAATATTCTGATTTTAATATGATAATATTCTATTTAATAATTTGGCTGATGCTTTTATGCTTTAAGTGATTTACAGGTGAGACAGAATCCAATTTAAGGCTTTGATATTACAAACCATAACGCATCAAACTTGAACTGCTGACCTCTGGTGTGTCTGAGCAACACTAGAAAATCCTTGATCTACAAAAGAAGTGTTTTATTTGATTACTTGTCAAAAACAAAAAATTATATTATTATTATTATTAGTAGTAGTAGTAGTAGTAGTAGTAGTACATAAATAATACATAAGTAGATAGTAATTACATTTACTACCACAAGTAGTATCTGGTACGTAGCTTGTATATTAAATATTAAGGTTCAATAATATTTTGATATTAAAATAAAATCTGTTTAATATGTTAAAGATATTTATTACAAATGTTCCCTGCTGGAAAAAAAAAAAAAAAACAACAACAAAAAAAAACAAAACAATAGAACCCCTCATAGAATTTGTAATGGTTAAAATGGGAATTGTATTGGTTTTTAATGGAAACTATAATGTCCCTGTGGGTCTCTACTGGTAATTTGTTGCCTTCTATTGATGGCATCTTATGTCTAGTGGATACCACTAAGGACCAATTATGGTATATTTAATAATGGTTAGCTGATGGTTTGTAATGGTAATTGTAGTGGAAACCATTCGAATTTCTGTGATGGTTTCTGTTGGGGGGTTTTTCAGCAGGGTAATATAATATGAATACTAAATATATTAGTCGCTATAGTTATTATATAAAACTATTGGGTTTGTATGGCACAGCTTGTAGATTAGAAATATTCAGAGGCATATAAATACCATTTATAACATCAATTCAAAAATGTCAATTGTAAAATCTTGATTTGGTGCATACTGTACAAGTCTGCAGTAGCAGTGGTGGAAAATCTCAAGTACACAGCAGTATTTGATGCTAAGACCCATATTTGAACATTACAGAGAACATTACATTAATGTGAATGTTTGTTTTTTATGTAGCTAATATTACACAATTATTACCTGTACAACTATTCTACTACCTCTTAGCATTCATTACTGAAGTATAACTGTTTTTGTTTTTTCATATTAGTTACAGTGTCCTTACATTTTCAACTTGTAAACTGTTTAAGTATTACTTGTAAGTCCTATATTACTACATAATAAATTCTGGGTGATTTTTGCATAATGGCCCAAAGTACTGCATAAAGCAGCTACTATGTATGTTTACTGTATGCTAAGTGTTAAGTATTCTAGTTGAGTGATTGCTTAACACCTCACAACATCACGTTTCTGGGATTCCCAGTTCAAAGTAGATGCTTTCTGAGTGGTCAAATCCAGTATTTAGCCAAACTGAGTCATCTGCTAAGCTCACATCCATGACTATGAAGTGAAGAGACATAGAGGTGAGTTAAGTGGAGTCAAAATGGAAGATATTATTGTGCTAAGCGCATCTAATGATTTTACATTCTACTGTAGAAACTGCTGCTGTTAGCTAACTAACGATTGCTAGCAAAATACCGTTAGCATAGCCTACCTAGGTAGAATGTTACAAGTGTAGAAAACTATTTGAGTAGCTCATCAGACCTTTTTTTATGTGTTATGCTTTTTGTTTTATGTTTGACCATAAAATCGTCTACTTTTCCCTGGAGACCTGAAGGACCTCCCTGGCCTAATTTACTTAAAATCTGTGTTTCTGAGATTTGACATTTTGAGATTTGTAGTGGGGGGTTCTGATTTTTTTATTATTATGTTTTTAATCTTAAAACCATATCCATGAATTATATAATTCTAAAGGTCAATCTTGCCACTAGGAAGTTTAATTGAAAGAAAAGCATTCGCAAAAATGTCAATTTTATAGATACGCCACAGAGAAAAAAATTCAGTGTGACATGTATATAATTCGAATATATATCATTCATATTCAAATATTTTGTCAGCTCAATAAAATAACCATAACTGACATACTAGTATGTGCATTACTTCAGTGTGTAACAGTGTGTATTGCTCCTGACCACAAAGAATGAATCTGGCATTACAGCGATGCACCACTGTACTCATATTTCCATTTCAGTGAATTCCTTCAAGGCTTGGCTTGTATTGTAATGGAGTGGATCATTGGGTTTCGTCCAAGACGTTTCCTTTCTGGCTGTGGATGACCTTGCTGAGACCTCTCCTTTTAGCTCTTTAGCAGCAAAAACCCTGCTTGAGCTGTATGAACTTTATTGACTATTCTTATACAGCTGGCAAAAAACTGTGCTCTACTCTTCTGCTTATTCTATTTTCTTGACACTTGTGTTTCCCTCATGCAAACTTGTGCGTGCATGTCTGCAGAGTCATAAGTGCGAGGCCAGTGTCACAGTAAACTGTAGCTGAATCGTCTCCTCCAACATTTCCAAAATCCTACTCAACCCTAAAAAAAAAACTAATCTACCAAAACTTAATCACCCCTCTTTCCAATCCACTGTGAGATTTAGAGATGAGATGATGTCCCTAGGTCTTTATGTGTATTTGCATTTGTATGAAAAGTGCTCCAGAGATAGCAGCACAGCAGGACTATGCTAATGCTAAACATGCTCAAGAGACCCCCACATAATCCAGATGAATACTGTCTAGACAATTCATTACATTCTAATCACAGCAGTTGGGGAGAGCCACTCTTCCCGGTATGGTGCAGCCTGCAGGGGGAGATGGGAGGGAGCTGACGGTACAGGATGGGTGGGTGTGTAAGGTTGGCCTTTAACCACATCCCATTTGACATTTACAGTAATGTGAAAAACTAAGCACACACCCCATGGAAATTGTTGGCTTTTTTTGTTTTGACGCATTTGGTCTAACAAACATTTGATCTTCTTTAAAACAGTGCCTATTAATAAAGTTGATACAGTCTATCAAATGACACATAGAATTGACATTTTGTAGTAATTTTTACAATTTAAATGAACAAAAAACTGATCAGTCACATGGAAAACTGAGTACACCCCTACATTTATCACACCTTCAAATCCATAAAATTAGTAACAGCTGGTCAAGATTGGGTGTCAGTGATTAGAACCTGCTTAAGGAGTGCAGGTGGAACCTGTCTTACATTTACATTTACATTTATTCGTTTAGCAGACGCTTTTATCCAAAGCGACTTACAAATGAGGAAATACAAGCAA
>JANDJT010000021.1:21408406-21422724 GCA_024331685.1 Stegophilus panzeri | reverse complement strand
TCCATCACTCCATCCCTCCCTCCCTGCTTTCCTTCCTCTCCTATGTGTCTCTTCCCTCAGGTGCTTGGTACAAATGTCTCGTTTTGCCGCCATCGTCGCCATCAGCTGTAACATCGAATCACGTCCACTGGAGACGCCTGTGTCTGTGAGGTGCTAAAGATTCGACATAGCAGACGTGAGAACAGGGAAGAAAAACCCTGCTAAATCTCCCTTTCACTTTCTCTTCATCCTTCTCTTCTTTCCATGTAGCCACATACAGTGATAATTCACCAACTGTATGAACAGCCATATCATTAATTGTTGCGAAGACAATAGGTTTTAATTGTCTACAGGATGATTTTTGTACACACACACACACACACACACACACACACATTCCCCATGTTCACACACTACAGCACCTCTTTAATTTAATCCTCATATGCACTACTGTGCAATGGATCTTATATACCTGGAATTACTGTATCTATTGTTAGCTACGTCTTAAGGTGAGAGGAAGCTAACCAGAAGCTGAGCTAGAAATTTCTTTCATATAGCTGGCTAATTAGAATTCTTCTATCTATGGCAGCAATATATTTAGTTTAGTCCTGTTTTGGTATGCTGTTTTACTGGGGCATCAGCAGACCGCAGTAATTCTAAGCAGTGAATTGGGCAAATAAAATCAGCATATTAAGAGGAAACTTGTAGTTGCTTAATGTGATTTTCTGGCCAGCTTATTCAGATTACTGGAATTACCTACTGGTGTTTTAGTCAAACGGCATGTAATCGCCAGCTTTTCCCTGAGAGTCTGGTAGATACCCATATGAAAATATACTATAGTATACTTTAGTATTTACTATGGTAAACTGTAGTAAATTATAGTATAATGTAGTGTATTATAGTATTTTCTACACTTAGTTAATATATATTACAGTTAATATATACTACTGTAGTATTAACTATAGTGAACTGATCAACTGTATTACATACTGTAGTATACTTTAGAATTTAGTACAATAAACTGTGGTAGATTGTGGTATACTGTAATGTATTATAGTACTTACTACACTTTGTTAATGTACACTACAGTGTACTGTAGAAATGACTGTAGTGAATTGATAAACAGTGTTTTAAATATTAGAGTTACTATAGAGTACTGTGGGATACTACAGTGTATTCTAGTGTCCATTATAATGTACTACAAAGGTTTACAACATTCCCATGTGCTGTGACGGTTGTCACACATATTGTAGTACAGTGTCGTAGAAAATTTACTACAGTAATGACTGTAGTTGTTTGTTTTTTTATATTACTGTAGCAGAGTTACCACAAAAGCTATAGTAGAATTATCACAACAACTTACCACATATCACTGCAATTTACTATAGTATCTTACCTTATAGTAAGGTTCAAAAAGACTATAGTATTTACTACAGGACTTCTACTACATTTTCTATAGTAAATTTACTCTAAAATATTATAGTATTTTTTCATGTGGTTAGCATTACTAACATAGCCACCGACCCCCTATTTTTACAGGATGAAGCCATTTGACTGACTGCAAATGTCTAATCACATTTATTCTGCACTAATCATTTCAAATAAAATTCTTTAAATAGTCTTTAATGCTTTGATGCTGAAAACATTTTTCAATCTAGTGACTTTATCCTGTACTGAAACGCTCATTATGTCATGGAGATCCAAACAGTGTGTGGAATTGTGTATCCAAGAAAGTGCAGTCAGCCAGTCAGATAGCAAGCTTTTGATTCTGATTCTGAAGCCTGTGGCCAGAAAAGTGTACAAAAGATGCTCGTAGGGGGTCACACTATAAGATTATTTATCACATTTTTACAGCTGAGATTGTAGATACGTTGCACTTTCTAAAACCCAAATTACATGTTCATATGAGGTTCATACAGTCTAATTATGTATCTCAAATTTGTTTTAGAGAAGTTCAAAACAACATTGCAGAAGTATTCACCTTCTCTAAAACTTTTTTTTTCTCCACATTTTGTAGTGTTACATCCTGAAACTGAAAGGGATTTACTGGGATTGTATGTCATGAATCTACACAAAATAGTCCATAATATTGAAGTGGAGGGAAGCATCAATATAATTTAGATAATTATTTACAAATTTAAAAAAAAAAAAAACACCTAAAGTAGTTCTGGTGCAACTAGTTGCTATCAGAAGTCTCATAATGAGTTGAAAGGAGACCATCTGTGTGCAGTTAAAGTGTCACCTGATCTCAATATAAATACACCTGTTCCTCAAAGTCCCCAGAGTTTGTTAGAGAACATACATAAACAAACAGCGTCATGAAGAATGTACAGCTATCAAAACATATTCGTGACAAAGTTCTGAAGAAGGATCAGTTGGCTTTTTGCTATTTAAAATATTCTGTGGAGCACCGTTAAATCTGTTATGAAAAAAGGCAGTAAATACATAAGGAAGACATTAGTCAAAGAAGCAAGCAAGAGGCCAAGGATAACTGTCAATGTAATTCTACCACAACCATGCTTCACTTTGGCAGTAGTGTTCTCCACATAATGTAGCATTTTGTCCCAAGGGCAGAAAAATATTCTGGTTCAGTTTTAGACTGATGATATATGATTCCAATAAGTCCATTTCAATAATACTACAAAATGTGGAAAAGTTCAGGGAATGAATACTTGCAATTCAAGGCACTGTAACTGAGTTTATAAACCTGCAACATTTGGTTGAAAAGTTTTCACTATGTCCTTCTCATATTGGTGGGTAATCTGAATAGTAGCTACTGCCCCAACTAGCTAGCTAGTACAGTCTCTGTTTTGTGTAAAAAGTAATAAATGGAATAAAGTGGCCTAGACCATGCCAGTTATATGGCTTTGGAATCCCCAATGAATCTTTTACGTGAGAGGGTTTATTTATTCTTATTCTGACTCTCAACCAAGCCTGCATGATGTTGGCACCCCATTTAAAATGTGTAATTTCTTTGTTTTTTCTGTAAAATTATAGTTTGTGCTGGTTTGGTTTATGAGATATTTTAATGGTTATATTCCAATACATATGTGGCTAAGAGTGATGTCACAGTTCATCAAACCCCATTCAACTTCAACCTAAACCAAAAATGTAACCAACATTTGTTGATTAGTGGATTATTTGTTTGTGCTGTACAAAAATAGTTGCTGGTGGTTTGACGTTTCTGGATCCTATGCGTAATGCCATGGTTAACCACAATGCCAGTGGTTCAATATTTATAGTCTTTTTTCCTTAAATGGAAAAGTTACATTTTAAAATTGGCCTTACTGTTTGTCAGTGGGGAGAAAAGTCTACTGAACTACTACAGGGAGATGGCAAGATGGAGAAACTTTGCTTCCTGCCTTTTGATTTTGGAAAACCATATACACAAGCCAGAATCTAGAATCATTTATAACATGCGCCAAAGCAAACCCAAGCCAAATCCACAATATTCATGCCTTTGCTGTACATAAAATTGTGTGCTGGTTTGACATCACTCAAACCATTACATTCTTGGTCTTAGTTTTTAAACATAATATCTGGGGGGGCGGCGGGGTCTGGGACAGGTCAGCAGAGGCAATAATTGAGAACAGATCCGATCAAACTCAAATAAATGTCAATGGCTTTATTTAAGTTCTTTTTGTATATCAACCTAGCTTCACTGAGGTCTTTAAGTTGAGGCAGCTTTGTCAGCACAACTATCAAGATCACCAAACAGACACACAGTGAGATGCTGTTCTTTACTGTGTGATGGCACTGAAGCACCAATTACAGTCCTCATTGAGGTTTTTTATTGCACATCAGATAGGATCAGCAGGATCTGTGTTTGCTCAATTGCAAATACAATGAGCCAGGGTCAGTCCCTGTAACAAGCACCTACACATATACACACACGTAGGCATCTGTGGGCATAATTGGAAAATCAGTCAGAATTGATCATGATGGTTTCAAATGTCCAGTAAATCTCAGACTCCAAACAAATACTGGGATGTCTGAGAGGTGCAGCTACAAAAACATGAGGGTGAAACTAGTGAAACAAACTGGGATTACTAGTAACAATAAACCAGATAAATTAGAAATAAACAGCTTGTGGGTGGCCAGACCTCATCTAAAGGAACTCTTGAGCAAATAGTTCTGGATTCATTTCCAGAACTATTTAAAATTTCATATTTTTTCACATGACGATAACCTTCTTGAAAGCAAAATTCATTCTATCAGGTGAAAGTTATTTTATTGGATATCAAATGCTCATACATGTAAGAACAGCTATGTCTGCTAAAACTGTACCCCTAAACTTAACTGCTCATGTATTTCCATACACGTTGTTATGAATTTGTAATCATAAAACCCTGCTGGTGATGCATACAGAAAGTCTACAGTATGTTTTGCTTAGTACCAAGTGCAGTCGTTGTGCAATTCATGACAGCTGGGACTAGTGGAGAACCTCAGCATTTTATGTTACTTGAAAATGGTTTTTAAGAGTTAGTTGGGACCTAATCCAGGGACAGCTGTATCTGCTGAACAGTGCAGCGATCTTAATGAGATCAACAGAGCAGTGTGTATTTATCATTTTGGTCAGTGCAGTATCAGCATAATTTTGCTCTGGAGTTTACAACAGCCTATTACTAGTGGTGTCCCATTTTCCCTCAGTTTAACGCTTGCTTACAGTAATCATCGCAATGGAAAGCATTTGGTTTCTGGACTCTGTATGTTATGTCAAGGTTAACCACAATGCCAGAGTTCTCCTCTCTCTTTAAAGTCTCTTTTCCTTAAAGGGAAATGTTATGTTTTAAAATTGGCTTGATTGTCTGTCAGTCTGCTGAATTACTACATGGGTAGCAAGATGGAGAAACTGTGATTCCTGCCTTTTGATTTGGAAAACTACACCCAAGCCAAATTCCATTGTGTATGTCAAAATCCACCATGTACATAATATGCCAAAGCCAAACCAATCAAAATCCACCATATCCATCATACGCCAAAACAAAAGCCAAAATCCGTCACGGACGTTATGTGCTGATTCAATAACTGTATCCCGCGTGTCCTATCATCTCAAAATATGGGAATATACAGTCATTTATCCTGGAAGATTGGAGATGATTGAGGATTTTTGGTAGAAACACTTTTCTAGAGGACTGTTTTGTATATTGGAAGGTTTAGCTTTTCTATTCTGCAAAAAGTGCATACTAAGGAAGATTTGTTTTTGTAGCTCTTTTTCTTTGGCTCTTACATACTTGGCTCATCAGCTACTGAAGATCTTTCCTCTGCTCACATGAATGGTCAGCATTTATAACCCCTTATTATACAGAATTATGAAAACTGTTGGCCATTTCGAAGGCTTGTTGCATTGGTGAAAAGACATTTTTGTGTTATATTCGTATTGCTTTGGAGGGGCTACAGTGTGCCTTTTTTGGACAGAATATTGGCATAGCATGTTTTCATCTCAGTTGTGTGGCCTAATTTACTATGCACAGTTTGCTTGTGTCTGTGTGTCTTGGAAAAGCTTCGATGCTGCATGTAAGACAGCAACAATGACAATGATGTTTAAAGCCTGATAGGAAGAGACTCAGACGGAATAACAGCCAGAGGTCTCAAGCCCTGAGAAGTCTACTTTCCGCTGTTAAATTTATAAGAGAGAGAAGAAGGGAGAGAATGTTGTCTAGTACAATAGTGCCGCTGCTATATGTACAGAATTAGGTCAACGTTTTCTCCTCCACGTCTTCCCTGCCCCTCCTCCCATTCCCTCACTGCCTCTTCCTCATGCTCCTCTTGATTATAAATTCTCTTTTACTTCATGTCATACAAGCAACTGGTAGAGAGTGAGGACCAAAACTGAACTCTCTTAAATCTCACGGCCTTATGTTAGAGGCATTGGCACCTTTGTAGAAATAGAGCAAGGAGAACACAAAAATAGCAAAGATATACAACAGCAAAGAAATACCATTTTCATATCTTGACAATGACACAAATCTTGCCAAAATATGTTGCGAAAAACTGCCTATATTTACATTATCCTACATCGTACAATATTCAACACACATATTATTGTAAAGAGACCTCATAATTTGCTGATATGAATTTGTATGATTGCATTGTATTCATATTGTACTGTATTCTACTTGTGCAGGTCTTGCAGTACTTTAAACATGTGACTTGTGTACTTCCATGAATATCATGGCTATATCACTGGGGGCTTGCTCCCAGTAAGGCCAAACTTGGTGAACAGATCTAAGGGGAATCGACAGATACAGAAGTGATCCTAAAGGCCCCCATGAAATGTACAAAAAAGTCTATGTGTATCTTGCCCTGATTAGGGTTCCCAGGACCCACCTTTGAAACTAGTTCTGGGGGGTGTCTGAACTGAGCATCTGGTGACCAGGCCTCCCCGGTCAGACTCATCTTGTCGGCTCACCAGCTGTAATGGGAAGTCTTAGATGGACCTTTGCAATCAGGGACCACCAATCCAGGGAGGTCTTTCTCCTACTCTGGAATTTCCACTGGCCTCAAGCTGGTGTGAGGATGCTCAGTCCAGTCCCAAGCTTCGGTCCTTCAGGTAACAGGTTGCAGTTTTTCCCCATTGGACAAGATGGCTGCCTCTATGAGTTTTTGTGCCTCAGGAAGGAAAACTGTTGGAAAAATGTTCAGAGTGGCCAAGATTGTTGGAGATGCATGATTGGGAGGAATGGCCTTCTGAATCTGAAACATAATGGTCAAATGTAATTAGACTTCTGTGCAAGCAATTGTCAATAACAACACAAGGTTAGAACACAAAGATGCTAATGAGTGTACTTGGTTCCAGAGCACCTTTGGCCAAAGATTAGTGGTCTATTTGATGAATGTATCTTCAGTATTGAGGACCTATGTTTTGGAGTCACAGGTAAAGAGAGGGGCGATGCTGTCAACTGATCACCACCTGGTGGTGATTTGGATTTCTTCAACAGGGCACCAGGTAGATTTACCAGGTAAACCCACCAGACCCTTCTTGGGAGCAACAAGCAGAAGCTTCAGTGAGAGATAAATTTAACCCCCACCTCCAAAAGAACTTGTGCGTATTACTGAGTGATGTCCGGGACATAGAGTCTCAATGGACCATGTGCAAGTCCTCAATTGTTGAGGCTGGAGGGTTGTCGCTAATTTCATGGCAGTTACCCTAGGATGTTCTCATGACCACTGGTGGTTCGGGGGGGTCATCAAATTGAAGACGTAGGCCTATAGAATTGTATCAAGCATGTCACACTGGATAAGATAATATCTCACAGTTGGCTTGGGAATATCTGAGGCATTCCCAAAATGAGTGTAATCTGTTCCTCATGAGATAGATGACTGGGCTGAACTTCTCATCCTGGTGCAACCTAAGCAAGAAAAGGGAATGAAAATGAATGAATTGTAAAATGAAAAAAAAAACCCCACTGTTTATGACTTCCTCACCTTGGTTGATGTATTAAGCCACGACAGCATCCCTTCCCATTATGTGTATTATTCTTTGAAAAGCTTGCTCAATTAAAACAGATTTATGGACCTGGATCAAGAAGAGATATAGAAAGAAAACAAAGACTTTTTAAACTGTGCATCAGTGCAGCACTGAGTGGGAGAGAAGAGGAGACAGCTAACTGGGATGATCATTAGAGTTTAAGATGGCGGCATGTCTGAGGGCCATCTATGATTTATGAATACTGGCACAGCTGAGTGTGGTTCTGAGTGATCTGTCATCTCCAACCTCTTTCTCTCTCTTTCACTCCCTCTCTCTCTCTCTCTCTCTCTCTCTCTCTCTCTCTCTCTCTATCTGTCTGCACATAGTGTAGGACCTGGAAGCTGACCTGAAATGCACCTAGGTCAAATCTCTGTTTAGAGCCGAGAGAGACACACACTGTGGATTCTGAAAACATGGCCATACTTTTTCACTGCATTCGGTTTCTATATCTGCACTACCATGAGTTTGATATTACTCAATAATATATTTATGTACTACATATTTTTATTTCACACCACATGCTAATAGTACACTACAATTTGCACGTTTATCATGGACCGTATAAGTGTACAATGTAGTCTGTAAGTAAGCGAACAGTAACACCATTTTTGCTTTATTGGCTCTGTAGCACAACAAAGTAACAGCTTTGAGGTTAAAGTAAAGAACACCTACTTACACCTTACACGCAAATTGGTTAAATTATATAGGAAATGGTTCCTTCCTTATATAGTAAGTAACTTGATAAATAGCATCACATACATTACCAGGGTTAATGCTCGGTTGCTAATCTCTTGCATAAACATCTACAGGTATCTTTCCTGGTGATGCTCAGCCAGACCTGTAGTTCTATTATTTTTAATTCCTGCTTGTTTGGGCAGATTTGTTCTCGTTCATGCTAGTCTTTAATAAGTAAACAGCATTCTCAGTTGGATTTAGTGGTATCTGGCCAGTCAAGAACATAGTTTCTACTTTTTTCACCTGATGTCCTCTTCTTGAGGCTTAGCAGTGGTTTGAATCTTGTGTGGAACTCTATGTATGAGGTCATGCTGTTGTATTTATGGGAGTCACTAACTTTGTAGGTCCTTGTATTCTTGCTTTGTTGATTGTTTTTCTTCTTTTTTTATCCATTACTGGCTCTCTGTAATCTGCTAGAATTGTTTGTTATTACTTACAGGTAGCGGCCATTGCTCAGGTGGTAGAGCGGGTTGTACACTAATCGTAAGGTTGGCGGTTTGATTCCCGGCCCGCATGACTCCACATGCCGAAGTGTCCTTGGGCAAGACACTGAACTCCAAGTTGCTCCCGATGGCAAGTTAGCACCTTGCATGGCAGCTCTGCTACCATTGGTGTGTGTGTGAATGGATGAATGAGACACAGTGTAAAGCGCTTTGGATAAAAGCGCTATATAAGTGTGCCATTTACCATTTACTTAACTCACCAGCATGACTGGCAACTGCAACAGACTACTGGTTTGCATGCCACATCTCGAATTCATGCAAATTTTATTTTTTTTTTTGTACATGAAGTAATGATGCACTGACACACATTTGGCAATTGTTCTTTTATCTGAAAAGTGGGGACTGTGTATTAAAAGGGCTATATGGTTTGTGTAATATACATGTACATATGCTCTAATAATACAGACATTCTGCACTTCAGAGATATTGACTTATTTTAAATTCAAAGTGCTGGAGCTAAAATTCATAACAGGTGTGCAACTGAGTTTTTGCACCTTTTGGTTTCTCTTGCATCGCCTCACCTGGTCATTATGCATCAGGCTTATTGGAAATACCCTGGTGGCCGTGCTTGAACTGGAAGGGTGAGTATGTTAGATGTGGGGAATCTTCCAGTTAAAAAAATACATTAACTCTGCTCACTCCACACATAGTGGAATATAGGTCTGGGTTAGCCATGAATACTCTCCTGCCAACTTACTGCGCATCACCATGGACCTAAAAGCAGAGAGTGTTTATTTACGAGATGGACAACTGAGTTATTGAATTATGCTGAACTGTTGCAAAGCACAATAGCACCTTCGTTCCAGTAAATCCATTCTAAACATCTGGCCAACATAAAAATATCTAGTTAGTATTAAAAATAAATAAATAATAAATCAATAAACAGAATACAGTAGGAACTGTTGTTTGCTTGTGATCACTGAACTTTCCTTGCTCCAGAAGCTCCACAGGCTCTTCAAGTGAGAGATAAATTTCTTTCTCTAGTGATCAAGTGGTCTTTATTTTCGACTACTGCTAATAAATCCTAATGCTGGAACAAACCTCTTGCTCTGGATCTAAACTCAATTCATTATCAGATTATCAGGCCTCTCACTGAGGGTAAAGGCAACATGAAATGGAAATGTGATTGTCTTTTCTTTCGCACGTGATTTATTTCTGAGTGAAGACCATACCTGAGCAAGGATTTTATTTATTGGCATTTCATTGGCTTGTCCAAACTTGGAGTCAGATCTAGATGCTAACCTGAAGTCAGTCGTGAATTACTGCTCGGCCCCTGCAACATACAAGCACGCTCACTAGAGTAGGCAGAGATTTAGCAGGAAAAGTGTTTAGAAATTTTGTCCCAGTAGTGAGGCCATAATTATTTAAGCCTGTATGTAGAGCCTGGAATAGAGAAACACAGAGGCCAACGTTTGTGCTCAACCCCACAAACACTCTGATGCATTACAAGTGGTAAATGATGGGTTTCAGTGAGGACGCAACGCCCAAAACTAAATAGCTTTGAGTGATTGTTGAAAATGGGGAGGTGGTGGGTGCAAAAACTCAGTCACTGGTGGAGAAAGAGAGTGACAGAGAGAGAGAGAAATGGGAATTTTAGTATGAAGATGTGTAGAAGGTGGCACTTCAGGAGTGATTTTTCTCCCAAAATTCAGTTATTTCGTAACTTCAGTTTATTATATTGCTGTCCTGACAGCAATTCGACAGCAACAGGCAAAAATCAGAGGCCATTTACAGACAGGAAAATCTGAAAAATCACTGCATTTGAATGAAAATTATGCGCAAAAAAAAGTATTTTGACTTTTAAGTAATTACTACAGATGAATCATGAACATTCAAACTATCTAAGATATGAGTTAACAAGATGTAAAAAGTCAGTTTTGATTTCAGGTGTGTTAGAGGAGGGAAAGCAGTCACATTCCAAGATTGTTCACTGCAAATGATCCTCTTTTCATTCTTAGTAGCAATTCTCTACGATTTCCATTCCCCCGAAACAGTATCTTTGCTTATTTTTATGTTTTGTGTTAGTTTTCCTTCCCCTGGTATTAAGAGTTGAATAATACGATTTGGCAGAGTTGCATGGTGAGTGGTAACATGAATCAGCCTTGACCCCTCACGAGAATGCAGGGTCATCTTGTCATTCCTCCTCCGGTTGCTCAGCGTTTACTGGCATGGCCGATTCTGATTGGCTGAATTCTCAATGGACAAAAGCGTTCACAATACCCGATTGGCAGGGTGCAGCCAAGTTTGGGTTCCCCCCATTGTGATGTAGGCTGTGGGGGAATTTAGGGAGTTTTGGGATGCTTTTGTCTGAGCAAAAAAAAAAAAAACTTAATCACCATCACTGGGCAAAAATCCAATCTAGATTAGTACCATGACATCTTCATTGTAAAGTTCAATGAGGCAAGGAAAGCATTTTGTTCACGTTTTTATGTTTAGATTTTTTTTTGTCACACCCTTTGCTCACAATGATAAACAATGAAATGGTAAACGTTTATTTTTATGAGCTCATGTAAAGCAGAATTATGAAATAAATTATAAAAAATGAAGTGGTTGAATAAATTGTAAAGAAACATTTCACAACATTTTACACCCCCATTCCATTAAAAAAATCATATCTATATATTGTTCAGCAAAGGACTAAGCTGAACCGAAATAATTTTTTCTCATGTTATGATATTTCAGTGTCACGTCTTTCATGTTAGTCACATGGCCAGGGTTGTGGGTTTTGGGAAAAGGTTACAGGTGGCGATTTTTTGTTTTTCTAGTATTGAAAATAATGAAAGAAATGAATGATGTTCATGCACTTAAGCCAGGTAAGAAAAACATTTACTTGTGTTTGAATCAACGATATTATCACTATTTTGGGGACTTTTTGGGCCAATTTTTAGGCTAGTTTCAGTTTTTGTGTGTGTGTGTGTGTGTGTGTGTGTGTGTGTGTGTGTGTGTGTGTGTGTTTTCCCCAAAATTTTCCAACCTGGTAACCCTGCACACACCTTTCTGTAAATCACACACGGACACAAACTCGGTCGTAGCTCAATGCATGGGTGTGGGTGAGTATGTGTATGTGAGACTATCCCAGCTGTCGGGTCGTTACTCATCCCCTCCCCCATTCCGCACCACACAAACACCCTTCCTATTGTTCACCCCAAACACAGAGACTAGTGTTATTGACTCAGCATTGCACATATTGACCACGGCCTGGCCCTATCCTAGGACTGCCATCATTAATGCACTACTCTATCACTACACAATGTCCTAATGCCTTCTTGCACGCTGCACACACTTCAATCGGCATTCTGCTATATCCCTCGCATTTAGAGTACACACTCGAACACCAACTGGAGGGGGAAGGTGACATGCTCAAGGGTTAAATGAGAAAGATGATGAAGAAGTCGGGGGGGGGTACAGAAGAAGGGGGAAAAAAACAGAGAGAAAAAATTGATGAATAGGAAATTAAATGAAAGCAATGAAAAACTGAATTTATTTAAGAAATGGCCGAGCGAGAGAGAGACTGAGTGAAAGGAGGGTTGGGCTGATAAATGAGTTTGTGCCTGTTTGTGAGGCTATAGTAGATACACTGGGCGCAGGAGATCGTGGCTAATTGGAGAGTCTAACAAAGGGCCCTGCATCTCTCTCTTACATACTAGAGAGAGAGAACGAGAGAGAAAGGGAAAGAAAGAGAGAGAGAGAGAGAGAGAGAGAGGAGAGATAAAGGATATGGCCAGGGTTGGCTAATCTCTTAGGCATATAAACTGGAGTGTTTTAAGTGATTGGAGGTTTTAAAATTCTAGCGCTCTAGAGACTGATTTGTAATACTACTATACTAACATTTAAAGCATGGTTTCAGATTGAACGCTCTGGATAGTATCCATCCAGGCATTCCATCCTTGGGCTGTGTCCACTCATGTACTTCTGCAAATGCTCATCATTCCTGGGGAATTCCAGAGATTCTGAGACTCCAGCGATGTAATTATGGCATGTTTAAGACACAAGGCCTGCTTCATACAGACTCGGCAGGCTTGTAAATCTCTAATAGTTATGTAAACACCAATCCAAAGTAGGAAGAAAGTAAGGACTAGATATGTAAATGTGTGTGGTCTCATTTTCCTTACTGCAAATTTGGTTCATTGCTATTTTGAATATGCTCGTTTCAGCACAATCAGTGCCACAGGTCTTTTAAATAAGGGGAAAAAAAACACAATGGGATGTCAGAATGGGGGGGGATTTAGATCACAGTGACTTTGACTGTTGCATGGTTGTTGGAGCCAGATGAGCTGACTTTCACGCGATAGAGTCTCTACAGTTTATATAGAATGGTGTGAGAAACAAGAAACCATCCATATAGCGGTAGTTCTGTGAGTGGAAAAGAGGTCAGAGAGGAAAACTGAGACTGATTTGCACTGACAGGAAGGTTACAGTAATTCAAATAACCACTCTTTACAGCCGTGGTGAGCAGAAAAGCATTCAAGAATGCACAACATATTGAACATTGAGGTGGATGGGCTACAACAGCAGAAAACCACATCACGTTCCACTCCTGTCAGCCAAGAACAGGAATCTGATGCTACAGTGGGCACAGATTGAATAGCTGAAGATTAGGAAAAAAAACAAGAGATGTTTTTCCAATTTTCAATAACTTTTTCCACCGAACAGCATGAAACTGAACAGCTAATAACAACTAACCTATACCATAACCATAAAAATAGTTCTCTAGTGGTTGTGGGATGGTGACATCATTTTCCACCAAATGTTCAGAGTAAACACTAACAACATTTGCACTTGATGTAAATGTTATCAGCCGCTAAAGAGTAAGTACTAAAGGGTATAAAAGTGTTTTTATAGCGTATACTATTTAGAAATGTTCTATAGTAGCATGTGATTTATGACACCACCCTAGTGTAGGGTTGCACACTATACCGGTACTATGGTCGTACCGTGATACTAAAGCTTCACTAAAACCACTGTATTTTTTAAACAGTAGTACCGTCAATACAATAGTACTGTAAGTAATGTTGTATGTGCAGCAATTTTGCTAAAATGACACATCCCACTGCTTTTGCAGAATACACAAAGGTTAGTGACACTCTTCATTTAACCTAAATTCTTTACCTTTATCTTTAAAGAGTTCCTGATTGCTAGTAAGCAAGCTAGCATTACGCTAAATGCTGTGTGTAAATACTAAAATTAGCCGTGGTATCACAATATCGCATGGTATCATGATACTTCAGCTGGTATAGTATCGTAACATACTGTTAGTGTGTCTTGGGGGTGGGGGGGTTAAATCAAGAAAAATCATGTAATTCTTTGTAAAGGAAAAATAAAGGGAAAGCATTTTCTAACAAAAATGACTAGAAAGAAACATTTACCTACAAATTTAACAGGTCAGTTTGAAGGTCTGGGTTTGTTGTTCCATCCGTCTTGTACAATCATAGTCATTAGATGATTAAACTGTATGCGAAGCATGCTGTGTTTTCATCATAACTGAAGAGAGTGAAGATGTGCTCCTGACAGCCACTGCACCTCATTCACATCAAAGTCGGCAGCTTCACAAAGCCTGGCTTGTTTAAGGCCAGCTAAAGACCCTGCATGCTGAATTGTCGCCCCCCCCCCCTCCCTTCCATCACATCCCC
>JANDJT010000021.1:21366681-21390032 GCA_024331685.1 Stegophilus panzeri | reverse complement strand
ATATTAAAGCATTCATATGCAAAATTAGATGACTTGTGTCCTGAATAAGAATCTGAGCTGAGCATCAAGTCATCAAGCACTTTATGTCACAACACTGATGTATCCTTGAGACTAATTGTTCAGATGGTACTGATTAATCTTATATAACAGCAGCTCCAACAACAGTGCAATAGAAGCTCATTTACAGGGGCTTGGATGGCAGATATTCACATATTATAAGGCTAATAATAAAAACACAATGCAAAAAACTTGTAAATATAACCAAGAAAAACATTATACTACGGTTAGCTCCTGTCTGCTAATTTGACTGAAGAAGAAGAAGAAGCCTTTAGTGGTCACATATACATTACACAGTGAAATTCTTTTCTTTGCATATCCCAGCTTGTTAGGGGGTTGGGGTCAGAGCGCAGGGTCAGCCATGATGTGGTGCCCCTGGTGTGGGGAGGGTTGAGAGCCTTGCTTGAGGGCCCAATGGTGGCAGCTTGGCAGTGCTGGGGCTTGAACCCCTGACCTTCTGATCAGTAACCCAGAGCCTTAACTGTTGGACTACATTAAATTCCAAATCAAGCAATATTTCATTACATTGAACCCGTTACTATACTTACTATCAACGCTACATTTTGTCCAGCAGTGGTTTGATTGGGAACTATTTATGTTGACATAGCAAAAATAAACAAAATATGTGGCCATATTGTGTCTGAAATGTCAGTTCCTTAATATTCATGTCTTATTAATAGAACTGTTTATATTAAAGCAATATCACACTCACAGTCCTGCTGTTGTACTGAATATTGACATGGCTGTGATTACCTACACCTGAATCACAGCACTCTTGCTAGTGCGATATTGCTTTAATATGATATTGTGTAGTTTTCTGTTAAAAGATGTTTATTTTACATTTATAGAAGGACTATCCACTGTCAGCTCTTTGTAACGGTCAGTACATTTTCCACCACAGGAAAGTCTTGCACAGAGGAGCTTGTATAACAGGACAAGCTGCATTTTTATTTAATTTGTTTGTTTCATTGACTTCATGAAGTAATAAATGACAGGCTGGTGATGGAACGACTGTTTATTTCTGTTATAACATAAGTGATAACAGGAACTAATTTGTCTAGTGGAAGTTCAACTACATTCAATGTAACTATAAGTGCTTAAATGGTTAAATAAGCAGATGTGTCATTCCTTAATATTTGAAGAATTGTAATCTTGGGCAAGTTGTTGTTGTATAAGAGGAACAAAATAACTCTGTTATGTTTTATTCATTACATGTCAAATCAAATTCACTATTGTTTTACAATCAGAGAAAATGAACTACTTAGAACTGAAAACCACATCCTCATTTGTTTCTGTTTGAGGGTAAGATGACACTCATTGTTTGGGTTTTTTTTTTAATGAATGTCAATTAAGATGAGCCTAAAAAAAGAGATAAAAACATAAAAATTAATAAAGTTTTGGCCAGTAACAATAATGTTACACTGTTTAAGCTGTGGGATATTCCCATAACGTTAAAGAGTTTTGAACTGAAAGCAACAATGTGTGAAGAAATTGAGGGAGCAGTGTAAGGAGCTGATTGGTTTAGAGACACGATGGTCCCGCCCCTAAGAACGGAAAGCTGAACGATGATTGGTGCAGACGTGTGGAGCCAAGTTGTAGTTGAAGTGAGCTGCAGAAAGTCCGGCAGGCTTCAGCCTCAGACTGTAACCGGAGCTAAAATGGCGCTGACTTCCCAAGGAACAAAGAAGAAAGTTTGCTATTATTATGACGGTAAGAAGCCGGGCACTGAGGCGCGAGATCATATTTTCACTTCTACAGAAATGAAAAGAAGTATTTTTCCTTCTCTTCAGGTAGACTTTGTGCAAATTGTTTTCTTCCGCTTCAACATTGGGCTGATTGTTAGCCCGGTTTAGCCGGTTAGCATGATGCACTTGATGTTAGCTAGCTAGCAAAGCAAAAGCAAGCGCAGTGGTAAAACTAGCCGCACGTAACGTCTCGGAATGGTGTTAAAAGTTTACTTTTTCGTACGGTTAAATACAATAATGCTTGCTAGCTTCCATAACTTGGAGTGGGGGGAAAAATCAGCAAAAACTAAGTCGCTAGTTCGTGACTAGCATGCTAGCACGCCTGCACGAGAGAATAGCTAATCAAAGTTAGCAAGTTTAGCTCATCCGTTTAAGTTTTCTTGCAAAGCGGTGCTCGTTTTGGTTCTGGATGAACGGTTGGAATTTAATACACAGATTTTCTTTCAGGACTGCGTTTATTTCTAGCTGTTTTTATGCTTCAGAGCTTTCAGGATTGGAGGATGGCACTTAATTAGCCGGCTAGCCTGTGTAATTAAGGGGTAATAATAAATAACTGAGATGTGCGTCAAGGGTTTTGTCTATTGCAAAGTAAATTTCCTTCCATCGCTTCAAGCAGTGTAGGGTAAAACGACATTTCTGACTGTTTAAATACTTGATTGTTGTCCTCCCGCTCGATTCTGAACATCTTTTCTGTCTAATCCACTCGTTTCCAGGTGATGTTGGGAATTATTATTATGGCCAGGGTCATCCCATGAAGCCTCACCGCATCCGCATGACCCACAACCTCCTCCTCAACTATGGCCTGTATAGGAAGATGGAGATCTATGTAAGAGAAAGGAACTTTTTCCCCCCCTCTTTACTCAAGTATAAGTGAGAGATTGGGATTCAGTGGTTGGAAAAATGAAATGTTCATGTGTGTGTGTGTGTGTGTGTGTGTGTGTTTTCTTGTCAGAGGCCCCACAAAGCCAACGCTGAAGAGATGACCAAATACCACAGTGACGACTACATCAAGTTCCTACGCTCAATCCGCCCAGATAACATGTCCGAGTACAGCAAGCAGATGCAGAGATGTGAGTACCTTTACCTGCCTGACGCCTGATCTATTCTCCCAAGGAGTATGAAGTTCATATGTTAAGTGTGGGGGTTTTTTTTTTGTTTGTTTTTTTTGTTTTTTTTTTTAAACCGCCGAGTTAAGAAAAATTCTGTCCACAAGAACAGTGACTCATCTACCAAAAAACGCAAAATATAAGTTGAAAGCATTCGCGTGTTGTAAATTATCACATCACACTTGGGTTACTAAACTTTTTAGGCAGACAATCCCAAATTCACTTGACCAGCATACTATTTATTATTTTTTTTATCTATATTCCAGATTAAATTATAATTTAACGTTTGTGAATCCATATTCTTCGTATTTTTGTATATATATTTTTTTCAACTTCCCAATATGGCGCCGTCGTCTCGGAGCCCGAGTCTGCGCAGTAGTGAGCGGAGCCGCGGTATCGAGGCCCCGCCCACACTCCCGCAGAATCAATCGCAAGCACACGCCCCTGAACTTTTTCAACTCGTTATGTCAGTGTGAAATAAACAGTTATGGAAATGTAGAAATTAAAGTTAAAGCTCTGATTTCCCCCTGAAGATCCTGGGGGGGGAATCCGTTGGTGCCTCAGTGACTACTTCGATCAAAGAAGCTGTCGATCACAGCTGGCAATCATAACGCCACGCCCCTGTTTTTATAACCTCAAATAACTAAATGAAATCAAACTTTTTTTTTTTTTTTTTTAAACAAACGAACACTGGAATTTACATCAGCGTGATGATATCTACCTAAAATGACAGAAAACGTCTTTGGAAAAAAATTATTTGAAGTGTAATTTGATTGTTTAGTTTGTCTCGCGTCCCATTAGATTACATGGAGAGGGAGGGGTTTATGACCTGTACTGCGTTCAGCCACCTGGGGGCGATGGATACTTTTTGGCTTGACTTTTCAGGACTCGGTTGCACCTCACCGGGTGTTACAGTGCGTTCGCTGTCCGTACACCACTGTTCACGTATCTTTATGTAGGCTGTAAGTCGGTTTCAGATGTAATGCAGGAAAGGACACAACTAGCACTGTCAAAATCAACACATTAGTTTTTGTGATAAATTTTAAAATAGTTAACTTGTTTAATAAATGAACGCAGGTGATTTCTCTTTACTTCCTGTCGTGGCTGACTTGCCACTCGGGACGACCTGTGCGCCGCCAAACCGAGCTATCCTGACTGAGGATGGATAAGGAAGGAGTTTTGGGTGGAAAGATTCACTTTAAAAAGTTGCTGACGGATCTTTTGGAGAAAACAAAAGTAATCTGCACAGTTTGCAGAGCCGAATTTAGTTACCACAGAAGTAATTAGCTTTTGACGGATCACCTCAAAGCAAAACTCCTTACCAAAACTATTTTACAGGAGTGCGATGCTCGGGCGCATAATAAAACCTGTAAGTGAGAAGGTAACTAATGCTTTGGCTAACACGGATGGATAAGAACTGCCGCCAAGTTAACATAGTAGAAGACGACGGACTGAGAGGAATCATTCGGAAAACA
This sequence comes from Stegophilus panzeri, assembly GCA_024331685.1. Classification (NCBI taxonomy): domain Eukaryota; kingdom Metazoa; phylum Chordata; class Actinopteri; order Siluriformes; family Trichomycteridae; genus Stegophilus; species Stegophilus panzeri. The sequence goes on along the minus strand of JANDJT010000021.1, from coordinate 21,385,649 downwards.
TGTAGGCCTGGGTTTTGTTTTTATTTCTGTAAGAAATGTGCTTTTCAAGCCAGCAGACAATTTTGAGTGCTTTGATGGGTTTACTGGAAGCTATTAAATAATAGTATTTGAATTTAAATATACTTTCTTTGCCTCGATTCTACGTTAATTCCATGATTTTACGTGTAATTATCCGTCATTACAGCTAGAGGTCGACCAGCAGTGGATTTTACCAAGTCCTGCCGATAACCGATTAATCAACCGATAGTTTTTAAAACTGATACGGAATGAAAACACTCAAAGTAAAATATTGCTGAACTTTGTTACAAAAAATAAACAGTACTGACTGTACAATGAAAACGTACTGTACTTTTGAAATGAAATAAATTTATGTATATTAATGATGAATAAAGTTGTACAGCCAAACCGAACCAAAAAGTTACACTCCAGATAACAAAGAAATTAAGAGATCCAAAGTGAACGAAAAAACATTTCAAATAACGCAGTAAAAATTCACCGATAGTTTTGAGGTGAAATAAAAACTCCTTGTGGGTTTTTGCCGATAATCAATATCCGTAACTAACGGTTATCACCGATTGATCGATTTTGCCGATTAATCGGTCGACCTCCTAATTACAAGCTTCAGTCTTAAGAAGGAAAAAAAAGTGATTAATTGCAACAAATTGTGCGATTTTATTAGATTTAAAAAAAAGAAAGAAAAAAGTTTTGATCGATCGACAGCCCTAGTTTGTACTAAGATGGTGCAAGTGACCTAGAACAAGTGCAGTTAAAGGCTGTGTGGATACAAATGGTCTGGGTTTTACATTTTAATCAGATTAAATAAAAAATCTTGCACCTTTAGCACTGAGGTAGTCGAGCCATGCTGTCCTCACAAGACAATAATTTAACCCCTAAACACGGTTTGTGTCGTGTTTATGAAAATACAAAGTGGCACGAGAACGTCTGTGCGTGACTCGTGATTCCTCATTTCCCTCAACACGTCCGTCATTTAAATAAATCTCACCACTAATCCAAGTCAGATTTAAGTTCTACAGTGAATAAAAATCTACTTACTACAGCACTTTATTATTACATAGATGTTGATTTTGTTTGCTCTGACCAGACGTGGGTTTTGATCGTACAGATACGCCATTGGTTATTTGACAGCCAAGACAGCAACACTAAATAAGATGAGTTAACACCCTTAGCTTTGCTGTGGTAGTTCAATAACAGTGACGTGACCTTTCTAAAGAACACATCCGTATAAAGGAATACTCTTAGACACTTAGGTCTGAGTGTAATTATTCGCACAGTAATAAATTAGTAGTAGTAGTAGTGTTGCACAGGTGTGATGAATGCACACCCCATCAATTTACTGCTCTGCCTCACTGCTTACTGCAAATTCTGTGAACTAATCAGACCACAACTACACCCTCTCAGCAGTTTTCTCTTATTAATGGCTAATGCTAAGTGTGAAATTGGAACGATGGTTAATGAGGTGTTGGTGTGTAAGCTGTGAATGGCTTTTTGTTGATGATGCTCGTGACTAATCATCAGTCTTGTATGTCAATTAACCAGAGCGAAAGTGATTACTGTATAGAAAGGAAAAAAAAAACAAAACCCATCAGATATTTTATTGAATATTTATTTAAAAATAGGCCAGAAACGTCGTGGATGATAACGAGCCTCACTTCCTTTGCAGTGTATTCCTTTTGCTAGTAATGTGCTCATTTGTATTCTTTCCTCAGTTAACGTGGGTGAAGATTGCCCCGTGTTCGACGGCCTGTTTGAGTTCTGTCAGCTTTCGACAGGCGGCTCTGTCGGTAAGCGCTTTTATCCAGTCGGGATTTCCTTTTCACGGGATTCCTAAGCGCCGCCGGCTAATTGATTTCTAGTAGATGATAAACCCGATGCAGATGATTTAAAGACTTGTGTTTCTGTGTCCAGCGGGTGCCGTGAAACTAAACAAGCAGCAGACAGACATCGCCATTAACTGGGCGGGCGGTCTTCATCACGCCAAGAAGTCGGAGGCGTCTGGTTTCTGCTACGTCAACGACATCGTGCTGGCCATCCTGGAACTGCTCAAGTGCGTCCTCTGTTCAGGATCAGGGTTTTCACTTCTAGCATGGCGACGGCTGAAATCCTTATTACTTGCAGCTCGTCAAGATAAACAGCAGAAAACCTGTAGCTTAACCAGGCCGTCGTTTAGTCTGTACTGTGTTGAAGCAGAACGTAACTTAACATAACACTGACTAGTTTGGTGGTGTTAATTAAGGGGTGAGCGATATGACGTCAGTATTGTATTTATAAAAAAAAATTTATTGATAAATTTATTGTTGTGGATATTAAAAGTAAGATTAGAAAAAAAGAAAAGAACGTTTTCATGATTCAGTATAAAACTTCACCTGTGTTGTAATAAATGAAAAATTAAAGCTGCAAGCAGCGATGAACAGGCCCTCGCACCCGGGTGCATGTTGGGGCTGCTCTGCCAGGCGAATGCCATTCCATTATTTTAGCACTTTTTAACACTTGGATGTTAGGAGTGTGTCACGATGTAAAATGTATAATTTCCTATTGCCAGCAGGTGGCGCTATGACTAATACTGAATCTTGGCATGTAGATGTCTTCAGGCCAGGACTTTTATCAAACATGTTAAGTTTGGAGCAGATTGGACATTCTATGTTTGAGTTATAACAACTTCCATTTTCATGGCGAAACATCAAAATTTGTGAGAGCGCCCACGCCGTGCAGCGAAAACTCAAAAGCTTCGCAATTTAGCATTAGCTATGTCTTTAGATGAGACGGGCGAGATATGATGCCGATCTGATGAAATCTCTAGGAGGAGTTCGTTAAAGTACGATGTCTGGAAATGGCAAAAAAGGGAGCAAAAATTTAAGAGAAAAACTAAAATGGCTGACTTCCTGTTGAGTTTAGGGCATGTGTTCAAGAGACGTTTTTGTACGTATTGGCATCTTACACATGTTTACCGAATCTCGTACATGTAGGTGAAACGTGGCGCACGGCGCACATCGGTGAAATTTTGTAGGTGGCGCTATTGAACCATTTTGCGACACTCAATTCTGGAACCCCCGTCAGATGTAAATTTTCACCGGTTCTGACGCGTGTGCGAAGTTTCGGGAGTTTTCGGGTATGTTTAGGCCCTCTAAGATGCGATTCATTTCGGATAATAATAATAAACGGAGCAGATCCAATAGGGCTTCGCACCAGCGGTGCTCGGGCCCTAATAAAATTAAACATAAAAAAAAACTACACAGTATCTCAGGAAAAAGTGCAACGCGATATACGTAACTTGTCACAATCTCAGTCTGATCACAGCTCAGAATGTTTTTGATCAGTAACGAGATTCGTTGTACGTTTGCGCCTTTAGTTTACACCGGCGCTACGAGACTCGTATAGTTCACAATCTTTTACATAAATATGTGCCAAAATCTCAGAAGGTCGTCTCTAAGAGCAGTAATGATTACTGAGAGACTATTTATTGTTTCTGATTCATTTTTTTTTTTTAAATGTTGCGCAGTCCTTTTAGTTGTATCTCACTGACACATCTTTAAAATCCTTTTGAGCTGATCTAAAAAAAAAAAAAAATGTTTTTTGTCTTGATACGATTTTATCAGGTACCATCAAAGAGTTCTGTATATCGATATCGACATCCACCACGGCGACGGAGTAGAGGAGGCCTTCTACACCACAGACCGTGTCATGACCGTGTCTTTCCATAAGTATGGAGAGTACTTTCCTGGCACAGGTGACCTCAGAGTAAGTCTCACTTTCGGGTTATTTCTACTGAGCCGATTAAATCCTTAGCTATACTCTTAGCTTCGTGCCACAGAGTTGCTGAATTCTCAAATCAGGAGGAGATGATTTGTTTGCTGTAGTGCTGGCTGCAAGGCAGGTTACAGATTTGTGCTAACTCGCTCGTTCTAATACGTTATCGTTTCTATAGTAACGGCTGATTCAGACGGAGTTGTACGGCGGGTGCTCCACGTACTCTAGGTTTAATAATAAACAATTTTAATACGCGTCTTATTTAACAAAACATGTAACTGTTGATATGGTGACATATTTTCTGTGCGATGTCTTTTGTTTATTTTCGTGAACACATGCTTGGATCGGCATCGACGAGGCTAACGTGCGCTTTCTTGCAGGACATTGGTGCTGGAAAGGGCAAATACTACGCCGTGAACTACCCACTCAGGGATGGGATCGATGACGAGTCTTACGAAGCCATATTCAAACCCGTACGTCATTAAAGAGACCCTAATGTACTCGCTTTCGGATTGTGACTCCCGCTTAACCGATTTGAACGCGCGTGGTGTTTTCAGATCATGGCCAAAGTGATGGAGATGTACCAGCCGAGTGCTGTAGTGCTTCAGTGTGGTGCTGACTCTCTGTCTGGGGACAGGCTGGGCTGCTTCAACCTCACCATCAAAGGTCACTCCTAGAGTAATATCCATGTACTGTTCGAGAGTTCTGTGTATCGTTTAGTGTTTGTGTGTGTTAACAGTGAGCCTGTGTGCTCCTCAGGTCACGCTAAGTGTGTGGAGTACATGAAGAGTTTTAACCTGCCCTTGCTCATGCTGGGTGGAGGAGGCTACACCATCAGGAACGTGGCTCGCTGCTGGACCTACGAGACAGCCGTGGCCCTGGATAGCACTATTCCTAATGGCAAGTTTTATATTTTATGTCCTTGTACTGAATTTCCAGCTTTGAGTCTATGTTTTGAATATAATGTGATTTCAACAGTAATATAACCCCCAGATGTTCAGTTTATAACGTAATCGTTTAGCGCCACAAGGAAAAAGATGAACAGTGTCGAAATAAATAAGTGTTCTAACACAAACCTAAATGTATAAGGACTGGGCGCTTTCATATTCCAGTGGGACTTGAACAGGTTCATTCAACTGCTAGCATCAATGATCTATTTATCATGTGCTTCAGGTGTTCAAGTACAGTGATGAGGATTTTAGGCCTTTGAATCTGGATCTTGATTGTAGAAGTGTGTTGGCACTGGGACAAAATAAAATTAAAATAAAAAGCTGTAGGAGTGGCTGAGATTTTACTCTCTTTCAGACAGGGGTGGTCAGATATGAAACTCGCTGGGTAAAGAAAGGCTGTGTCGATTTAAAATACAAACATACTGGATGAGGAACAGCATGATCGCCGAGTGTTCAGTCACTCGTTTTCAGAAACTCATGGCTGAACAAAGTAGGCTCGTTAGAAAATCTTCTCATAGGCGGGTACAAGCAAAAATAACCACAGGAGTAAGTGGATCTGGTCAGATTGCGTTCATGAGCGTTTCCCAGTCTGTACAGGATTTATTATTTTTTTGTGACCGTTGCGGGTAAAAACGCTCGATTTTGCTGCGGTGTGTTTAAAAAAAAAAAGTTGCGATGCAATTTGCGGAGATATCTACTCGAATTGGCGCAATCACACAATAGTTTCACAGCGATGTTTGTTGGTAAATGAGACCTTTTTGCTGTATGCATATTCGACGCACATGAATCGAAGAGGGCTTTGTCTGAATGCACGTTGCGATGATGTCACGTGATGCGTCTCAGCACAAATCTGCGGTAATTCTGGAACAATTGCAAGCTCCTCCAAATAATGTGGAGATTTGCGTTAATTTCTGCGATCGTGAAATCCCAGAGAGACGGGGCCGATACAGATTCCTATTTTAGAGTATTTAACACAAACTTGACCCCTGACCAGTAAATGTCTTTTGGTGGAATTGAAACATTTTGTACTGAAGTGGCATACAAATAGGACTTGTATAGTACATAAGTTAAAAAAAAAAAAAAAAAAAAAAAAAAAATAGAACATGCAATAATACCTGAAACGTACTTCCAGCGTCTCTACGTGGTGAATAGACACGGATATTAAAATCGCTTCTTCCAAGCATCAGGAATTCAGATTAATGGCTTGATTTAATTTAACAGTAGAGCGTATTTTAATTATTTGACTTTTATTCTATAGAGTTGTTCTAGCATGGTTATTATTATTTTTTTTTTTTCCCCTCTCCTGATTTTCAGAGCTTCCATACAACGATTACTTTGAATATTTCGGACCTGACTTCAAGCTTCACATCAGTCCCTCCAACATGACCAACCAGAACACAAACGACTACCTAGAAAAGATCAAGTGAGTGTGTTGATCGCTGATGTTTTTCTTTTTGACCTTTTTGTATTTGAGCTTGAATTTTGGTCTCCATTACGATATGCTGATTTGATCTGTCCTCTGTGTTTAGGCAGCGTCTGTTTGAGAACCTGCGCATGCTGCCCCACGCCCCCGGAGTGCAGATGCAGGCGATCCCAGAGGACGCCGTGCAGGAGGACAGCGGGGACGAGGAGGACGACCCGGACAAACGCATCCCCAGTGCGTATCCTACTCGTTTTTTTACAGTGGACCTCCTCCAAAACTTAACACGCCTGGTTACACTGATAATTCAGCCGTGAATGTGAAAATGGACATTTTTAAAATTATTATTATTATTATTTAATTTGTCATAATATTCAGTAAAGAATCATCTTATTTTCAGATATGAAATATTTTAAATCAATCATTGTTTTTGTTCAAACCAGCTCCTCTAGTCATATTTGCGTCTCTGAGGTATTTGTTTAGATTTTTTTTATTGGTGAATGGTAGCAGTATAATTAAATCAGGCTGAATCGTTGCACGCTCGTGGGTTCTTAATGCACATTTCTTGGTGCATATGTTTTAGGCATAGCTGAAAATCTTCAAGATCCTGATTTGATCTAACGTCCAACAATGCCCAGATGCAGAAAAGAACAAATCCATAGACCTGATAAGAGTATGAGGCGGTTATTACTGTCAAATCATAGTGTTTTTTTGTTTTGTTTTATTTGTTTGGGCAGCAGAATAACTTTTCTGTCTGTGTCTTGGGCATTTTTGATACCTTACTTACTTGGTCTCTTCCTTTGTGCACTCTTCTTGGCACCCTGCTCTTCCTTTTGAATATTTCAGTACGTTTTGCGATGGTTATGTTGATGTTGGAGTAGTAGCGTACGGCGTTCGGATGGGTATATGGGCTTTTGAAGGGACAGATGGACCTGAATAACATCAACATTTAGCCTGTAAGGATGTGAACTGGGAGTTTTAGGACCTAATATGAACCTCGTTCCTCCATGAGTGGTGAGGAAAAGAGGGTAAATGACACAAAGAGCAGGATTATCTCCATTATCTTTTTGTTAACAAACAAGCCTAAACGCTGAGTTTGATAAATGTTTGCTGTAGCCTGGGGGGGAGACGTGCTCGGCGGTAAACAAAGCCGCTGCAGTGACTTTTTAAAGGAGAACACGAATGCAAATTGCTCACGTGAAATTGTACCTCGCAGCCTAACAGTGTTTCTCCTCCCAAGACTTCATTTTCCAAAGTGGTGTCGTTCACCACTCTGCTGTCTAACATCAGGAGCGATTTTGTTATTTAAAACTAATTAAAATACTTTTTCTTTGCCAGTCCGTGCCCATGATAAGCGGATAGCCTGCGACGAGGAGTTCTCCGATTCCGAGGACGAAGGACAAGGCGGCCGCAGAAACGCAGCCAACTACAAGAAGGTCAAGAGAGTGAAGACCGAGGAGGAGAAAGACGGGGAAGAGAAGAAAGGTGAGCGCACGGGTACAGCAAACAACACTTCAACACAGGACTGAACATCTGACTATCTCTCTCTCACACACACACACGTGGGTCTGCCCGTGCATATTTATCCATCCGCTTAATCCTACACTAGGTCACAGGGAACCAGGAGCCTTTCCTAGGGGGAATTCACAAATGATTGTTTTTAAAATTTGGATTTGGAAATTTTGCACGTGCACATATAGGACTCAAATTGTCTCGAAGCCTGCAGTGATTTTAGCTCTCGAGTTCGACCTAACTAAGCGCCGTATTGTAGTTCTTAATGTGAGGAACGTCACAGATCTTGTTATTAAGCTGCACAGGAAGTTGCCATAGTGATCAAAGCTTATTCCATGTTAAGTGACCAACCCACATTGAAGTCTTATAAACCGAACGTTCAGGATGACCGTGGCCGAAAATGGGGAGAAAAAAAAAGTTTTGAAAGTTTTTTTTTTTTTTTTTTTTTTGTATAATTGTTAGACTTTATAATTAATTTCATGAATCTGAATTGGAAAATTACAAACCAATAAAATGATCGCATGTTTATTGAAATGATCACACCAGAACAAAAAACAGTATTAAATATGTTCTTCATTCAGTTCTGTAACAATCAAATTAAACTTTTTTTTTTTTCTTTTTTTTTTTTTTTCCCCCAATTATCCGAATAATGTAACGTTACCTATTATGCAAAACAGAAGTCAAGTAATGAACTTAGCAGCTCTAGCCTAGCATCCTGCAAATACACAAAGTTTAAGTATGCTACATAATCATTTTAATGAAAACGGACAGAACACAGAATGGCAGAGGGCTTCTATTCTGTTGTTGCTTTGCTGTAGTCTGCATGTTGATTGGGATGTCGTGTTTCCAGGTGGTGTATCACACCTGTCGTGGAAAAGATCTTCTGCGCACCCCCCCTTGACATTTTTGCAGAACAAACAATGCCGATACCCGTTTGCCGGGTAGCACCGTGATAACCGTCGGTTAGATAGTGAAATCTGAGCACTGAGGGGCGGGGCATGGCGGCTAACATTTTCAGCTCGTATTTTGTTTTTTTTTGTTTTCTCTTTCGGCCAAAAAACGTTTATTTAAAAAAAATAATACTAATAATAAATTTGGCAACGGAAATTTCGGTGCATCCCAGGTCCTTCCAGTGCCACGTCTCTGCTCAAGAAGCTGTTCTTTCGTAACGGACAGTGTATACATTAGGAACGTCAGAGTGGTGCAGAAGGTAGTGTCGCCGCCTCACAGTTCCAGGGTCCCCAGTTCAGTCCCGAGCTCGGTTCACTGTCATCACCGTGATCACATGGGTTTCCTCTCACTGACCCAAAAACCATACCAAGTAGGTGGATTAGTGTCTCTAAATTGTGTGATCCCAGCTCTTGCCCAGCGTTCCTGAGAGACTCCAGATCCACCACGACTCTGACCAGGAAAAACCGTTATTAAAGATTAATTGAAATGGGGGGGTGTGATGAACACGTTTTTCATGAACTGATTGTTTCGCACTTCTGCAGATGTGAAGGAGGAAGAGAAAACCCCAGAAGAGAAAATGGACACAAAAGGGTGAGTTTGTTGTGTTGAAGTACCTGGTATGTTTACCGGTTTGTTTTTCTTTGTCATGTTTTAGTAGATGTTCACACTGTGAAGTAAGAAAGTGCCAAAGTGCATCAGATAAAATTTTACCAATGCTATGCAGTTTAAACAAGAAACGATAATTGAAACGATTGACTCGATTTGATTCTTCGGCCAGTCGCGTGTGTGTGTGTGTGTGTGTGTGTGTGTGTGTGTGTGTTCCGACGTTTCTTCAGGTCCCCCACTCGTAGCTTTAGTTCCGACCTGCAATTATTTACTGTTTGGGGGGAAAAAAGGAAAATAATAACTATGGTTTCATCTTATCCTGTTATAAATGACACGGTGAAATAGGAATCGAGATCATGAGGAAAAAGTTCAGCGGCTCCGGTGGTGAGCTAGAACAAAGCCTGGCATGTACCGAGTGTTTCTCCAGCTGGCTTCAGAAACTAATATACAGCTACTTGCTACCATTTCTCATTGGTTTAAAAAAAAAAAAAAAAAAAAAAAGCAATCTTTTTTTATGTAGTGTGTATTGTTACCCAGGTGAGGACGGGTTCCTCTCAAGGTTTCTTCCTCTTAACATCTTGGAGTTTTTCCTCGCCACCGTCTCGCTCAATAGGGAGAAATTCACAAATCCATATCCTGTTTGTTTTTGTAAAGCGCGCTATACAAATAAAATTTAATTGAATGTGGGGTCTCTCAGATGTGAGGGGGTGGAAAAGTGATTTTATATATATATATATATATATATATAATTTTTTTTTTTTATATTAAATGTGGTGTTCTCTGACAGTACTAATACTCATTTTCTGTTTCTGAAGGCCAAAAGAAGAGCTGAAAACAACCTGAGCACTCGAGTCCAAACAGACGCACAAACTTGAGTTGTCCCCCCCACACACACACACGTTGTTGATGTTAGCGTCCAAGCTAAAGACTGTAAATTATTTTCTAAGACTCCTTTTACTATTTGTATTCTTATTGGGCGGTATAGATTTTTGCATTACACGTGTTGAAATGTAAGATGTTTCCTTTCCTTATCGCAACAACCCCCACCCCTTTTTGTTTTTCTTTTTTTTCTTTGCTATGAATCTTTGCATTCTTTTTATTTTATTTTTTTTTTTTAGGTAGAAATTTACAGTAGCACCTCAAACAGGACCAGAAGCAGTAGAGATGGTTATTAGCTGTGCTTCACCTGAACAGCTTCACCTCTAAGTTATTTGGAATCATGGACTTGAAAACACACACACAATCGTTTCCCGTATTATTAGGTTTTGTCTCTTCTGGATGCTGCTCACTGGCTCAGTGTCCTTTACCTCATTTTTAAGAAAGAAAATTGTTTGTTTTAATGACGTGTCTGTGTTTTATGGCTCTCAGGGCCAGAGATAGCAGTTTTAGGAGTTCCACGGTTCTGTGGTTTTGAATTGTCTATATTATATGCGCTTTTTTTTTTTTTTTTTTTTGGTAAAGTAAATAAAAGAGAACATGCTCTCTCATTCTTTTAAAAGCTTTCAGTTACTGAATGCACAAGTATTATTAAATAAGACATCAGTTTATAGTCTAATCACTACCAGGCCAGTTAAAGTTCACTTAAAAGGTTAAAAACATCAGTTTGAAATAACATGAACAGCTCCATCCATGGCTCCATGATTGGAAGCAATTTAAGTGCATCTCTGATCCTGCTGTCTCAGCAAATCACAATCCTGTCCTACTGAAGTACAGAACTTAATTTTCTATCACCGTTTAAGCTCCACGTTAGGGCTCGAGGCTTTCCCTTGACATGGTGTGTTTTAAACGTGAGGAGATAATTGTGTTCCAGTCGAATTAAAAGCTCAGCGAAGCACTAATGCTGAAATGATAGCAATACGCTGTGTCAATCAGGCAGTCTTTTTATACCTGGTGCAGGCTTCTTTGCAGTTACGTCCACATTGGTGTCTAAATACACTTTAATATTGTGAATGAATTTAACTGAAAGCACAGGATGAGTTCATAAAGAAAACTAGATGACCATATTAAATCAATCATTCATTTAGTTCCTGGAAGGATTTCTATTTTGTTTCCGAGCATGTTCGCAAATTCAAACTCCAGAATATTCAAAGGAGCTTGTGATTTTTCGCATTATCGACGTGCATACACCTTAATCACACTATTAACGTCGTGTGGGAGTTTTCACTGCATTTTTCAACAGGACACACACACACTGGCAACAAGAGAGCACGGCTGCATCCGAAACCGCGTCCATACCTGCTATAGTAGGCGAGAACGCGGTTTCAGATGCAGCCCCCGGCTTCAAGCAGGTATAGCATGACAAATAATTAACTTCACTTGAAGCATTCGTAAAATTAAAAACGAAACTCCCAAAACTGTATGTCGATACGTGAAATTGTGGAGGGGACGACATGGCGTGGTAGTGACGTGTGCGGTTAATCTCAGTGTTCTTATAACATGAAAGGAATATTCTAAAAGCAACTCATGTAAACGCCTTAATCAGAATAAGATCGGTGATTAGATTACTGCTGTCCATGTAAACAGTCCGAGTCCTGTCTGAAAAACCAAACACCACTAAGATCCCACTTAGTATGTCAAACTGTTTATTGAGAATATGATTTATTAAATACTCAGGAACATTCCAGCCCTCTTTCAAACCGAGTAAAAAAAAAAAAAAAAAAGCAGGCTGTATTTCTGACTGACGAAGCCCATGATCTGAACAGGAATGATGTCGTGATTTTTAGGCCTCAAGCTCAAAGTCAAAGTAATGAGGATCGAAGTAGTGAATTCTGACGTAGCCGTCCTCGCCTCCGCTGCTGTAACTGTGCAACAACAAAAAACGGTTTAAACATCATGACTGAGTTAATAGATAATTCATTTTTTTAAATTTCTACAAAAGCTGGGCGTTGACTTGTTGAAAAACTGGAGACCGTCTGTCATTTCCCAAGCAACTCAAGTGACACTCACTGAAGACACCTAAATCATGTGCCATAAATTAAGTGTTTGAAAGAAGAAATAAAACTGAATAAATACCTTTTGCCGTCTGGGTGGAAGGCCACACAGTTAATAGGGCCGAAGTGACCCTTCACTCTTCCAAACTCCTCTTCATAGGCTGCATGGAAAAACCTGTAAGGAGATGAGAGAGAAAAAACATATCAATGAATGATCAGAGAACATTCGAGTCGGTTCAATAACACAAATGCATGTAGAAGTTGCTTGTGTTTTGTTATTTGTCAGCAGGAAGGCGTGGTCATGTGGACGATTGGTGCGCTCTCATTTGCATATTCATCAATTCTGGATTTCACCATGTAGGTGTCCTTGTGGCTTTTCCCACTGTCTAATGACTTTTTATAGACCAGCCACATAAAGCAAATAATTATTCAGTGTAGGATGGGGATGGGCTTCCTGGCAGTCCTGCGATCCGAGCTCACTGATGACTTTCACTGCATTACACTCAGTTTGACTGTTATGACCGTATCTATTCCATCCATCCATCTTCTGTACTGCTTATCCTTACTGGGTCACAGGGAATATAGAGTTAGGGCCTATCGCAGGGGTGCCAGACAGAGTACACATCCATCTCAGGGCACAATCACACACCCATTCATACACTACAGACACTTTTGGACATGCCAATCAGCCTACAAAGGACTCGGGGAGGAAACTGGAGAACATGCAGACTCCATGCTCACACACACAGGGTGGAGGCGGGATTCTAACCCCCAATCATGGACGTATGAGGCGAACGTGCTAACCACTACAGCACCGTGCTCCCGCCATACCTATTCATTATTTTAATTACGAGCCGTTTGATATTATGTGTAACTTGATCTGCCTCACTCAGATCAGTAAAGTATTTATCAAAGACCTTAAATAACTAGGCTATGATTACAGCTAACGTGTGTGTGTGTGTGTGTGTACCAACCTGGCTTCAAATTTGCCAATCCTAGTGGAAGTGGTTGTGACCTCCATGGCTTCCTGACCTCCTCCCATGACCACCTGGACACAACAGGAAGAGCAGTCAGTATTACCTGAACACACATTTCATGACATGATCTGTTTTTAATTCTACAGAACTAAAGCGCGATCCACACACAGTTCACGCCGACAGACTAGCACTGTGTATTACAGAAAACCGATGTTCCTTCATTCTCCTAGAGCTGATGTGCAATTCAAGGAATATTAGAGGGAAGAGGTTTTTTTTTTTTGTTTGTTTTTTTTTTTTTAACAGTTATAATGAGAAACGCACGATATCCTCGAGGATTATTTGTGAGTTCTGAGGTACACGCTAGATTTCAAATGACTTACGTGGTCCATGATGGGCGAGATGGCAGCAGAGTTCACGGGTCGCTCGGTCTTGAAGCTTTTAATGTGTTCTAGTGTCGACGAATCGAAGAGCTGCGTAGAGGCAAGAGGCAACAGGTCTAATATACATAATGTACATAACGAATCAACCAGAAACAAACAAAAAAATGTTGGTTGTGGTTAAAATGTAGCTGCCAAATGCCGTAAATGTATTTCGCTGCTCCACACTCGTGAATACACCGATTACGCATTTTGGAGATTTTATTCACATCTGGTGTTTCCATCCGGCATTTTATTACGCGATATTAAAAAAAAACAAAAAAAAACCAAACGGGAATGGAAACATTTATTTAACCAGGATTAAAAACTCATTGAGATAAAATCTCCACACAGCTATTGATGATGACGTGCACGAAGGCTTTCTGGTTACCTGCTAAATAACTGCTCCAGAAAGACCTGGAAATTCCAGAGCAACTGAAACCAGACGGATTCATCAAGCTACCGTACTGAAGGCTTTTCTCTGCGGATACAATACAAACCTTAGCAGCGCAGTCTTTAGACGCTGTGATGACCATCGTGAGGTCTACAGACGACTGGATGTCGTTGATTTGCTTCGTGTGCTCCTTCACTTTAGTCAGGATATCCCCAGACTACACACACATACACACACACACACACCTGGTTACTGCAACGTTCTCAAACTGAAACCTCACAGCAGACATTATGTGGTGATAAAACATTCTGTTTAAAGCTACGTTCACACAAACAGCGATCGAAGGTCATTCATTTTTGACGTGAGCGACCGTTGGCGACTAGATGTGGGCGTGTCCAGAGACGAAACAAAGTTGAGAAAAGTTGAACTTTATGCAAATTTGGAGCGACGTGGTGCAGCGACTACCAATGTGATCCGCCATGCTGCCTGCGTAGCCTAGCGTTAGCTAGCTACATTAAACGTGCTTCAATTAAAATGCCTAATGCGAAACGTTCTAAAGCATGGCTGTAATTTCAGAAGAAAGGATTCAGACACCGCGACGTGCAACAAATGTTTTACAACAACTGCGTGTAAAGGGGAAACACGGCAAACCTAATGAAACATTGATCCACCGTCGTTTTGTGGCTTTTTTAAAAAGAATTTTTTAAAGTATCGGTTCAGGCACCATTTATGCACTGGTACCGTTTTAAAAGTATCGATTGGGCACCGTTATGGAAAAAAACCCAAAGGATATCCAGCCCTAGTCGGAACACCTACCGGTGACTTCACAGTACAGTGACAGACGAACTGCAGTGGTAAAATTCGCTGGATTTGTGAACGTAGAACTTGAGTCATCTTGTTTAGACACACAGTTGCAGAAATGGCTACAAATACACGTGTATTAAAACAGTGGATGTGGGGAAATGAACCTTGGCGCTAAACTGGTTGATTTCTCCATTTTCATGTCCTGCGATCACAAACTCTCCGAGCGGCCCCCAAACCGCACTCGTGATCTTTGACTCGCTGCACGGCACGGAGAGATACGACTGGTTGTCCTCTGAGAAAAATGAAAAACACAGTTAATGACTGTTAGCACAAAGTATCTGATCTCTTGACATTAGAGGTTGAATGAGTGATGGGGTTTGCAGATTAATCGGCAGCGATAACTGATTGGCGGAATTATCATTTATCAGCAAAAATCCACACCGATTGATGGTTTTTCCCCGGATGTGTCCGTTGTGTGAGTGGCTGAGAAGGGTCCGCTGTCGTTATACAGTACGAGAGCGGCCTCTAGAGGCGATATAAAAACTGTCACTGACCGATTTTGTCGTGTCATTTGAAGTGTTTTTGATTAATTTTGGATGTCTGTTTTATGGTTCAGTTTAGATGTATATCTTTAATTTAATATTTATTAATAGTTAATTTATATTACTATTTGTATATATATATATTTTTACTCATTTAAAAAAAAAGTACAGCACAGTTTCATGGTACAGTCAGTACTGTTTATTTTAAGCTCAGCAGTATTTTACTCAGAGTGTTACGTTTTCATTCAGTATCAGTTTTAAAAACTATCGGTACTGCCCACTAATGACACTAGTCAAAAGCGAAACTATTATGGATATGGTAAACTCGGAAATGGTAGTGGGTGTTTCCTTTCCGACACACACTGGAATCGGTAGACCAATCCCAACAGACTGGGACATATGACCAATCAGAGCAGAGTATGCTCTCTGAAAGGAGGGGTTTAGAGTGAACGGATACTTGAACGAGTTGTTTGTGAAGGTGGAAAAAAAAGAAAAGGTGATGCTGCAAAGAAAATTAAAGTGTGTTTTGACCTTGGATGCATGTAAACCTATTGTATGAGACCTCTAAAACAAAATTAGGCACATTTCAAAACCATAACAGGTGCGCTTTAAAGAATAAAGGTTATGACCATTCAGTTATGTTAGATGATTATCCAGACCTTTAGGTAGCTGAGTCCTAACAAATTTGGGTTCAGTACCCGTTGATTCATAACTGCTCCTGTTAAAGCTTACCGATCTGTTGGGGGTCTCGCAGATCAAAGAAGTTCAGGTAGCACTGGTAGCCCATCTGTTTGTCCGTGGAGAACATGATGATGTTCCCGCTGAAGTCGAAGCCACACGTCCTCACTGCCGAGTTGGTATCGAGCACGGCCAGCTGTTTACCTGAGGAGAAACGCAGCGACCTTACTCGTGAGCGTTTCACAGCAGGCAATTCGTTTAGAATGAAATATTCTATCAGGGTCGGACAAAGCAAACTTATTAGCCAATGAAAGCTTCAGTGTGCTGCCAGGTTTTGCTACAAGAACAGTAACTAACTCAGCTAAAAATAAATAAATAAATAAAACCGTAGCTATTATGATATAAGCTAGCTGGTTAAGTGCATTAATCGTGTAGAACGTCACGTTTGTGCCGGGTTGGACTGGGTTCAAGCTGACAGGAAAGCTAGGGTAACTCAAGTAACCACTCTTTACAACCGTGGTGAGCTGAAAAGCATCTCAGAACGCACAACACGGCCGAACATTGAGGCTGATGCCCAACAGAATCCCACAAGCTTCAGTGAAACTGGACAGCTGAGGATTGTAAAGTGACCAGGTGACATCAGGAACTCACTATAGCCTGATGTTTGATGTGAACTGAAGCGCTTGAGCTGTATCTGCAGGAGTTTTGTGTGTTGTGCTGCTGCTACATTATCGGCTGCTTGGATAATTGCATGAATGTGCAGGTGTTCCTAATAAAGTGGATGGTGCATGCGTATACGTACGGTACACACACGTTAATGATATTCAAGCGTGTAGTGTGATCACGGAGTTAGTAGTAGAAGTAGAACAGTCACTAACCCGTCTCACAGTCCCAGAGTCTGCAGCTGTTATCAGCAGATCCAGTCAGCACGTGCTTCGTGTCCCCTTCATTTTATTAAGGCAAACTTAAAGCAGCAGTGTGTGTGTGTGTGTGTGTGTGTGTGTGTTCACTTCATTACTGGACACTTTATTCCACATTACACCTTACTCACTGACTTACAGATAAGTGTGTCTTGTTAGTATTTGGTGTGTAATGTCGTGTGTTACACGTCTGTAATTGTCTGCTGCTGTGACCCTCAGGGATCAAGTTCTCTGTGTCTCTCTCTCATATCCTGTCTCTCATGCTTTGTCTCTCCCTCTCGCTCATATTCTGTCTCTCTCCCATGCTGTCTGTCTGTCTCTCTCTCTCTCCCTCATGCTGTCTCTCTCTCTCTCTCCCTCACGCTGTCTCTCCCATGCTGTCTGTCTCTCTCTCTCCCTCACGCTGTCTCTCTCTCTCTCTCTCCCCCTCACGCTGTCTCTCTCTCTCTCTCTCCCTCTCGCTCTCTCTCTCTCTCCCCCTCACGCTGTCTCTCCCTCACGCTGTCGCTGTCGCTGTCTCTCTCTCTCTCTCTCTCTCTCTACAAAAGGTTTAAGCTGTTAAAAGGTAACAAGCCTCACTGAAGGATACAGTCCACATCCACACACCACACAGCTCCGGTGTGGCCATTGTAAGTACCGAGCCTCTCCCCGTTGACCGAGTACCACACATTGACAAACTGAGGGGGAAAAAACAAACACACACACACACACACACACACACACACACACACACACAAGTAAAGAAATGTCACACGAAACGCACCAGAATAAACAGGAGACTGAATAACATTAGTTTGGAGCACAGTGGAAATGTTTATTTCCACTTCCTTGTGTTATTTCCATATTTAAAATATGCAATTCATCTAATTTTTGTGTGTTTTTATATTCAGTACTTCTTGAATAAAATAACATACCATATGCCATGGATCTCTTGTGTCCTGAAAGTAATAATTTTTTGTCCTGGCTATGCTTGATATTGCATTGACGTTTGTATATATTGTTTAGTAGATGCTATACGTCAACTGTGCAAATGACAAATCATAAGATTTTGACTTTTACCTCAAATCAAGTCAACATTTTCACCCACGTACCTGGTCCTTGGCCACAGAGAACAGCAGGTCACCCTCTCTGTTGTATTTAATCTGAGTGATGGACCTCTCATGGCCCTGCAGGAGGATGGGTTTCTGCATGAAGGAAGTAAAACAGTATTAATACGAGTGCTTTTCCATTTGGAGTCGGTCGCACAAGCAGCCCCTCTTTTTATTCTCTGCCTCCAAAGCTCGAGCTAAACCATTCATCTTCACTGAGCGCTTAATCCGGGTCGGTGGAGCTGGAGCCTACCCTACCCTAGAAACGCCTACCCTAGACCCTACCGTAGAAACACTGAGAGTTAGATGGCAGAAACAAGAGGAACCCCAGACAGAAATGAGAACGTGTGAAACTACAAACACAGACAGTAACGCCTTGTGCAGTCACATGCCTGTTGTAAAAAACAAAAACAATAGAAACCCTCATAGAATCTGTAATGGTTATAATGGGAACTGTAATTGTCCTTGTGGGTCTCCACTGGTAATCTGTTGCCTTCTATTGGTGGCATGTTAATGAGTCTTGGTCACAACACAGTGAAATTCTTTTTCTTCACATAGCCCAGCATGCCAGGAAGTTGGGGTCAGAGTGCAGGGTCAGCCATGATACAACGCCCCTGGAGCAGAGAGGGTTAAGGCCTTGCTCAAGGGCCCAACAGTGGCAGCTTGGCAGCGCGGGGGCTTGAACCCCCGACCTTCCGGTCACTAACACAGAGCCTTGTAATGGTATTTGTAGTGGAAACCATTAGAAATTCTGTGATTGTTTCTATTGTTTTTTCTTCTTCAGCAGGGACGACATGCCTGCTTCCTTGACTTGGGGTACACCCGCCATTTTGTATCGTCTAGGAATCTTTATTTAATATTTATTACTAATAATAATAATAAATCTAAGCTAGACAGCAAGTTAGGAAGCTGAGAATAGCTAGAAGATCACATCAGTCTTTATTTATTTATTGTTGTTTACATCAGCACAGGGCTCTGTACAGCGCTTTTCGGGGGGGGGGGGGGGGGGGGAATT
>JANDJT010000021.1:21330004-21348231 GCA_024331685.1 Stegophilus panzeri | reverse complement strand
TTCCAGGTTGATTCATAACATTTCCAGTTGACTGGAACTTCTTAGTTATTGCCCTGATGGTGGAAATGGGCATTTTCTTATAGCCACTTCCCATTTTGTGAAGCTCAACCACCTTTTGCAGCACATCACAGCTATATTCCTTGGTCTTACTGATGATTATGAATGACTAAGGTAATTTGGCCTGTCTGTTACCACATATTTATACCCTGTGAAACAGGAAGTCATGGTTGAACAATTTCCTGTTCCTAGTCACCCAAGTGTACTAAAAAAATGTAAAATATCAATGGGAATATACATCAAATATATTTTTTCCTCATATGGGGTGCCAATAATTGTTGTACACCTATATTTAACAAAGATTTTTTCAAATAAACCCGTGTTGTGTTTGTAATTGTTTGATATCCATGAGAGCAGAGTATTTTTGTCAATTTCTTTTTTTTTTTTTTTTTTACCAAAAGATCAAAAGGTTAAACAATAAAGACAATTTTTCACAGCTTTCTTTGCTCATATTTACCAAGTGTGCCAATATTAGTGGAGGGCACTGTGTAAACATATGTCAGTTAGTTATATTGATTCCACCAAAAAATGTATGGAAGTGGTCAAACACAGCACATCTTTTTCAGCCAAGAGAGAAACAAACAAACAAGTCATACAATGAAAAACGTTAACACTTTACTGATAACTGTAACGGTACTGATCAGTAGAAAGTAATTAAACAAGCTGTTTGTGCTGGTGTTCAAACACTGTGATAAAGCCCATCAGATAGAAACCAGAGTTTGAATATATAAAGGGGTTGTACAATAACTACCAAATTACCTTTTTTTTAAAAAAAAAAAACAACAAAAAAAACAAAAACACAACTACCTAACAATCGGTTTCCCAAAATAATAAGAATGAAATGTTTCTCTTATTTTTCTTAGGAAACCCCCAAGCACAAAAAAAAACCCCCCAGTTCAGACAGTACAATATTTGTTTCTCTTTATTATTTTTTTTTGCATGTTATTTGCATTCTGGACAAACCTTTTAAATCTCTTTAAAACATTTGTACAGTATTGTTAATGTACATGTTCATGTTTTTTCATGTGTCGCTCATTCATACGGTCGGTAAAGTCAAGTCAGTCACAGTATGAGATGGGTAATAGTTGGCAAAAAGGAGGAGGAAAACAGATTTATAAATACATAAAAAAAAGAAGAAAAAAGAAAAAAAAAAAAAAAAGAAAAAAAAAAAGAAGAGAACTTACAGGACCAGGACACAAATCTCCACCAAGGGCAAAATGAATGGATTGACAATTTAATATGTATAAACATGTAGCATTGTAAACATACGAGTTTGCCTTTTCAAATTTTTTTATTTTTTTATTTTTTTTTGACGATAGAGCCAAGCATTAGGCTTCAGATATTTGGAGGAGACAAAAAGTCTCGAAGATATAATCATCTACAAGATCTAGGACGGAAGACCAGAAAGCCTCGACTGTACATATGTGGCCTTTAGCAATTTTTGCACTTCTTGGAAGTCAGTGTTTAATCAGGGAGAGCATCAGGAAATAACAACTTGTCCACATCGGGTCTGCATAAAAATTTGCTGATTGAAATGCAACTTGCGTGCGATTTCTGAAGCCCTGATCTGATAAATCTCTCTATAGGACGTGCTTCAGCCTGAACTGAAGCTTGGTATATTCCCTACACGTGACGGATTTCTCAGCGGTCGCTGCAGGCGACTGGCTCTACCTGTGTTCCTTCCCTGAAAGTTAAACCTGTTCGGATCGAAATTTTCAGCGATTGAGAAGACCTGATTGCTTACACACTGCTGTAGAATTAGAGATTTCGGAACTGTATAAATGCAAGCAACATCATAAACACAGCGCTGCGGGGGTGGGGGGGGAGGAAAAAAAAAGAAAAAAAGAAAAGAAAAAAAAAAAAAAAGACATTTCTACATCTCTCATAATATTTGGATCTTAGTATGAAAAGGGTACTCTTACATGCAAAGCAAATAAACAAAACAAAACAAAAAAAAATCTTCATTTAACCAAAGGAAAAAAAAAAAAAAGAAAAAAGTTAATTAGTCCAGCATAATTTAAATTAAATTAGCACTTAAATTTTCTTTTTTTTTTTTTTCTTCTTTTTTTTTTTTTCAGTTTACCAATTTGGTGTACAAACAGCAGACCGTCACATGTCTACAGAAACTACAAGATAACGTAACCGCTTAATGTGATTACCATAAGATATGAAAATAATAGAGCAGCAACATCTGCACGGATACGTGCACATTCAAGTAAATAAAGAAACGATGAAAAGAAAAACAACAACAACAAAAAAAAATAAACGTAATCAGACGAATCGATCCACATCATCAGCCACCAGCTTTCGTTGGTCTGATTGGCACTTTTGTGAAAAGGAGTGCATTCGCATTTTATTTCATCAATTTGTTGATTTCTTTCTTTGTCATCATCCACTGATTGAACCCCCACGCCCTCCACCGACAGTCTCGCAGACAGAGGAAAGTCACATGTATATACACTTTAGAATAACTGAAACTCTTCCCGGTAACCCCTTACCCCCTTTATCTACACGTGTACGGACAGCTGCAGAATTCCCTGTAATCTATAATCTGGTCAAGCGTTTTTTTTTTTTTCCCCCCCCCTAAAAAAAAAAAAAAAAAAAAAAAAAAAAATCTGCACATAGTGCTCCAAGACCAAAAGTGTATCTGTATACTCCAGTTTCCCATCACGTAGCTTTATCAGCATTTACGTTCAAATAAAATCTTACTTGATCTCAGTTGATAAACTGTTGTAAGGGACCGAACAGTGTCATTTTATATAAAGTGTCATTTTATATAAAATGACCCTAAACAAGTAAAAAAAAAAAAAATTAAAAAAAAAAAACCCAAAAAAACTTGCACTTGGAGGAGAAGTCCACCCTGAAACACACTCGACGTGTTTACATTGAAATATTTGTGAGGAGTTAAACGAGTCTGGTGCTAATTCTAATAAAACTTTATTCCTGCGAGAAGGCGTGGTCGTGAAGTCATTGTTAGCGCAGGTACAATGGTGTTTAAGGAAGCTTTCGCACATGGAGCGTTTAGTCGGTTTGAATCGAAACTTTTTGCTACATGTTGTGAAGATTTGTACAAAAAAGAGAAAATAAACAGAGGAGAAAACGAGTTAGTTCTATAACCTAGCTGGTTATTTATGAGTTCTACACACTGGTAATGGTTTGTTTACTGACCAATGAGAGCAGAATGCGTTTTCCAGCCCTACACGCCCCTTCTGGTATTTTTTATTTTTTTATTGTTCTAATTTATCGTTTTGTTTAAGTACATGCAGTGAGAAACCCAACCAAACAGCAAACGAACCGAAGCGATTCAGACTCCGCAACTGGACTGATGTAGCGTGAACGTGCTGCAATTGGTGAAAAAACATTTCAAATGATCTCATCTTCAATGAGCTGCTTCTCTGCGGTAAACGCTGGACTCATGCTCATGTCGCCGTCGCACTCGTCATCTCTTAGATCGCCAACTAGCCGAGCCGTAACTCTGCGTTCGAAGCTCTGGAAGCTGATTAGTTGGAGCAGCGCGTACAGGTGAGGAGGTGAGCGAGATGTGCAGACTAAAGGAATAAGAGCGGCGGTTTCTTTAGATAGAGATTTCAATCCCATCGCAACGCTATCGACAGGTCATCGAATGGCATTGTGGGTAGGAAACCGTTAACCGAAGTGAAAACGGACCGACGTGTAGACAAACTTACTGGACGCCAATGTAGATCAAAATGAGAATGAGTAATATGAAGCCGTTCAGGGTGGATTTTTCCTTGACGAGTAGAGCTGCGAAACGGAAAAAGACGGAAACTTTTACAAATGCTGAACGCCATGTTATGGGGAGACGGCTAACGTTCTCATACACTACGCAAAGGAAAAGGTCACAAACCGCACAAGCAGAGCTGAACCACTAAAGGCAAAGAACGCGAGCGAACTACGGCTCAAACGGTTTCATTTCCTTTAATTATAGTCAACTTTTCAACTATAGATTTCTGCCAGAGACAAAGAGACGGTGCTCATGCTAGGACTTTCACTTCAATTTTGCCTTTACGGAATGCCATACTTCACCAGACGTTTCGGTATTACTCAGCTGATAAAAATGCGAGTCTCATGATCATCAGTCAATATAAAGGGAATTGGCATGAAAGTGTAAACGAATCTATAAACGTAGACCGCAAAAAAAACCACATCTGAACTTTCCAGTTAATTTTATGAAATCGGAGAACTTGCACATAAAGAAATTCTCTGGTGAGTGACGGCACGGTTCAGGAAAACTGAGATTCGGAAATTCAGGCACGATTTTAATAGAACAGATTAATATTTAGCTGAAACATCAAGATTTTAAAAAAAAAAAAAAAAAAAGAAAAGAAAAATAAAGTAAATCTCAGCGTGACCGATATACTCACGGACGCTAGTACACCGTCCTCGACGCTGATCATGCATTACACCAAACAATGGACGACACGAACTCGAAATACATGTATACGTACGTATAGCACATACTCATCTAACTAGATCTTATACGATAAAGTTTCGCAGCGAACATCGGAAGCGATGCAAGCTACCAGATCACGATCGAAAAGTCCTTCCTCGCCACTTCACGTGACATCCGTCAGTCACGGTCTCGTTCTCGAACCTTTACTCGGTCACACACTCGCACGGACTCAGTGTAGTGTACACGGAGGAAAAAACTGCTTCGGAACTCGAGATTACGATTCGAATCTTCTTTTAAACACGTACGTGCTGCACGTGAAAATAGCACAGGACGTCACGTTTTGGCCTCTGTACAGTACCTAGAGTCCCAAAAACAAATATGAATGAACGTTATCAGAAAAGAGAGTTACAGAAGCGGTTTTCTCCTTCGTGTTCTTGTGTGTGCGCGCAACTATATCAACTTATACTCGTGCGCACGTGTGTGTGTGTGTGTGTGTGTGTATGCATATTTTATATATCTCTTACATGTTAGATTTTTATTTATTTATTTAATTTTTTTTTTTTTTTTTTAAACAATTTATGTATCCCTTACCATCTTTGTTATACTGCCAGTAAATATATATAACGAATTAAATAAACACTTTTAGGGAAAAATAAAATAATGAGAAGACTGAAAACCAAGCAACAAGAGCGTAAGGACAAGTGCAATCGTGAAATTGCGGATTAATAGAGAATTGCAAAACCTGGCAAGGGACACACTGAAACTATTGATAGAATAATATAAAAAAACCATGCAAAGGCCTAACTCTGGAAAGATCCTAACACAGTCTGCGGCACCTACTTACACCAAGCGGCAACGGAAAATGAATAAGAAACCGAACCCCAAACTACTTAAAGGGAAAGCAGAATGGCTGTGTTGGTGCTGAACCCCACACACACACACACACACACACACAGCAAATGAATAAACTTCGTGCTAAAGCCTCGTGAAACCCCAGCCCTACACTATGAACTCTTCTTTAATGAATAAATCGAATGAGATCGCAAATCTATAGGTATTCAGAACACCGCACACCACAAACAGTAGACATATAATTATTCTGCCTTTCAAAAAACACCACGGGCCCTGGATATCATTTTAAACACTGCAGGATTCAGTCTTGAACTTCCAAACCAAGAATTAGAGCGCGAGAAACAGAAGGACAGAGAAATAGACGGTGCGATCTGAAGCGCATAAAGCCTCTGGAAAAAGTGTGTGAGGTGTGTCTTTCAACGACAGTTTACCTTCGTCTTAGTAGAACGCCAAGAACGTCTAAACCACCGTCGTTTTCCAAAAAGGCCTGCACACGTGGGATTAAAAAACAAGACAAGTGAAGCGGGAGAAAAACACCGGGTTTATGAGATTCTGTTGGGAATGTGCGCCCAGAAAGATAAGAAAAGGAAAAATGTTTGGTTGGTTTTTTTTTTTTTGTTTTGTTTTGTTTTACCCAGAGCCAATCTGTAAAGTGGCACTACTTAAATTAAGACAGAATAAAATGAAATAAAAACCCAGCTCCTGAAGTCTCGTATGAGTGAAAACAGTGGTCAAGTTCATCTGCAAGCAGCGCGCTTCCTCTCGGTCGGTCTAGATTAATCTGCGTATGTGGCTGTGCTGAGGCCTGCAGTACAGATACGGGCACGGGAAGGTCCTGGACGTGTCGTACGGAGCCTAACCCAGCGTCGGGAGGTCGATTAGAGCTGGAAGCCCTCCATGGGGGCCTCTTGCTGAGGGAAAAGGTACTGCTGCTGGGCCTCGTCCACCTGTGGAGCCAGACTGGCGTCTTCCTCCTCCACGCCGAAGTAGTGCTCTATGAGATCGAAGGCCTTCTGGTAGATCTCCTGATTCTCGTGGCTCTGAAGGAACTCGATCTTGTCCAGGCCTGAAGGACAGGGCGGCGAAACATCAGCCTCTAATTAATAGGTAGCATATTTCACATGGCAATACTGCAACTCTTTGTTTAGAAAGGGAGGGAGGAGGGGAGTCCAAATATTTTTTCGAAAAATATAAATTTAAAGCATTAATTAAAAAAAAATAATAAATCTCTGATTCTCTCACAATTTGCTTATTTGCCAATTCTCATCCGCTAGCCAGTTCTTACTTATCACACAACAGCTAAATAACAAGGAGGGTGAAGGCTGACCCCTTCCACATACATGAGCTCATAGACGCCCGTGATTGGACAGTGTCTGTGAGGTTTTCTGCTATAACACACTTCAATACCTTCATTATATATTTCACATCATTTTACTCTCCAGTCTTGCCTAGGATATCTTCCTGCCAACATCATATTGGATAAAGAGCCAGTTTTATAAGAAATAAATGTAAGAAATCTGCCTGCCTAAAGATGTCTAAAATTTGCTACCGTGTTTTCCTTACACACTGAACGTCGCATGTCGATCGAGTTATTCGTTACGTGACGTAGTGAGACAGACACAAGCCTGATTGATGCAGTTTGTAATCAGATGCTTGTAGTTGGAATGCTGCCCGATTTCCCTTGTAAGGCAAGCTTTTAGCCGGTAGGTTACTATGTACCTAAAGATAAAGGAAACACATTACCGTAGGCCTCCTCTATAAGGCTGCAGTAAGGGTTGAGGCCACTGCAGTTCTGCTTGGCCTCTTGCTCTCCCAGTCTCAGAATGTTCTCCAGTCCGTTGAGGGCCACCTGCACGATCTTGGAGTCCATCACCGTCAACAGATCACACAAGGGCTTAATGCAGCCCAAATTCACCAGATACCTACAGAGAAGAAAAGAAAGAGAGTGAGGAATGTCAGAGTAGTGACAGCAAATACACCACCGGTCAAAAGTTTGTGGACACGTGACTGAAATGTTTCTCATGATCTTAAAAAGCTTTTGATCTGAAGGTGTATGATTAAATGTGTGAAATCGGTGTTGTAGACAAAATATAATCGTTCCGACATTCATTTCTTTCATCAGAAAACTAACATTTTATTTAGAAAAATTACTTAATTTATTAAATGATGACTTTTAAATATTCTGAATAGCAGTCGATAAGAGTCCAGCGTAGGTGTGAACTCCTTTAATACTGTTTAAAAAGCATCTCATTGAAATTCCTCATGAAATCGGCCGAGAAAATACCAAGAATACATTTCTGGAAATTCTAGGCAAAAAGGGGGTCTACATTGATGTTAAAATATTAAATAACTGATTTATTTTGGATTTATTTTTTTTATCACAACATAATTCCCATAGTTCCATGGTGTGTTACTGCAGAGTTATGATGATGATATTATTATTCTAGAATGTGGAGAGAAAAAATAAAAATAAAGAACGAGTGTATCTAAACTTTTCACCGGCTGTGTACATTAGAAGCATCATTTACTGAGAAGGGGGAGGTGGTGGGGTTATGTTATTTGTAAGAGATTTGAATGATTGAATTATTCACAGATTGACATATCCTTACGTCTATTATCAAGACGTGTCATTACGTTATAGTGAAGTTGATTTGAGCTGGTCATTGCTACTGGGTCATTCCATCTCAAGTGGTCCAAGGCAGGTTGCTAGATTTTAATTGATTGTTGTTTTTAAATTTTCCTAATTTGTTCTCCTAATTTTGAGTGATTACATCTCATATCTCAATACCACCAGTGTTTTTATTTATTTATTTATTTTACTTGGCTTAACTATGACCGCTATCTTTGTGTCATGGCACACAACTCAATTCTTTACAGCAGAATGCTACTATAGAGGACTTATTTCTGTGAAAATTTCAGGTTTGTATCTGGTCAATAATATCAGAGATATTCAACCTGAAAGTTAGGGGAATTTAAAAGAAATGCACTCTCTCGTCCCCATAAAAAACATAGATAGATAGATAGATAGATAGATAGATAGATCGATAGATAGATAAAAGTTTCAAACCTGAAATGTTTTGCTTGCACACTATACTTACCCAGGTACCCCATTAAAAAAAAAAAAAAAAAGCCATAAAGACTGACACTCGAACCCTTCCCATTATAAATTTACCCTAATAGTGTAACTGTGAGCAATCTCGAGCATCACAAGTCTAAAGAACATGAATGTGCAAAATGTTTATATATGATCATGTACCTTGTAAATGTGCTCTACAGATCAGTTTTAGTACCAAGGAGCTCGGATCATCCTGAGCCGAGATAGTGAGGTTTCTGTAAACAGCTGTATAACCAAAATTTGTTGTGCGTCATGACCCAAAGATGGCCACCGTAGTTAAACCAAGCTATAAATAAATAAATAAATAAATAAATAAATAAATAAAAACTGGTAATTTTGCAATGCCAATACATAGAGGTAATCACTAATAAATAAATAAAATTAGGAAATAATAATAATAATAATAATAATAATAAAAAACCAAAACAATAGTGGACCGTTTATATTGGACCATTTGAGATGCACTGAACCGTGCCAGAAATGAAACACTACTGATTTGTCTACACCAGACTATACTACAAAGCACTAGATAAGACTCAGGTGAACACTTTATAATTCAAGTCTAACCTTGAGCAGCATTTCGTCTTTTTTAGTTTTTTTTGTTTAAAACTTTTGGACATGGTGTTTTTCTGTATTTGTTCCTTCTCTATAGCACAGCACACGTGCTCTTAATGCTATTCTTGAAGTGTCTGATATACAGTAACAGATTTTGATCCACTATACTACAGCATTTTGAGTGTACATGGAGAGATTTTTCCATAAACGCTGCTTAAAAAAGAAAAAAAAAAAACGGTTTTCAAAAATATCTGTATGTACCCACAGGGGCTAAATCTTTTCGGAATCCAAAAGCCTTTGACTTCTACGACACGTTTGATTTCTACTGGTGTAAGCTTTGTATGGTCCATGTATCCATGATCTGCGTGGTTAACTCTGAGTAGGCAGAGGACAGTACAAGACCGGGATGCGTTTGCTGTGGCTCAAACGTCTTTTTGGTAATTGGATCATAAAGCAAGGATTTGCTTTAGCACCCCTCACTCCTCCTCTCAGTGGATAAACAAGACAAAAAGTAAAAATGGGAATAAGATTGGGCTGGTCACTTTTGTAAGAGTTGTGTTACAAAACACATGACTGAGCGAGAGAAAGAAATAAAGACAGCTGTACGACATCACCAGAGTTTGTCATTTTTACCGGATTTGCTCGGGTGTGCCTCCTGATGTGGCGTTAGTTATGGCCCATGCTGCTTCTTTCCTGGTGCGAAACTCGGCTTTCTGGAGGATTTCTATCAGCACGGGGAAGATGTTCGCGTCGATGACCGTCTAAAGAGAGGTAACAGGTTAGGTATTGATTTGGGATACTTTTCTCTGGTTCACTGGTGCATATTTATTGAAAACCCATTTGCACTCCAGCTGAGGTGAGATGTGTGTGTACCTGTATCTGAGCTCGGTTTCCTGCTGTGATATTGGAGATGGTCCAGCAGGCTTCCTTCCTGATGGATTCCTTAGCGCTGCTGAGCAGGTGAAGGAGGCATGGGAGAGCCGAGCAGTTCAGTACCACCTTTATAACAAAAACAATTACAATAATTTTTTTTTTTTTTTTAAAAACAGAGCGAGCGAGAGAGAGAGAGAGAGAGAGAGAGAAAGACAGAAAGAAAGAGGGTCAAACCAATACAATACTCAGCACTTACCTGTGTTTGAATGTCATCTCCAGTGACGATGTTCCCAACGGCTCTCAAAGCCGGAGAAGCCACTTTATAATCGGAGTGCCTGGAAAAAATGACGAAAAAGCAGAACCACGTCACGTCCCGTAACAGAGAACTGTAACGTGCTGAAAGAATGCCAAACGAAGACGCAATCGAGACTCACATGAGCAGTTCTACCAGCCTCCTGCAGACTCCCGAGTCGATCACTGCCTGGATCTTCTCGTTGGGTCCGTCTGAGAGGTAGGACAGAGCCCAGCACGCGTCGGCCAGCAGATCGGGATCGCTGCTGAACAGCAAGCGGGACAGTACGGGCAGGCACTGAGACACCTGCAGAGCACACACAGCCACAAAATAAAATCAATCAATAAACAAACACACGGACAGGAGAGACATTTTAGAACGGAGAACTTGTACCGCCGTGCCGTGTCGAGCTCATCGTTAGACGTCTCATCCGAATATCATGAAACTCGAACAAATTCATTTGTTTAGCAAATGGACGTTCTCGACTCAGTTAGAAACCCAGGTGAATTTGGAGGTTTAAAAAGCAAAGTGTCACTATGTCTTGTTTAATTGCTTAACGCTTCATTCTTGGTGTGGATTCTAGATCAGATATTTCATTTGCCAGCACATACAGTAGGTCAGCAGAAGCCCATCATGAAACACGTTAAATACACGTGCATACTGAAATATTTCTAATGTGCTTAGTCATCCTGGTGCTAGTATGTCGGTCGATGCTCTTGCGAGAAGTTCTCGCTCAGCGTTTTTCAGCCACGCTTAACGTCATTGACGAGAAAGGCAACGTAGCTATACGACACGGCAGCACCGAATTACAACAAAGCCCTGACTTGGCTAATTTGCAATCTACACAGTGGCACTGATGGTAGAGCGTGCATAAATGGTGACTATGTGGCAGCTGATGAGGAAGTGAGTGAGCTGGCCAGACTAATGTACTCTTTAGGTAGACGTGAAACAAGGGCTAAATCCGACCGCACCACTATCAGCAGCTAGTCCAGTAGCAATGTGGGTAGAAAACTGTTAACCAAAGTGAAAACAGACCATGCTGATTGAAGAAAAAAAATAAAAAAGTTCCAACCAATAAAATCAACTCGAAACGAAATTTTAGCATAAAAATAAATCTCAGACGCCACTCAAAGTCTCATGTTTCTATTAGACTTTGACTGACGGATCGGTTTTGCCAGCGATTATCTGATTTCCGGAATTATCGGTTATCGGCAAAAATCCACATCCGCTGTCGTTATACGGTACGAGAGCGGCCTCTAGAGGCGAAATAAAAACCATCACTGACCAATTTTGTTGTGTTATTCTAAATGTTTAATTCATTTTGGATGCCTCTATTTTTATTTAATTGTTATTTGGAGTGCTACCTTTTAGTTCAGTTTGGATGTACATGTTTTATTTACTTTAAGATTTATTAATAGTTGAATATATATTAATCTTCATTTCATTTTTAAAAAAAGTACAGCACATTTTCATGGTACAGTCAGTACTGTTTTTTGTAATAAAGTTCAGTGATATTTTACTTCGAGTGTTACGTTTTCATTCAGTATCAATGTTTAAAAACTATCGTCCGTATTAATCGGTTATCGGCAGGTAGGTACCGCCCGACTTACTTCTCGATAACGGTAAAATCGGCCGACCTCTAGTTTCTATATAACTCGTAATATCAGAGTTATTCAGTGTGGATTCATTTCTAACAAAAAAAAAAAAAAAAAAAAAAAAAAAAAAAAAAAAAGTTCAGAACTGATCCCCATTTTGTCCAACACTCTGGAGGCACAGGACTGAAAAATCTCCACCTCCTAAACGCGCCATGCCCAACAGAACAAAATAAGCACGGGAACGGCAGCAAAGCACGTAGGCCTGCGTTCACACGCTCACGTATATAAAACTTATTAACCACCTTCTGAAGCGTGGGGAGTAGAGCAAGTGTAACGTGGAATAGAATGTTGAGGAGCAAACAGAGTGAAAGACACAAACCTTTTCAAACTCGGGTGGTGGGCTTTTGCCTCTGCAGAGGTTGGACAGCGCCCACACAGCATTCCTGGTCATTGTGAGACGAGTTGATTTGGTCAGCAGCCTGAATGGGAAGGACAATAATAAACCGCGCCACCATTTATAGAACCAGGCATTAGGCAAAATTCAAGTAAAGCCTTTCAAAGGGTCTAAAAAAACAATAAGAAGCGACATGTACAACCGAGAACGTTCCCAACGCTTTATTTCTGGTGCGGTGTAACAGCACTCACGTTAACAGTGGTGGAAGGATATCGCAGTTCAGTACGAAGTCTCTGCACATGGCACTGTCTCCTGCAATATTCCCTAACGCCCACACCGCCTGAAACAAAACACACAATCAGACAGGAGGCAGAAATCATTCAAACACTGATGGTGATATATATATATATATAAAAATAAAGAAATAACACACTTTGGGACGTGCTGTAATAGGAAAAATGATCAACAGTGTTGAGGGGTGCGACACTGTTACCACCTAATTATTTCTGTTACTATTTATTTCCATTCATAAGGTTTGCAAAAATAAGCAAATTATTTGGCCGTATTGTGTCTGAAATGGTAGTTACTCGATATTAATTTCTTATTTACGAAACGGGACTGTGTAACGCTGCTTAAATAAATAAATAAACAAACAAACAAATAAATAAATAAATAAATAAATAAACAGACAGATAGATAGATAGATAGATAAATGTTGCAGGGAGTTGCCAACAATAACGCTGTTATTCGTTAAAAGAATGACATGCCGTATTATTGATCCATTCATAGACATTACATTTAATGCTGTGGAACATCTGCAAAACAAGTTAGGTATCTGTTATCACTTACGACAGCAATGGTGAGGCCGTTCCCTCACCATCCTCTTTGAAAGAGGGGGGGAAGAAAAAAACAAAAAAAACAAAACCACCCCACACAACAACTGAGAACCCATAAATGTCAACGTCCTCCATCTTGAAGACTTTCTTGTGGTGGAAAACTTTAAGGAACGCGGACGAAAGATTCTCCTCGCAGAAAATTTCACAAGATCAATATGATTACAAATAAAAAAATAAATAATAATAAAAAAAAAACTAAGAGCCAGAAGTTATTTATTTCTATATATATGTAGATCTAATAATTGTGAATAATGTGTATTATAATATTTAAAATAATTCTGAAAACTTTGAAATTGCTCAGCGACGGTGAGGTCATTTCCTGCAATGACCGCTAGATTACAAGATTTGTAAGATTGGAGCGATACGGTTTCTTGACCGTGTAAATTTAATCGTTTTCCAGTTCATTTTGTTAATAAACGTTCTTAAAAGAACAAGTTACTGAAATGTCGAACGTTCGTTGCGTTCAACTCGCGCTCACAAATCAGAGGTGCGAAGAAATATGAAAATTGGATCGATTGCTAGTAAACAACAACAACAACAACAACAAGTACAGATTTGTCAGCATTGCTAACAAGAAAATCCAAACCGAATAAATAAATAAATAAGATCATAAAAACCCTGGTGTGTGTCTGTGGATGGCATTTCTTAATGCTAAAGACATAAAATGATTTAAAACAAAATTGTAGTAGATATTAGTAGAACCCATATTTTAACGCAAATTGCAGTTAACCGACTTCTCCCACTCGGTTACAGAAGGACTTATTTTTCGTAGCACACAGATTATCTGATCACGTGATCACGTCAGATCACATACCTCAACACGTAACATTAGTTCTGATGGTGTTAGGCCACGTTCACGCTGGATTTTCGGGCCGCTATTCAATTTGCCTGCGATTCGATTTTTTCCCCCCCAGGTGTGCCAAGCAACAAGAAACAATCAGAAAACAGCGAGGAAGTTGTGTGTGACGAATATTTAATAACGAGCAGATCCTCTGCTCTTCAGAGTTCTTCGGAGTGAAGTGAAAGTAAAAGATTGGAGAAACACGTGCCTCTTTCCCCACACGGCGAATTTTATTTGCATTCAGGCGGACTGCTGCTTTGCCTTTTCAGTTCTCTCCCCTATATAGCCACAGCGAGGGGTTTTATATTATATATATATATATATATATATATATATATATATAAAAACAAAAAACCCCATAATTTATTTCATAAATGCTACAGTTAAAGCCTAGACACTTATATGTCTGCTGTTTATGTGAAATGTCCCCACTGCCCAAGTTGTTACTATGGAAACACTAACATACTATTGAGCGCATTAATATAATCAGAGCTGACGTTATAGAAAATTAATCAATCAACACCTTCTGACCAATCAGAACTGAGAATTCAATAAACACATTTTTACCAGATTAGCAGTCAGTCTGTACAGGATTTCACGGAGCTTTTAGTGCGGCCAGGTAATTACTACCGCATTTACCGCCAGGTAATTTACTCCGGTAATTAAAATAACCACTCTTTACAACCGTGGTGAGCAGAAAAGCGTCTCAGAAAGCACAGTACATCGATCTGATGTGGTTTTCTACTGCTGTAGCCCATCTGCTTCAAGGTTCAACCTTTTCTGAGATGCTCTCCTGCTCACCGCACTTGTAGAGTGGTTATTTGAGTTACTGTTGCCTTCTTGTCAGCTTTAAACAGTCTGGCCATTCTCCTTTGATCGCGATCATCAACAAGGCGTCTCTACGTGCGGAGCCGCCGCTCGCCAGATGTTTTTAGTTTAGCGCACCGTTCTGTGGAGAGACTGCTGCGCGTGAAAATCCCAGAAGATCAGCAGCTTCTGAAATACCTCGACAAAGTGAGATCCGAGATCACATTTTCTCCATTCTGATAGGTGGTGTGAACATTAACCGAAGCTACGGTATACATAACCTGTATCTGCATGATGATATTATGCATCGTAAACGAGCAGGTGTTCCTATTAAAGTGACCGCCGAGAGTAGTTTTCTCTCTTGGAAAGGTGAACAAAACCTTCAAAACATTAATTAGTGTTGGACAGGGCCCAAGAGAAATGTATTCCCTCCCTTTATCTTTTGCATTTAGCTCAAACCTAATTTGCAACTCATTTCAATATGATTAAGAGAATTAATTTTGCTCGTGCAGCTCCACTGGAGCATATCCAACTAAAGCCCATGAATATCCCGACGGCGAGCACGCTGCCGAAACGCTGCCTTCGGCCTCCGTTTACGAACTCCGTACCTGTTCTTGGACATCCTCGAACTCGGAGTTGAGCAGCTGGATGAACACCGGTACGGCACCTGCCTCGATCACAAATTTAGTCTGCTGAGACGTTCCGGAGGCGATGTTGGTCAGCGCCCATGCTGCTTCAAACTGTACACAAACACCGACGTTAACACCGTGAGTAAACACATAAAGTGAAGAGAATGACGTTGGAATGGGGAAAAACAGCAGCTATCTCTCTCTTTTTTTTTCTTCTTCTTTTTTTTTTTTTTACCTGCAACGTGCAATCAGTGCTTTTTTCAAGGAACTCTACAAATCTGTTTACGACTCCTGGAGTGCCGATAACCTCATCGATGGGTGGGTTCGGTTCTGCGTGATAACAGTCAGGAATTGATTAGTTTGGCATGCACATTGGAACAAGCAAGAACAGGAGGCAAAGAAAAAAACTTGAACAACAACATGGGGCATACGCGAGGAATTAAACATGACGAGGCATGGTGTTATAGGAAAATAATCCATGACGAGGTAGTGCGATCTACTACCTTGTGACTAGAGGTGGACCGGTACCGGGTTATACAGATACCGGTAACAAAGTCGGGCGGGACCTGCCGATAACCGGTTAATCTACAGATAGTTTTTAAAAAACTGGATACTGAATGAAGACGTAACGCTCGGAGTAAAACACCGCTGAACCTTATTACAAAAATAAACAGTACTGACTGTACTGTGAAAATGTACTGTACTTTTTAAAATAAAACAATTATAGAAATATTGACAGATGTAAATTATTAATAAATATGAAAGTAAATAAAAGATACATCCAAACCGAACCAAAAAGTAACACTCCAAACAACGAAATGAATCAAATAAAATTGGTGAGTGATGGTTTTTATTTCGCCTCTAGAGGGTGCTCTCGTACCGTATAACGGCAACGGACCCTTCTCAGCCGCGAGAAACCATCTGGGTGGATTTTTGCCGATGACCCATAGTTCCGGCAAAACCGATCGATCGGTCGAACTTCACTCGTCATGGATTATTTTCCTACAAAATTACTAGCTTTTTTAAATTTTCTTTTTTTATTTAGCTAAGAACAAGTTGTATTTTTATCTATTTAGTGTTACTTCCACTGTTGTGGAACGTCCACGGTGTCGCTTACAACGCCGCAGCTATCTTCCCTCACTTTCTCTAAAAGTTAACGAGATAAAAATACCGGCTTGTTATGTTCACGAGAAACAGTAACAGCAGAAGGTCTGAAGACTTTCCTGTGGTGGAAAAACCTACAGTTACAGCTTTACACCTCTGACTGTTACAAAGCACGGACACTAGAGACTCCTTCCAGAAATGTTAAATTAACATCTAACGGAAAACTTCAACTACATGTTTTCCTTGTTTACAAAAACATTTTTTCCAAATCTGTTCATTGTTGGGCTTAGATAATGTGGTGCGTCCCCCGTGCAAGACCAGTGAATGGGTTGTTCCTAGAGAAACGATAACGTATCAGAACTAACGCATTCGTATAAACCTGTGATTTGAATTCCAGCCCGCGCTACTGTCAGAGCTACTGTTATAGAAGACGAATCAACACCTTCTGGCCAATCAGAATCGAGAACCTCACTCGTAATTAACACGCGTCTTGGATACCTTTGGACAGTAGTTTTCTGAATTTCTGAGTGGTAACCAGCAGCAGTTCAGGATCGTCTGAGAAGAGCATTTCCACCATGTCTCGGGTTATGACTCCTTCCTGAAATAAATAAATAAATAAATAAATATTAAAAAAAATAAAATAAAAATCAGTACACGACATCCTGATACTTTCATTTTTGCTCAACGTGCGCCTCCAGCAGTGGTGGCTCAACGATGCTGTACCACGGCCGACCCTGCGCTCCGACCCCAATTTCCTAACAAAGCTGGGATATGCAAAGAAAAGAATTTCCACTGTGCTGTAACGTGCCAAAATAAACACGACTTCTGCTTATTCTTGATAAAGACTCTTAAGAACAACAACAACAACAGTAGAAATGAAATGGTGCTGCTCGTGATTACAGGATTACTGCAGGTTAGCAAATGAACACTCATTATGTAGGTTAAGAGGCTCTGACTCACTGGTGCTGTGCTGGAGCTGACATAAGCGTCCATGAGAGGGCTGTCGAACATTCCTCCTTCCTCGTTCAGCAGCTCCACATTTCTCCTCTTAAACAGCTGCAGAAAGAGCAGACAGGCAGTATAGTATAGTATAGTATAGTATAGTATCGTGGCGTACAGCGTAACGCGTCACCGTAGCCGTTAGTATAAAGGAAAAGTACCAGAGAGAACCTTTACTCCGGTGATGTTTGTAA
The DNA here is from genome assembly GCA_024331685.1 of Stegophilus panzeri. Classification (NCBI taxonomy): domain Eukaryota; kingdom Metazoa; phylum Chordata; class Actinopteri; order Siluriformes; family Trichomycteridae; genus Stegophilus; species Stegophilus panzeri. The sequence continues at coordinate 21,330,617 of JANDJT010000021.1, read as the reverse complement.
TTAAACTTTTGCTTATCCATCTCACCTTTACGGACACCCTAAACGGCCACACATTATTATTATTATTATTATTATTATTATTATTATTATTATTATTATTATTTTTCTTTCTTGTTTTCTCGTGATCACGACTGTGTACTCGACAGAACGTTGTTTTTATTGTTCTGGAGGCAGTAAAAGCTTTTCACTTCGCTCAGGAACTCGCTCTCCGTGTCGGGTCAGCGATTGACGACTTCCACGTCAGTGTCCGACACTTGAGAAGGGGACACCCCTCTCTCTTAACGCGGAGATAAAGTCCATCTCTACAGCGGGAAAGTATTACATTAACGATGGCGATGGAGGAGACGCCAACGTACATGCAACACCAGTCCCATTTGGCGAGGCGCGAGATTTTCCTCATGAGAAAATGAGATGAGAAAACAGCTTTATTTATTTTTTTTTTTTTAAGTGTGTCAAGATCACGAGAAAATGCAAGGTAAAAATTCGGAGCTTGCATGTTCTCCCCGTGCTTCGGGGGTTTCCTCCGGGTACTCCGGTTTACTCCCAAGTCCAAAGACATGCGCTGTGGGCTGATTGGCATCTCATATTCCCCCCTCCCCCCCAAAAAAAACAT
>JANDJT010000021.1:21317309-21329904 GCA_024331685.1 Stegophilus panzeri | reverse complement strand
GCTGATGGCAGACATGTTATGGTCACGTGACTGTATTGACATATTAGAAATGAACTATACAGGCTCATTCACTATTTAAATGATTTCTCCACCAATTAACCAAGCATGATATGAAGTTTCAGTTTGATAGATTGGTATTTTCAGTATGTAAGCCCTTCAAACAATAAAAATTGGACCAAAAGCCCGAACATCTTCGTCAGGTCTCTTTTAAATCCAATTTGGCAAATCCAAATAAATACAATTACATAGACTGTCTTGGTGACTGGATCTTCAGTAAAATATCTCCATGACTCAGTGGTCCACTTTGCCAGGACTTCACTAATATTCCCGGGACATTTCTGTTATCCATGACCTTGAAATCCATTCCCATCCCAAGTCTTTCCACTTATTCCACACTGGGATCAAAACTCAAATCAAAACCACTTTAGATGTCCAGGAGGACAGTAAGCAGTGGAAATGATGCATCTAATTATGCATAAGACAAGGTTGGATTTGCATAATACGATTATTTAAATGACATATGAGTTAGATGTGGTTAATTAAGTCTGCATGAAGTGTGTAGGAGAGGCTTATTTCACTCTGTTCCACCCACACGATCATCATCAGTGTGCATTAACGTGCACAATACTCCACCTAAACAGAAATACAGGACAGATAAACCCCGGAAAATGCAACGAAGCTGAAATACGTGAGGAATACACGACGTCTGGTCAGCCTACCTATATCCGCATTCGACTAGAGGTCATGACTCGTAATTCTCAAACTCTGACCAGGAACAAAAACCCCAAAGTAAATGCCACCTCGGATCAGAATTCCTACTCGGGAACTCGGGAGGGTCTCAAATCAACATGGCTGCCCACAGGAGCAGCAGTGAACAAAAGTTGCACCTCTAATTTGTGTTGCTTTCAACACAATCAATTTGTCAGTACATTTAACACATGCTGTGTGTTAGTACATTTCCACACAAAGATGTGTTAAAATAACGTGTAAAATAACACAGGGATGTGGTGTTTATACTCCGCCCCCCCCTACAATTATACTAAAATGTAATTTGTTTGTATGGTATAATCCTACTAAAATGCTCACAAAAGAAACAAAACAACTGCATGAAATTCAGGTGATGTTTATTAAAATATCATTTAAACATTTAACAGAAGTTAATGCCATCTGAGAAGACAAGCACCCCCCTCCCTTCCATCTGAAAAGCGTTAAAAGAGCAAAAAAAAAAAAAAAAAAAAAAAAAGAGAGTAGTTGTTAGTGACAAAATATGAACAAATGCCTTTGGGCTTTAAGTGAAAAACTGCGTTACAGAATCCCAAATTGTGTGATTTTGGAAACGTGACCTCCACTCTCCTGATGAACAAAATGGCGCTGTAGACTCACCAGGAAAATCTAGCTGACTTGCGAATATTTATATTTTCCCACCTTTAGCACCTCACTGCTAATTTTTTTTGCACAACCTAATTAACTCAATCAACATTACAGAGATAGTGGAGAGCATTACAACCTACTCTAACCCCATCCTCTCTCTTTGTTACGTTAAGCTTGTGAAGAAGTTTTGGCCTCGACATCACTGAGCTAGCCAAGTTCCGTTAGCCACTGACTGTCTGCACCTGTTACCCGGCATTAACATTCACTGAATACATGAAGAAACACGGCTCTAACCCATCCTCCTAATGCTAATTACTACAGCTTGCCTTGCCCAAAACACTTGCTAAATATAGTTAACGTTAACCCACTCTCTGTACTACATCACGGTGAATAGCTGTAATGCTAGGTTATTTCTTATTACTTTCAAAAAGGGAATGGGAATATCTAACATTACAGCGAGCTGTATGCTAAATTAATGTTATCAACTCAGCTGAGCGTCTAGATTAGCATCACTCATCCCTACTGTGATTGAAGACAACATCCAGCTAGCTAACCCTAGCTAACTCTAAGAATTATAGAATAACTTCAGTCCATATTTCATAGCCAACATAAAACACATGACACTATTACTGTAACGCAAACACTGAGGAACAGTACAAGATGTTCACTGTTGAAGCCGTAGCGATAGGGTAAAGTTAATCATCACTCGCCGAGTTACTCTTTTCCAATAAATACATTTTCAAGAGCTCCCTGCTTAAATATCACAAACTCAGCCAGGCATTTTCAGCAGCGTTAACGCTAAACAGAGATGAACGCTAACTTACCTGTGGGCATTTGGTTTCCTCGCCTCAGGACTCCAACTCCGCGGTCACGATGAAAAGCTCAACGCAACGAACATTCGCTTTGAGGCGAGTTGATGACGTCGGCAGCGCAGGCGGCAACGTGATCGGACGATAATTTAACACGTCGGTCATTTCTTGGATAATTTAACACAAGGTGTGTTGAAACAGTAATAACACAAAGTGTGTAGGATATTAACACGTCCTTTCTGAGAGCGTGTATACACAAGTATTTACTTTAGATCGATCAACATACAGATATATTCGCTCGTTAAATCTATAAACGCTGACTATACAGATCACTGTTGAGGGGAGGAGAATATACATCAGTTAGCTGGCTAACTTCCTGTTAACAAAAGACAAACAAGAAGGTGTCCAGCCTATGATTTTGGCACAGAGGAAAAAAAAAGCTGGAAATGGAGCGACTTATTGCTTATCCTACACAGGGATGTGGAAGCCTGGAGCCTATCCCAGGGAACTCGATGCACAAGGCAGGGGACATCCTGGACGGGGTGCTGACCCATCACCGGGCACAATCGCACACACATTCACACACTACAGACAATTTCGAAAAGCAATCAGCCTACAACACGTGTCTTTGGACTAGAGGAGGAAACCGGAGAACCCGGAGGAAACCCCTGAAGCACGCACACAGGGCGGAGGCATAATTCGAACCCCTAACCCCGGAGGTGCGAGGCAGACGTGCTAACCTCTAAGCCACTGTGCCCCAAGAGACATATAAATGAAGACAGTGACTATCTTGCTTCCTGGATGTTCCAATCCACAACATTAACTGTACCTATAAATGGTTAAAAAAAACAAACAAACAAACAAACAAACAAAAGTACAGTGCTGTTCTTTAATCAACAAAAGTTGTAATTGTTAATTGTTAGGAATAAACACTTCAGGATGTGCAGTTAGTAGACAATACTGTAACTTCAGGGTGGGAAGAGTAATAACCGTGCTTCATCACACCACCATGAACCTGAACGTTGATTATTTTCCTAGAACAGCAAAACATCTAGGCTTCCAAGAGGACAGATGATGCAAACTTTTGCACTAAACGTACTTCCTTTCTTTCTCTCTTTCATTCATTCGGTTCACTCACTCATATCTTTGTTTGATCTGCACAGTGGAGTGTCCGGGGTGCAGTTGCAGACATGCATAAGTGATTTTTACAGTTAAAACAGCACTTTAAAACCAATCACACTGCTCTGCCTGGATTTTTGTTTGTTTATTATTATTATTATTATTATTATTATTTTTCAAAGCAGATTTTAATGCATTACTCATGAGCAGGAACTCTGGTGTGGAAAGTTTACATATTCACTAGATATTCAGGTTTTGACGTCACACACATCCTAAAAGCTTTGCAGCAGTGTTACGTACCTTCGTGCCCTTTAAGTGCTGCTTACACACACACACACACACACACACACACACACACACACACACTCACTCACAGCGACATCTTCACTGCACGGAGTCACATTATCATTCCGAGGTGATAAGCGGTGATAAGAAAACCCCCTCTGATCCCAGTGACGGCGAAAACCGCGGCCACAAACGACACGTTAATGTTTCCTAATCCGTATTCCCATAAGCCCCGCCCACTGCACTCCGATTGGTCGGCATAAACGAGCAATTAAAATGGCTCAAATAAGTAAACGAATGAATTACACGAGTATAGACACAGAAAATTAAAGCAAAAAAATCATTAAAAAATATACAAATAAAAAACAATTCGCTTTAAAAAGCACCAGTCAGGCCTGGCCTTTCTTGCAGGACTCTCACGCGCTTCCGCTGTTTCTGTTCTGTTGCCATGACGATGTAGACGAAAGACGTCTAAATTGGCCAATCAGTTGGGCGCAAATCGGCACATCACCGCACGGAAGGCGGGACATTCATTTACCAATCCGACAGCACAGGAGGCGGGACTTGGGTTGGTTGGAAATACGGGCGGATTAAAAAACAACTGCAAAATAACACAGCTCGCTTTGGGCATCATATCTCACTGCTGTTATTGGTCAGTTGAAGTCACGTGACGGCAAACCTAACAAATACATAATGATCAGGCGCAGCAAGCTCCTTTACTGAGATCTAGATCTAGGGTTTAGTGCACTTAAGTCAATATTTATACCTTCATTTCTGTTTATTTGTTTTAATCTGAAAAAAAAAAAAAATATATATATATAAATTGTCAATTCTGATTAGTCAGAAGGTGTGGATAAATTTTCTCTAAGAGCACCCCTGACACGAGTGTATCTGTAAATGAGTCTCAGGCTGGTTCTAATAGCTTGTCGTTTTTATAGTAACTAATTCACAAGGATTTGTACGGCAGACGCTCGACAAATGCATGTAATCGTTTATATACAGTGACGTTTCGCATTTATGGAAGGAGTCTCCAGTGTCAGCACTTTGTAACTGCTTGGAGTTTACACTTTGTGTTCTTGGTAACAAACTGCATTCCCCCCCCCCCCCTAGAGATAGATAGAGAGACTGGTGATGGAATGATTATTTGCAGAAAGCGATAACAGGAAATAACTTGTTTCATGTTCCGCAACATTAAATGTAACAATAGATAAAAAAGTGTCGTAAAATAAGCCACTGTTACCACGAGGTGGTAACAGTACCTCTGCTTCCTTCCATCACACCATTGTTGATTCTTTTCCTATAAAACAGCCTCATTTATTCATTTTATGGCCAAAAGTATGTGGACACCTGACCGTCACACCCGGTTGTGGTTCTTCCCCAAACTAAGTTAGAAGCACACAGTTGTATAGAATATGTCTCCCTAATTTCTCCATCTGGGGATTAATAAAGTATTATCTTATCTTTGTTCGCAGTTGTGTTACAATTCCACTTCACTGGAACCAAGAGGCCCAAACATGTTCCAGCAAAACAAAGCTCCATGGTTTGTTAAGGCTGGAGTGGAAGAACTCGAGTGTCCTACACAGAGCCTTGACCCTCAACCCCACTGAACACCTTTGGGATGAACTGGAACGCAGACCGAACACAGATCCCCACAGCTACACTCCAAAATCTAGCGGAAAGCCTTCCCAATGGAGAGGGGAGGTTATTATAACAGCAAAAAGGGGGGATAAATCTGTAATGGGATGTTCACACACATGGTGAGGGGTCCATATAGTTTTTATACATTATACTTTTTGTTTTTACAGTTTTGGTCATGAAGGATTGTAAAGTAACGATCAATTTTTCCCCTTTCTCAAACGAGGAGTTAGAGTTGAATATTAAATACACAATGCACTCAGGCCTAACAGCATTTTTATTTTTAAGCAATAGTGAATGAGAAAAGTGTTCCACTGCAGTGATTAAATGACTCATTTTTTCCATTTCAGCAACACCATAAATATCTCCAGGGGAACGTCAACCCTTTCATTCTTATATCGTGAACAAAACAAGGAAATGTGACACCCGGATGGATCGGCTGGTCAGTAAACAACTCAGATTATTTAAACAGAATAGTTTATTGGTTCAGCAGACTGAAAAAGTGGGCGATTTTAATCCGCAAGTGTTCCGCAACACACAGCCAAATATTAAAACCGATTGCTTTGTACCATACTTTCCTTTCTTTCTTTTTTTTTCCCCTCTCTTTCTAAACACTGATACAAACAAATACTGGGCAGGAAACGTTTTACAAATACGTGATTTTTAATCATCAGACCAGTGTTTCATTCTTTCCTTTGTTTTTTTTGTTTTTTTTTTTCGTTTTTTTTTTTTTTTTTTTAAATCTTTTTTTGTTTTCCTGCAGAGGCACATTTGCACATCCACAATAATATGCACACAAGAATTACACAAATGACAAGGGGTTAAAAAGGGAAAGAGTAAAATGACAAACATTTAAAAAAAAAAAAAAAAAAAAAAAAAAAAAAAAAAAAACCAACCAAAAAAAAAAAAAACCCCTCATCATGTCCTTAAGCCACTGGGAGATGGATGGATATTTAGCAGACTTCCAATGCAACAGTAGGGATCGTCTTGCTATGAAGGATTTGAAAGTGATATCTTTTTGTACAGAGTTTGATGGAACTGAGGCATCAGGAATCGCAAATATAGCAATCAATGGGCAAGGTTTTAAATCTAGAACAGTGGACATGATCGTAAAGAAACCAGTCCAAAAACCAAAAAGATCAGAGCAAAAGAAAAATATATGGCCAAGATGACAGGGAGAGCCATGGCACAATCGGCATCTCTAGATTGTCCGGAGTGCGTGAGTGTGTGTGATTGAGATTGTGCCCTGCGATGGGTTGGGACCCGGTCCAGGTTGTCCCCCCGCCTTGCCTTCTGGCCCGAGTCCCCTGGGATAGGCCCCAGGCTACCCGTAACCCTATAGGATAAGCGGTACAGAAGGTGGATGGATGGAAATAAATCCATACTGAGGAGAATTTATTTTATAGTTAAAGCGGTGTCTAGCTACAAAAAGTTTGTGTAATATTATAAGGGTGCGAGGTTTAGGAGCATGTTAGGGGTGTGACTGTGGAGACACATCATCAACGGCGTTAGATTCCGCAATCATGTTTCCACATAAATGTTAACAACTCAATTTTACAGGATTTTCCCCAGGATCGTTCCAGTGATCACGACTGCGATAAAACTACAGAGAACGGCCCGCTCTCGAATCTTTACTACTTACATACGACATATTTTGAGCTTTATTCTTCTCAGGGTTCAGAGGAAGGAAAAAGAAAGAGGGGGAGAACCCCAACCGCAAAAAACAAAACAAAAACAAAACACCCACCCCTGAGCCCTCGCTGATCTGTAGGGAAATAAAACCCCAGAGTAACACCTGTACAGGACAGGCTTCTTGTGTGTGTTAGTCCAACGCCTCTGAAACAAGCCTAAAGAGAAATATTACCTGCTGTTCTCTTTTCTGTTTCCTCAGCTGAATGCCTTCCTCTTCTCGTCTCCGGCGCATCTCCTCCAGATTAAGCGCTTTATTCTTGTAGCGGTTCATCCTGTAATTATCCTTGGCAGGACTCGCTGACGGTTCTGATGAACAGGAGAAGACAAATAAAATTTTTTTTAAAAAATCTCAAAAACCTGAATCTCCAAAAAAAAAAAAAAAAAAAAAAAAAAAAAAAAAAAACCAACACCCCTTCCTAAGATGATCTGAAACACTCTGGTGGATACGAAACTCTCATTCATAAATCATTAGAGCTGGTAATGATTCGTTGTGAGCGTTTTATAAACTCAGGAACGCCTCATGAAGCTCTAATAACATCCTATAAGCGATTCCTAGAGAAACACCCGGATCAGGAAAGTAACTGGAGCACCGGCGGTGGCGGCGGCAGAAGAGACGAGGTCTGGTAATGAAAGGGGAAGTGGGTCAGTCGTACGATGATGTTTTGCTTGTGAAAGCAGAAACTGCTCACAAATGCAAACCTCTGCACAAAACATGTCGACCAGCCTGTCAACGGCTACGACGTGAGGAACACGACAATCCTTCATCACCTCTCTAGGGAGTGGTACGAAGAGTGTTTAGCGTGAATAGTCTGGAAGCCCGCTTTGAACAAGCTCAACGCTTTTGCTTGTGTGAAATACATTAGGTCTAATACAACACAGCTCTACTGCGCACTTCACACAGCGCTGCTCGGTCAACGTGAGACGCTTTTTCTGGGTGGAGTGTTTATAGAACAGCTTAGCACAGTCTCTTAATACAGACTCCACCTCAGATATGATTAGATCTAAGCCACTGAACTGAACGTCTGGTACAGATTTCAGCGTCGGGTAAGCGTTGGCAGCTTAGTCCGAAACGGAGCACGGTGTGGTAATGTGAACGCCATCATGCGGACAGCTCGGGAAGCACACCGCGGTACCAAACCCGAGACTACCTGGTAGGAGGCGGTCCGAGTTCGGGTTGTGCCGGAACCGTGCCGCGATTCCTGCGTACGAGAACGCAACTCGTGCTCAGGAAGTAAAGTAACCTGCGTGTGCGATTTAGCCGATGATGACATCGTTAGTTTCCACAAGGCACGTGTACCACGTGTGGCTGGGGAACGCTGTGGGACACAGAAGTCGTCCACTGCGGCGCAATACACGTTCCCTCCAGGATTTTGCGATCGCAGACTTTGAATGCAAAATCAAGGAAATGTGACGTCATCACAACGCACGTTCGGTCGACGCCCTCTCCGATTCACGTGCGGCGAACGCAGATACGCTCTCGTTGGTCTCGTTTACCAAGAAACGTCACCGTCAAAGACCGCGCAAAACTATTTCACGCAATTGCAGTTTCGCTGATGCAAGTAGTTATCCCGCAAGATGCACTGCAAACGCTGAAATTTTTTTTTTTTTTTTTTTTTTAAGTCTGCGAAATCCTGTACAGCTTGATTATAGCACCAAAATAATAATAATAATAATAATAATAATAATAATTAAAAAACTAAATTTATGAAGTTCAACACGCTCTTTAGTGTGTTACTCCGGGAACGTAGACTCTTCATATCTATAACTCGGTGAAACAGGAAGTCATGGTTGACCGCTTAAGTGATTCTAAACGCATCGCATGACTTTCATGTAAAACAGAAAAAAAAAGGAAAATTTGCCCTGTTAAACATTTCCATGTCCGAACGTGATTTGAACAGCGTTCTGACGTGTTATCTACTTCACACGAACGTACTTCAAGCAAACGAACCCAAAAAGCACTCGTTCCAGTCGCACTACGCTCCAATATTTCTGGAGCCGACCGTATCCCTCAGGTTTAAAAGACTCCAAACGTCTAAAAGCCTGTGATGACTCGGCACGTTTCTGTCGAGTACGCTTTCGGACTCGAGTGCTTAGTCATCTTCCTGAGAGACGGAGGAGGGTGAAAACCTTCTCCGCGTGTTACAAATTTAGTTTTCCAGTAAAGCGAGAGCTCAGCGAGTGCAGCGTTACAGTTATAGTTATACATCACATGCACCTCGAAAATAGCAGCGCGCCGTCGGCCTCGGTCACCGGAGCCACGTGGCTGAAGTCAGACTCTAATAAAACAGAGACTCGGATTCAGGAGGAAAAGAGAAAGATCCCTTCTGGTGCATGCATTCTCAAGGAGGTGTTGATGAATTCTCCAGAAAGACCGAAAAGACTAAAAAGGGCAAATCACAGGTTTATATTAACGCGCTAGTTCACCCCACCCTGTCGCTGATTATTTTCCTGTAACAGCACGCCTTGTTGTGTTTAATCCCTCAACAATAAAGGTCTACGAGGATTAACTAGAGGATAAGCCAAAGGCGGAGTGCAAGGGATAGAGCGGGATGATGTCGTCAACAGGGTTAGAATGAAAGCTTTGGAAGCTTCGCGTCGCTCCCTATAGGTAGAGATGATCTCGTATATCTCACCAACAGCATTGTGGGCCTGCACACCGTTTCTGTTTCTCTGGGAAACATTAAACACACGATGAATATAACCGCAACTAGTTTGCCCGGTCATGTGTTCTTTCAGTTTTGTTTTCCAAACATTCGACAACCACCTTTTATAAAAATCTCACACACTTTTCACACCACTGACTTCTGACGTGCTGCTTCAGGCCACGTCCACGTTGATCCGGAGAGACCCGAAAACTGCGCTTTCGTTTGGGTTTTTAATTTTTAATTTTTTTTAAGAAACGCTTTCCATCTACTCAAACGTTTCCCCCCCCCCAAACACTGCTCGTTCCACAGAGAACCGCTCACATGCCAAGTTTTCCCATTCACGCGAACCTTTAACAATGCAGTCAAACTGGACATCAGGCACACCAACTGCATCACGTCAGCGTCCACCGTCTTGAGCTGAATGGGTCACATGACTGTCTCACGTGGCTAAAAATACGGCATTGGTTTCGAACATCTCCGTCTTCTCGGTCCACGCTACAACACTGTTCTCAACATTTATCCACTTGGGAGAGCGTTTTCGAAAAAGCTCCGTGTTTTCGCTGGACAAAAACTCCGTCTCGGTCTGGACAGAACGCCAAAACGCAGAGGAAAAACACGTGTTTTCGGAGTCATCCGGATTAACGTAGACGTGACCTCAGAGACGAGACCGCATGGCTGCCACCTTAGTGACTCTGGACTTTAGTGACTTTTTAAGACCTTTGTATCAACTTAGGTTTAAGAAAAGAACCTACCGACGAATCTAGAGGCGTTTTGAGCAGACGTCCACGAGTCGGCTCTCCGGCTAACGGCGTCAAGTGAAATCAGGATAAGAATAGAGTTATTATCTATTGTTTTCTAAGGCTACATTAATCCGGATAAATGCGAAAACGCACCTCTAGGTTCTGGCCTTCGGTACTTCGTCCGAAACCGCATACTTACCCATCATATAGTAGGCGAAATATATGCATTTCTCTCAGACGCTCGTTTTCCGATTTCAGTGCTATTACCGCTAAGTGTGTAAAAGCCACACCCCTAGCATTTATGCGCCACTAGATTAACCGTGCTTTCTGGAGGAGCAGCTGCTTACCCCCAGTATTTATTCAAGGACTTCATGCAGATGAGTTTAAAATGATGGTAGCGGTTGCATTATGAATTTTGTAGCATAGTTTAATTGGAGTGTATTACTGCAAGAAAACATCCTCGTTTTTGTTTACTTAATGGTTAGCATACGTGCGTTTAATGCTAATACGGTCAGGAGTCCTTATTAACCATTTAATGCTTTAACTTTTATTTGGGTGAAATAAAGGGGAGGACATGACGGGGTTTACTAATTTTACACACCAGAGGCTTTTTGATGAGCGATATATCTGAAATTTATGTGTTAGAAATTAATATGTGACTAGCACTGTTTGTGTCTTTAATATCAGTCAGTCAGAAAAACCATTTCTACTCTTGTCTGGATAACTCTAGTAGCTTTAATAATGATATACATGAAGTATACAGAATGGCATTTTTTTAAAATACATTTTATATTGATATTTAACTTTATTAATAAAATAGTGTGTTGTTCAATTAGCATGTTTTTGTGTTTTGCTTTGGTACCGAAATTGGTACCGAGTACCGTGGAATTTTATTGAAATTTTGTTACCGTGACAACCCTACATTGTAGTGTTTTGCGCAGTTTTTGGAAAAAATTTGAGAAGACAGAACGTTTTAAAAATTGGATCTATCCGATCCATCTGGACGTAGCCTAGTTCTCACGAAACTCTACTCTGGTCTAGTCTAAGTGTGTTTAGAATTAAAAAAAAGAAAAGAAAAATACGATACGAAAAAACGATCAAGACGTTTCAATGAATATGCAGATTAGCCAATGACGTCATTCGGCGATTTTTTTTTTTTTAAAAAAAAGCATGCATCAGCTACTTTCTCCTGAAAAGAGTCAACAAAACCAGCATGTTATCACATGGACTTTGTTGTTGAATCACGTCGATTAATTAAATCACTGAATGACAGGAATGTTTATTATTAAATAAGTGTCAGAATTTTAAGAATAAAATATTTAGACAAATTAAGATTTTGCATAATATGATTTTTTTTGACGTTTTACCGTAGACAAATATTGTTTAAGAGATTAACTAAATTATTAAAGTAACCATGGTATTAAAGAGACACACATTACAGCGACAAAATGCTTCCTCAAATCTCCAATATTACGCCAACTCACTACATTATCACAACACTGAGGCTGAATTCCAACTGACACCCTTCTTCCCTAAACAGGGGCACTACGTAAGGAATAACAGTAATGCCTTTCCCGAGCTACGTAGTGGACTTCACAACCAACACGGAGACGTTTGAGGTTCTACCAAACTGCGCTGGCTTGCTAGCTAGTACCAGCCGTGGCTGCTAATGAGGCGGCTAAAATGCGCTAGCTGTCGGGCGTTTTCAGGTCTACAAACCACAAATATCACTCAAACGTATGTAAAACCAGATCACACAAAGACTTACCCATCTTGCTGTCTTTACAAGGGAAGTAGTTTGAACGCCCTGTGATGATCGAAATGAAATAATCTTCGCTCCCTCAGGGTCTTCAAGAAATCGCTCTTCAAAAACAATATGTCGGAGAACTACGGAGCGACCGAAAGGACAAACTTAACGAAACGAGTAACAGCGAAAACAACTTTGCGCACGCGCAGTCTACTTGCGTTTTTACAATCGCTCGACAAAATTAGGTAATCGTTCATGAGCAATATAATGGGATTGGAAATCATCCCGGGCTATACATTTAAATAAAAGTCAATTTGCGGCTGGAATAAAGTTGGTTTGACGTTGGACGTTCGCAGATATGCGGAAATTAAGGGACCGTCGCTAAAGTTACATACGACATTGTTAAACACATAGTATAGCATTTGAAGGGAATTTTGAAGCATTTGAAGCATTCATCTAGGTGTCAGCTATAATGAACACCTCTTAGATTTTTGATATTTAATAAAATAAACTATTAAATCTTATATAAATATTGCCATGTATTTTATTACT
>JANDJT010000021.1:21249709-21287004 GCA_024331685.1 Stegophilus panzeri | reverse complement strand
ATTATTGTGTCTTGTGGACTATATGTAAACATCTGTTATGTGAAATAGCTTATTCGGGGCAGAACTAAATAAAAAACAAAATGCAAATGCAAATTAAATGTAAAATAAAACTGACTTCACTGTATGACATATACAGCGATTCTTATTAAATTTACTGAAGTTATTCAGTCAAATTGATTAACATTAATGACAGCAGCAGGTTTATTAGACTGCTGTCACTTTAAGACCTAATGCACAGATCCAATATACTGTATTGACACACCTTCAATATTTTCCCCCAACTATTTACATTCACTTAAGACATAACTGACTGTGTTTGCATGAATACTCAGCCAGACCTGCATTTTGACATAATGTGTGTGTATTTATTTGACCATCTAAGCGTAACAAGCTGCTAAAGGGAACTCAATTCGGTACTCATACGATGAGGCGGCACGATGAGGCGGCACGATGAGGCTGGTCAGGAAGGGAGACATTCATTAATTTCTTGCCATCTTAATTTTATGTTGTTATTTATGTTTTTATCTTTCTTTTCATGTTACACATGACACGGACTCGACTGTACTCAGAAAAATGTCTGAGTCCAAAATGTCCGAGTTTGTGTCAAGTTCGAGTACAAATTTACCCGAGTGCGTTCATAATTGGAGTCTGAGTCTGGGATCGAGTATCCCAACTCTACTACACAGTCATGGGACTACCTGTCAATGAAACCCATAAGTGGACTCATGTTTGTGAGTATGTCACAGTTTCTGTAATCCAAACTGTATTTGCTATTTTAATTGTTTATACCAAAAATAATCTAACGATGCAGCAGACAAAAGATATAAGTCAGTCAAATACTCCTTTAAATTTAATGTCAAACATGGAGTAAATATTACATATTAAATGTAGCCTATTGCTAAATCAACTGCAGAAATCATTTTCTTTTTGATGTGCAAAAGAACACAAATAAAGAATTAAATAAGAATGACAGAAAAACACATTAATACTGTATACATTACCGTATCTTTATAATTTCTCATTTAAAGATGAACTGGATTATGTTCAACATACTGCAGAGGTGGTAAAAGTAAGAAACATCTTCCCTAAGTAAGTGCAACTACATTTAAATAAAAACAAACTGCTTAAAGTTATAGCAGAAAAGTATAAACTCTTAAATTTAAACTATGAAGGTTTAGGAAGCTCAAGAAAGGCTCACCAAAGAAAAAGACGTCTGCCTCAAATCACACACTGATTTTTAGCTACTGACTTTAAATTAGTGCCTCCGTCTCCAAAGAATCAGTATTAGCTACAGCTAGCAAACAACAGCATTATTGCTAATCTCTCATATGTTAGCTAGCATGATAATAACTGATAATACAAACTAGCTGAATGCTAATAGCTAGCTGTCTCAACACAAACTGCCTCAATAGATGTCTTTGTAGCAACATTCTCGCGTTCACTCATGTTAAAGTTTAGATTAGTGGGGAATTTAGAGCCTTGAAGCTGATGTCTGACGACAAAATTTCACCTTATGACTTAACAAAAATATGATTATAGAAAAAATCAGTGATGATTAAAAATGTAGCGAGTGAAAAAGTAGAGATTTTTCCTTCAGAAATATTGGAAATAAAAGTCTCTCTGAATGATTCTTCATGCTAAATCTCATGAGAAAGACTGTTTCACAAATATGATTAATTAGCTTCATTCTTAATCAATGCTAGTTTCACAGATGAGGCCATTTTATATGCATGGTGTCGCTCGCAATTTAGAAATATTACTAAACACATTCTATTTCGACAGTAAAAAGTATGAGACATACAGCTTCATGCTGTGCTACTGCAGTGTGACTAGTCATGACTGAGCAGAGTGGCGTCTAGGGTATTTGTGGGATTGGAGGCATATTTGTCACAGCTGACTATTTCCCTTTAGTCAAGATATCTATAGCATCTGTGCTGAAGAGAGCTCCAAGTTGTGTGAAAGAAAAGAATACAGGAGGGGGAAAGATATACATCATATAGCACTTTCTCAAGGTTACCCTCTTTTCCGCTCTCACGTTTGCGCCACCATTTTTCCACATTATTAAATACGCAATACACATGGCCTTGTTACAATCTCTATACTTGAATTGTGCCACAAAATCCTTGGCTTTACTTCCTTCTTCCTGTTTCTCATCAATTCCTGCTTTAACCCATCTTTCTCACAACTGATCATTGTAGTATTTGGGTCAGTATAATTGGGTTCTCACTTATGGTGCTGCGTCGCAATAAGTCCTATATGTGATTATCCACATGAGACAAATTATGAACTTGAGTGATGTAGTTGAGGTTGAGGAACTGTCAGAGAGAGAAGTCACACACACCATACTGACAGTGCTGGCAAAAAAAAAAAAAATCCGTCCAGTTTAAACCCTTCTAGTTTTTCGCTTCAGACCACTTGTAAACAGATACAGATATTGTCACTGCTTTACATATTAGTCACATTTGACTGGCACATACCGTATTATGAACCAGGAAGCCATGGCGCATGTTTAAATGTAACACAATGTAAATGTGTTTCGTGCTTGTGCTAGATCAGTAAGTCAAGTTAAGCTTGGGGCCACTCTTTTTTAGTTGCGTCTGATGTTTTCGTCGTCTGTCTCTGTCCTCTGTGTCTCCCTTTGTCCCAAAAACACGTTGCTGTCAGTGGTGATGAATGGAGGGAGCAGGTCGATTAACAGGACTGAGGCTGAAAAACAGACAGTAGTCCTTGTTTAGAGGAAATCCAATGGGAACGCTCACAACCAAGAGGACTCTGACTGCGGCAAATAATTGAGGCCACTGTCCAGTACATTTAAATAAACTAAACATCCATATGAGAACTGTAATTGAGCATCGGTATTTACAAGCGCTTCACGTTGATCTCCGTGGAGAACCTGATAGTGTCACGATTTCCCCTCGAGCTAGTGCTGTAGCACGCAGCGTGCTCGGAAACCTGAAGCGCGAGCTCGATTTTGGGTTTTCACTGACACTGACTTTATTTACTTTTGACACGTGGATTTGTTATGGTTTATGTCCTCTCTCCGCCCCTGTATTATCATTGGTTGTTTCCCGTATGAGTCATCATTAGTCTCAGCTGTTTTGTGTTTCACCCCTGATTACGTTTGTTCACGTGTTATTGTTTTGCTCTTGTTCTCGCCCTCGTTCTCGATTCATGATCACCTTCAGTTCAATCACCTGAACCACTGCCTGTTTTTTGACCACTCTATTGTCTCATGATTTGGATTTGTCTGCCTGTCTCTCTTTAATAAAAGCTCTTATCTGCACTTGCATTCGTCCTAACCTCCATTACGTTCTGATAGCTTTGACGGCTTACATAAATGCAGCTTACGTTCAGACTGGACTTACACGAGAAAGAATTCTCGAATCTGATTGGTCAGCAAGTGTTACTTTTCTATAACAGCACAGCTCCAAAAAGTGAGCAAATCACTGTCTACGCACTTGTTCTATAGGAACAGCACACAAGGGACGTGCTGTGGTTTAAGAGACGTAAAACACTTCAGGACGTACTGTAATTGGAAAACAATCACTGTTGGCGTGGTAACAGTAAATCCGCTTCAGGTCACACGCCCAAGTGTTTTATTCCTTGCTTCAAGAATACATCCAAGTGTGAAATAAAACTATATGTGATTATCTTAAGTGCACACAATATTTTACTGCCCTTGGGTTGTTTTTTGCGATAATGACCCGCTAGCTCTACATTATCTACATTTATTACATGGCTACTTACCAAAGAAATAATGAATTTTCCGGATAAGACACACACACACACACACAAACACACACAGTGTAGCCATAGGAGTGGAAGATAATGGGAGGGCCAGTGTTATAAATAATGTACGAGTGACAGTGCTTACTGAAAACTCTGCCCTGTCAGCACACCTCACACACCTCCTTAGGGCCTTCAAAAAGCCATTTTCATCTCCCTTCTTTGTTGTCCCTTCACCCTTCACACTCAAATGAGGAGAGAAAACGAGAGAAGTAATCTTCAGAAGGAATAAATAAGTCACTTTCACTTCAGCACATACGGAGAAGGCATTCATCAGAACGTATGCGTGTGTCTCCCATCAAATCACATCCAGTGAGTGAGAGAGATCATGAGACAAAACGGAATATTAATATTAAATATCACCTAGAATGTATGGGTTGCAGTCAGATGAGCGAGAAGCGCAGGAGAAATCAATTCTAGCTATCCATTATGCATACCTTCGCTTTTGCTGTAATCGCACTGCAAGTGTTAAAATGCTTCAGGGAGACAGAAAGAGAGAAATGGTGTACATGGAGCATGTGTTGGAGAGCTATTGGAAATTCTTTGCTTGTATCACATAAGCAACAGGAAGTAGTCATCATTAAAGATCGAAAACGATCGACAAAATAGCTTCTTGCAGAACATTTATTTTCAACACCCTGAATATTTAAAAATTCAGGGTTTCACTTCTTTCAATGCTTTAACACAGAAATATTGGCACCTACTGAAAAATGAGTCTCCATACCTCATAAATCATCAGTAAAATCACTGATATCGATGTATGTTCCTAACAAATGGGTGTATACAGAGTTGGCGACTGCACTCCAAAAGTAATGACAGTATTTACACAAGGAAAGTTATATATATATATATATATATATATATATATATATATATATAGTGCCCTCCACTAATATTGGCACCCTTGGTATGAGCAAAGAAGGCTGTGAAAAATTTTCTTTATTGTTTAACCTTTTGATCTTTTGTTCAAAAAATTGTTGCACACCTATATTTAACAAAGATGTTTTTTTTATGGATAAACCTGTGTTGTGTTTGCAATTGTTTGATATCCATGAGAGCAGAGTATTTTTGTGAATTTGCCAATATTAGTGGAGGGCACTGTATTCCGATTCATGTCATGCACTCGAAATGACAGAAAGTCAGTTTTCTGGGTGAACCATTCAGATTATGAAAATAACCTTTGTGTGGTTCATGTGTATAGTCCATACCTGCTTGTAGTTGCCAGATCTTTCTTGATTAGAAGTGAGAAGGGGTTTTGAGTGTCTAGACCAACGTCTTTAAACACAAACACTTGCTTTTCAACCTGAAGAAAAAATCAGGGATAGAAAATACAGACTGAAAAATGTACTTTCTTTCAAATATAATATGATGTAACACATAAGCAAGAGTAAATTTAAAATGAAAATAAAAAATTATAAGAATACGATGTTATATCAGTCCCTCCAGGATTTTTTGAATTTGCGATTGCAGAAATAACCACAAAATCAACCCAACTCCGCAATATTCGCTTGCAGTTTTTCAAAATTACCACAGATTTTCCACAGATTCGAGCCAAGACGCGTCACATGACATCACAACGTGCATTCAGTCAAAGCCCTCTTTGTTTTACGTGCGTCGAACAAGAGTACAGCTAAAAGGTCTCATTTACCAACAAACTTCACTGCAAAACACTGTCCAAAACAATTTTGTGCAATTGCAATTTCGCCAATTCAAGTAGTTCCGCAAAAAAGCACAAAAAAAACCATTGCAAATTTCAAAAAGCCGCAGCAAAATAAAGCCACAACAATCAAAAACAAACTCCTGAAATTCTGTATGGACTGTTATATGGCATATAACGGCGTGCACTGAAATAAACATCTAATAAGCTAATATATGCTGTTTGAACTGTTGTAATGATGTGATATTAATCACTGCAAATTTGGTTTAATATGGCTCTCATTATTTGGCAGCTTATTAAATAACACTTGATCTGGTACATTCTATTATTGTGTACCGACAGTTCATTTGAGGTGACGTATCCACAGATTGAAGGAAATAATGATTTTGGTATTAAATTCTCACTGCATTCAGTGATCTCAACTCATCATACTCTGAATATGTAAATCTAGCCACTCATCTCTATATGTGAGCAGTGGGTCTCATCTCAAAGCAATAAGCACTAGTGTGATTTCATTTTGCTCAGAGGTTAAAGATCACGACTGATCTTTCTCCGAACCTCAGCCTGTGCCACAATACCTGCAGTCATCTATTTCTCACAAAACATTGCTCACTTGTGTACCTTTCATTGTGGCTTAGTCTCATGATGGGAGGCGGGGCCACAACAGATTCATATAGAGAGATTTATTTAGAGCTACAGAGTTTTGACAGCACAACTCCCCTCTAACATATGTTTGATATATTTCCGGAAATTGGCTGCAGGTTCAGCACAGTACTAGATTGCTTAGCTTCTGCTTTGACTGTGGCTTTGCGCTTACATCGGCTCATTGATCTCTTTTATCAGTCCCTCCAGAATTCTGTGATTTTGCGGTCGCAGAAATAAATACAAAATCAAGGAAACTCCACAATATTCGGAGGAGCTTGCAATTTTTCAAAATTACCACAGATTTTCTACAGATTTGGGCCAAGACGTGTCATGTGACATCATCACAATGCGCCATGTGACGCCCTCTTCGATTCACATGCATTATACATAAGTACAGCTAAAAGGTCTCATTTACCAACAAACATCACTGTGAAACTGAAATTTCGCAAAAAAGCTCAGCGAAATCATGTACTGACTATTTTATTAAAGTTGCGTGAGTGGGTTTTGGTCTTTATGAAGACAGGAATGGCTACTGAACAAAAAACAAAACAAAACAAAGCACTGGTGCTGTATTTTGGTAAATTGGCTTCCTATGCAGCTAAGGTGCTAAGGAAAGCTAAAAAAAAAAAAAAGTCAGCTAGATTTGAGCAAGATTGTTTAGAGTTGTTGAATTAATAAAATAATGACAACATCTGTGTGGGAAAAAACAACCTTTTTGTAGACTTTAAAGGGCAAATACTATTAATTAACTAATAATGTAATATTTACATTATGTAATTAATATTGGCTTTGAATGGCATTCCATAGTTTTTTGAGTGTTTTTACATCCTACAACATACATTTCAGAATCAAATATTGTGGTTACATCTGAAAGTGGTGCTGGATTTAATGTTGCTTGCTTGAACGAATATCATGCAAGAAAATGGGCTTAAGTCCAAGGTCAGTGTTGAGTATAAGGGGCTAAAAAACCTTTCCTGAGAATGTGACCTTGTAAGTTATAAGACCTTGTAAGGATGGAGAACCATGTAAGATTTCCTGCTGCATACAGATAATGAGCTAAAGTTTCCACAGGAGATTACTGCTTTTCACTCAATGCCTGTACCAAATCGGGAATTATTTTATGACTGTACTACACATTTCCTTTGACCGATTTAAAAATTTTTTTAGGTAAAAAAAAAGAACAGAAAGCAGTCACGAGTCAAGTGATTTGTTATCACTCCTTCTTAATGAATTATGGGTCTTGTTATTGACAAGTAACCAACTGAACAATCTTCTGTGTTTGGCTTGGATCAATGGCTGGGTTATTAACCCACTTTCTGTACTTGCATTTTTCATTACTGGAATTACCTTCAAATGTGGAGCTGATCTCAGATCACAATTTTCAAGAGGACCAGGGATTGGTGATACAGACCCATCCAGGCTAAAAAAACTTCACCAATCGTACCAAACTTGGGGCTCAAATAGTCCCTGGAAAAAAGTGTGAAGCATGAAAACAACAATAAGTTTTGGAAAGAAAGGGCGCTGCCGGGGATTCAGTTACTCCTAGTACTGTATGTTCAATGCAGCAGATTGAAACAATGGTTAGAAATTGATTAAACAGTGGTGTAGAGTTATATATTTGTTGAGGAAACATTCGGTATCATTTGAACAACATATTGGCCAATCAAGGACATCACACTTTTACACTGACTTGGCAGCCAGCCCTACTTAAAATATCTTCCAACTTGTCCTGCAGACATTATGTAAATCCACAAGAATGCATAATAGTCCATTAGACATCCTGAATTGGACCACTGGCTACTTACAGAGACCGCATCAACACTCTCAAGGTTGTTTAGTCGACATGGCATCAATGGCAGAACTAGAAATGTAAAGTAATGACCTGAACTAAATGGAGGACGCTCATTATCGCTCACCTTCAGTAATCTGAAATCACCCCAGTAATACATAATTTTGAAATGGGCCAGTTTCATTGCCACAGTCATTATTCCTATAGTAAAATGATATTAAAATACCAAAATTAAAAGTAACACAAGAAACTCTTTTGTAACCCTATTACACCAAAGTGACTGGGCTTAAAATCATCTTGACAGTATGGCTTTCCAGAATCAGCTTTAATACAGCAGGCAGTCACAGGGCAGGATGTTATCTACAGGCAAATGAGCAAAATGATAAAAACCAACATGTCATGTAAGTGTTCTACGACATATGAATTAGAGTAATGGTTGCAAGTTAACACATTTAAAAGTTGGGAGATTGTGGTTTTTTTTTTTCATTAGTCCATGTTAAAATAAAATAAGTACTGTGACAATATGTATTATTATACAAATGGATTAAAGTTTATTTATTACTATACAAATTAATAGAATATGAATGAATGAAGCATTTGTACATACTCTGCAAAGTAGAAATGATTTTTTTCCTTATTAATTAAACATCATATTTACTCAAATGAATTCATCAAATCACCATTATTATATTCATAAAGACCAAAATAATTCACTGAAACATTGTCAAATTTGGGCAGGCACTTATATCTCAAGTTTCTGCTGCTAGTGATGGGATTTTATTTATCCTCACT
Organism: Stegophilus panzeri; assembly: GCA_024331685.1. NCBI lineage: Eukaryota > Metazoa > Chordata > Actinopteri > Siluriformes > Trichomycteridae > Stegophilus > Stegophilus panzeri. The sequence goes on along the minus strand of JANDJT010000021.1, from coordinate 21,278,335 downwards.
TGTAAGCCACTTTAGATAAAAGCATCTTCCAAATGAATAAACATAACATAAATGTAAATTAAATATGGATGTAGAAAGTGAAAAAGTGCTAAGATGTTCTATGGCCTACTAACAAAAAAGTAATACTTAATCCATGAAGATCTCAAAGAGCTCCCCAAAAGGGGGACGCAATAAATCATGCAAATGGCATAGATATTGCAGAAACTCTTTTACTTAGCATGCACAAAATGATGAGATGGTGTTACATCTTAACCCATCTTCTAACCCCAGTGAGAAAACGAATGAATTCTGGGTATACATACAGCCACGTGCTGAGAAGGGTAGAGATTTTTGCATGAATTGACACACACACATATATCTACAGGGGTCCATGCACTCATTATCAAACAAACACATACACTCACTTGCCACTTGATTATGTACACCTACTTTGTAACTACACTCATTGGCTTTTTATCAAGTACACCAGCCATATACAGAATGTACACCCTTTAAAGCCACTGTAGGATAACACCATACCTAATTATCTGTTCGTTCTCTTCCCCCTCTCATCCTCTGGATCTGTCTGATGCTCTACTTCTGCTTGGAACTTCTGCACATATGAGATCTGATTGTGTACGGTTCCACAATGATACCCTAAAGTGTATCACAGATGCACTATATGGTATGTGCACCAGATAAAATGGCCAGTGAGTGCATTCCAGTAAGTATAGAATCAGCCAAACATGTGGTTAACATAAACTCATGCAGATACAAGTCAAGAAAGTCAGTTAATGTTCACATCAAACATCAGAATGTGGGAAAAATGAGATCTCAGTGACTCTGAACGTGGCATGGATGTTGATGTCAGACAGGCTAGTTTGAATATTTCAGAAAGTGCTGATCTCCTGGGATTTTCTCACACAACCGTTTACACAAAATGGTGGGAAAACCAAAAAAACATCCAGTCAGCAGCAGTTCTGAGGGCAGAAACGCTTTATAAATGAGATAGGTCAGAGGAGAATGGCGACTAAATTAAGCACTCTTTACAACTATGGTGAGCAGAAAAGCATCTCAGAATTCATCACACCAAACCTTGAGGCTGATCGACTACAACAGTAGAACACATTGTGAACCAAAAACAGGAATCTGAGGCAAGAGTGGGCACTAGCTACCAAGACTGGACAGATTGGGAGTTCAAGTGAAAATCAAATGATGGTAAGTAAACTCCAAAAAGCGAGCACAGTGATTGAAAACACTTCATTCTCTGGAGTTGAACTCAAACATAAGCATAAAATCAGGACTATTTCTTATGAATATTTCCTTACGAATATCTCAAGGTGAAAGGTATAGAAATTAATTAAAAATGATATACATCGGTGGCAGGAGTTGAACTTGATTAATGCTAGTTTTTATTTATTCATTAATACTAGCTTGTGTCACAGAGGAGCAGCAGCCTGTTCTAGCTTCTATTTCTGGAGATGTTTTAATGATGCGCCAGATAGACCTCCTTAACATTGTTATTGCTACATAATTAAGAGATGCTGCCAGTTTGCTTGTCTCTTCTCCTGCCTTGTTATAGTGTAGGACATAGCTGAGTAGACAAGGTGAGAGCTCCATTTATCAGACTTAGCTATTCAGGGAAACGGTAATCAAAGGCACTGCAGCATACATTTAAATGCAAAAAATAGTGCATCTCTGTAGCCAAATAACTTTTAAATATGATTACTGGATGTCAACTAGTTAACTATTTATGACTATATAATTATTATCAATGTCTAACACATAACACCATTTACAGTTGCTAGTATCTTGACATGATTTGAAGTCCCTACTATAATCATATTGTTTCAAATACAAATACATTTTAATTAGGGGTCCAAGCAGCAAAGATGCAGGAACCCTATAGTGCCAAAGAAATCTATGGCTTGACATAGAACCGTTTGGCACACTGATTTGACATAATTAAATTAATTAATTGATTTGATATAACATCACTTGTAAATAATTTTGGATAATAAACAGAAATGCAGCAACAGTCAGCAGTCAGAATCACTGAATCACTAACTCAAATTATAATTAAAGAGAGAAGAACAAGACTTCAGAGGCATGCTAAACAACCTCTTTGGTTGCAGGTAGCTGCTAATGAGCTGCTATGGATTTCTTTAGAATCATTTGCTTTATAGAGGTAAATGTCAAAACAATGAAAATGTCAAAGTCAAGTGGGAAACTAATAATAATAAAGCAGATTACAATTATTCTTGCAATTCCTTAATTAATTAAACATTAAGAAAAGCACCATCCTGTTTATCTGCACTGATAAAATCCAGTAAAACATGTCTATTTTGATTGATCTTCTAGGAGGGGACAATATTGGTTAAGCATGAAAATAATGTAGTGGTTTTGTAGCTTTTGACCAAAATTGCATTTACTGCCAATAACACACTCTGACACATTAGGAGAACATTAATATATTTTCACAAAACAATGTAGAAATCTTCCTAACAATGTTTTAAACTTGCCTAGACATGCAAAGGTCACATTAGGTAAGAAGCCAGTTTAATGTGATAAATAGATGCTCTTGTTGGTGTGTTGGTGTTTTTCAGTGGAGTTGTAAAGGAATTTTTAACTGCATTTTCTACGGAAGCCCTAAAAGGCCATACATTATATTAATTTAGTATTTTTTTCTTGTTTTCTCATAATCTCGATACAACAGAAGTTGTTTTTTCATGATCTCGACATAAGAAAAGTTGATTTCTTTTGATCTTGACTTAATCTTCTTGTGATCTTGACGTAACCAAAAGCTGTTTTCTCGCGATGTAATTTTGTGCGTTGTGCAATCTTGTACATTGTGAATGGGACCCGGTGTTACATGCACATTGGCATCTTCGCCATCATAAATTAAATAATTGCCCACTGTAGAGATGGACTTTATCTCCACATTAAGAGAGAGGGGTGTCCCCTTTCTCAAGTATCGGACACTAATGTGGAAGTCGTCGATCCTGCAGGGATGTGATGTATGTTTGAAAGCCAACCTGAAAGTTATCACCACCCTGATTCCCTCGACAAAAATCCTTTTTTTTTAAGACACGTATAACATGTGAAAATATCTTGAGATTGTGTTTAAGTTGTATTTCAGTCGTTTAACCAAAAACCCAGTAAAAAAACCTATTGACTTCAGGATGCTGGATGTTGAGTACACAGAAAAATTTCGTCGAGCTCACGAGAAAACAAGAAAGAAAAAATTTATAATGCATGGCCACTTAGGGTTTCTGTATTTTTCAAGTAACCAGACTTTAAAATGCTGTAGATTGAGATTGACATTGAGATATGTTCCACCAAATACAGCTCAAGAAAACCTATTCCAAGATAAACGATCACTCATTGTTGAATTGGATACAGTACTCTGGAAACTCTCAAGGCAAAGTTACCTTAATATATGGTAATTTACGTGAGCACTCATTGAAGCCATTGAAAATACTGCCCATATGGGAAGGAGAACTTGCCTGGCTGGGATATAGCCCCGATTTGGAAACAGTGTGGCTTAATCTTCACCTTACCTCCTAAAACCCCACACATACAGTATACTTATTCACTTTAAAACTATCAATAGAATTTACTGCACTCCATACAAACAATATTCAATGAAGCATTCATCAAGTCCTTTCTACACTCTGTGTAATACTAATGCTACAGACACTTTGCTGCATATATTTTGGGTCTGCCCAACCATCCTTCGCTTTTGGGAATATGTTGTTCGAACGCTATGCAGCCTCAGTATGCGTCAATTTCATCTAGAACCCTGTTTGCTACTGCTAAATGACGACTACCCTTATCATTTCACATTAGCGTGGAAAAGGTTTTTGATGTCATGCTTCACAACAAAAAAAACAAACAAACCTAACAATAATACAACTATGGTTCGCACCAGACACCAATCCGCAACAGTTCTGGAAACTTGACTTTCATAACACAATCTGCGGAACTTTTAACTAAGAGTCACCTCTGTGAGTTGTACTGGCATCTCTGTTATGCCTTTTCTTGTCTAGATTTGTGCTTCATGCTTCTTAAGCAATAACAAGAAAATCTTGATATGACATACCAACTTCAGTTGATGGGGGGGATGTGTAATAAAAAAGTGATTGCCCACTTTTTTCCAATAATGAATCATTAACATTGGAAATATGCACCAATCCTGTGATGGATTGGCACCCTGTCCAGGGTGTACCCTGCCTTGTGCCCGATGCTTCCTGGGATAGACTCCAGGTTTCCCGTGACCCTGAAAAGGATAAAGCGGTATAGAAGATGGATGGATGGATGGATATGCAACAATATTTTAGAGATCACACAGTACAACAGGCCACAATGTCATAAAACCAAAATATGTTTCATATATTACACTTGTCATAACCTGTTTATTATTTCAAGTCATGACAAGTGTAAATATTTCAGGTTTTCAGTGTTCTTACTAGAATGTCAGTTATTTTCATAAAACATCCCACAGCACAAAGGCACTGAATCCTTTCTAACAAGACATCTTTATAGTTGTTAGTTGTTAGCTGTTAGTTGTTAGTTGTAGTAACGCAGTAGTATAGTAAATCAAACTAAATGTTCTTTTTGTATTTCTCTTTCCTGGAAGTAAACTAAGGAGGATGAAGAGGAGGGTGACAAAAAACATAAGGGAATTGAAAGAATAATGAATGAATGGGTCTATTTAGAGAGAAAGTGATTAAATGACTCATAGTGAGGGCAACAGCATGGCACATTATAGCACTCTGTGTGTGTGTGTGTGTGTGTGTGTGTTTCTCTTCATTTAATATATCTGCTTGTACACGTCAAACAGTGTGCTCTTTATATAAGTCTGCAGAAACACATTGCAACAACAGTCACCAGAAGCATGGAGGTGTTGGGGAGGCAGTGTGTCCCGTCCAATACAGATGATGAATGACCAACTTCTGCCAGATGGATAAAATATGATCTTTTCCATCAGATATTGATAGATGACAAACAGTAGACAAAACAAAACGTTTTTGTTTTTTTCCCTTCTCATTTCTGAACAATGAATCATATTTCTGTCAAATTATATTTCCCAAGCCAAATCCTACCTTTCTTCAGTTATGTAAGTTAAGTTAAACTACAACACGGTTGAATTTTTGATTCTGATCAACAGAAGGTGCTGATTAATTTTCTATAACGGCAGCTCTGATAGTAGCTCCAGCTGCAAGAATAATATGAATCATTATATGAGCTTACACAGGGGTCAATGTGGTCAATGCTCTGCATAATGGATTATTAAACATTTTTGGAAGGAGTCTCCAGTTTCAGTGCTTTGTATCAGTCAGGGGTAAAGGGGTTTTCCAACAAGGGCTTTCTGGTTTCTCGGTAACATGACAAACTGCATTTTATTAAATTCAAGAGAAATAAAAAAGACAGGCTAGTCAGGGAATGACTGTTAATAGCTGTTATATAGCATAACAGGAACTGACCTTTTAAAATGTAACTATGAATGGAAAAAGTGAATATAAATAGATAATGATGTGTCCGTCTTTAATTAATAAAAACAGTTCAGGACATGCTGTTATTATTTTCCTTTAACAGAAGGTTTTTTTTATTCCTTACTTAAAACAACATTTTTCTAATTGAGCCAATATACAGTGTTATTTACAATGAGATTCAACACGAGAGCCAACAATACCAATTTGTCACTCTTTTCAATTGATTAAATGAAAACAGTACTTCATGGTGCACTTGGACCTTAATTGACCAAGATCTAATTAGAGCACTAATTTGCTAATTGATTAAGCAGTTAGTGGGCTTGTGTGGGTGCTTTCCAAAGAATAATTACGGAAATGATATCCAATAAAAAGTAGTGGGAGGAAACAATGTTGAATTTGCCATGGCTTCTGAGAAACTTCTTTATTGTCTTGATCATTATCACAATTTTGAGAAACTTTGTGTTTTAAAATGTGTGTTTTGGTCGTTTTAATTTGAGCTTTCAGACTGCAGTAAATCACAGTCTGGGTGCTGAATTGACCCATTTTCTTTTAGGTAAAAACACCAAAAATTTATATTCATTAAGGCAAACATGCAATGTGCTAGATGTGTTTGTTTGTTTTTTGCTAATATGGAAGCCACAATCCTACACAGATCCTGTAAGTAAGGCAGCTAGCATGTTTTTGCAAGTATTATCAAGTTTGCATGTGTTTATTTCCACCCACAAATATTTAGTACACCAGACTGGTCTGACTTTAAAAATTGGAATATTGTATAGGAACATAAAACACAAATACACAAATACACGACATGTAAATTCATAGTGAGCTGACAAGAACAAAAAAGATGCCATGCCTATCACGGCTGTGTTCCATTTAACATTCAGGCACAGACAGCTCTTCAGGTGGGAATTCAGGCGAGAGGAAGGAATAAATAACACTGTTATTTATGGGTTTTTTTGTTGCACAAAACCAAATCACACACTGGCATCAAATCATTGTTGTACTTTAGGTGCAAAACCAAGAGAAACTTTTGCTCTTGTCCTCACCTTCTTCTGTTGTGAATGGTCCCACATGGATAAGCTAAATATACTATTCACTTCTCAGTGTTGCTTTAGTGGATAATGTCAGCTGGATACTGTACAGTTGTACTTAAGGACTGCTGCTGTAATCATAAAGACTTAAAGTCTTGTGCTTATCCCAGGTCTCTTATTCACAATGGGATGTGTTGGTGACATAAGTCTAAAAAAAAAAAAATTCTGTTAATGTTTATGTGGGGAAAGTTACACGTATTCAGGATCTGGTTATGCACCTGATTAAGTCGATTTTCACGGCTCCCCATTTAGATTATAAACTTATCTATGTGTAGGTAAGTGAGACAGGGGTTTTCAATAGCATTTAGACCACTGGCTTTAAACACACATGCTTGCCTTTATACTAAAAAAAAAATGGGATGGAAAATGCAGCCCAAAGAAGGAAATAACACAAAAAGCAAGACCCAATTTAAAAATGCAAAATAAAGACTAATATGATGATATATCAATGAAAAAAACATACTGAAATAAACATGTAATAAGAGTTTAGTTTATTGCAAATACTATATTACTGCAGTCCTACTTATAGTCTTAGTTGTAAATTTAACAAAATGGCTTCCACCCTTATTATTTGGCAGGTTATACTGTAAAATAGCACAATAGACCCAGGGCATCTTACTGTATACTATTATACTACTCATTTTTTTATAGTGTGCACCAAAATCATAAGCAGTGTCTCAGATTATGATGCTGTTACATCTGATGTCCTCTGTGCGACAAAAAAAATGGCACTTTATTTCATTAATAGTGTCATATTTATATATTCATATATTTTTTGTATACAGCGAAGTACACACATACAAATACATTACATAATATAATAAGAATACAAGAATAATAATGACAAAAAACAAAACAAGAAACACTGGTTCACCCTAAAACGCAACTACGTACTGTAGTATAATCCACAAAGACACACACACACACACACACACACACACTGAGCTGACGGTGTTTCTGCATCAATATTTAAGCGCTCTTGGAAGATTCATTTTTAAAAAACGCTATACAGTATGTCCCCTGAGCAAAGGATACTTTTATCACCACTGTGCATTAAAAGAGATTATGGATTGATTCTTGGCATCACATGATATAGAGTTTAGGGAACATTTACCTCCTGTGCATCTCAGACACTCTGGACTGCATTAATAATGAAAGACGAAACAAAGTGAAGTTATTAGCTTTCTCGAACCATCAAAGGGATTTCAGCTTAACTCGCACAAATAAAAGGCATAGTGATTTCCCCAGTGTAAAACAAACAGGAGTCAAAGCTCAATAATCACGGACTTTTCCATAGTATGCAATTTTGTACATTGATTAAACAAATTGGCACACTTTTATAATGAAGTGACATTAAAGCCACAGTACGCCTCGCAGCCCCTCTTTTAATTCCTCCGATCATGACTTCCCATTAGTTTCATTTCTCCTCAGCAAGTAACCAGCTTTCGTTGCAGATAGTTCTCTCTGAGGGATTATGAATGACTGAGGATGCAACCTGATCTCACACTAAACTGTGTAGGAATTGTAAAATGTAATTGTAATTTTAAATAGATTTAATATTAATACTGGCTATCACTATCTATTCAAAAATGTCAAATACATTCCTTTCATATTAGTTCTACTGTACATGGATTTCTTTTATTTTTCTTGGTCGGTTCATGTACGCTCACATAACTGTTACAGATTGGATCTGCCTCAGAGACAGGAAACACTACAAGCTGACAGTAATTTTACATTACGATCACAAAATGGAGACAAAGCAGCATTTTGTGCCTTCACTATTATAAGATTCTGTTTGGAGTTTTGGTCCGAAAATGAATTAAGCACATACACTCTATCACTAGGGGATACTTCTGTGCTTTTATATATGTATATATACAGAAGAATAAAGTATCTCCCAGTGATGTAGTTTATCTTGTTAACTCATTTTCGGACCATATATATGTATATATATACTTCCAGAATACTGCATGTGCTGAAAAATGTAATGCATGTTCTAATGTATTTTAATAGCTACGACTACATGGTAAAGTCTTTTACAATGAAGATTTAAGTTGGGTAGGAAGCTGTTTAAGAACAGATTTGGATTAAAATGCCTTTCTCTACTTATCTATAATTATTTATTTTAATGAGATTGAAGGATTGCTTAATAAGGCTAGCCTGATAGTATTACCATGAAAGTATTAGCACTATATTCTTGAATATGTTTACTTGGCAATAGCAATACAAGACTGCATTTGCTACAAAATGTGTCCATATTCCATCCTCGAGCTTATCTCTGGACTAACACTGTTCCTGCAATTAGTGATCAGCCCATTAAATACTGACCGTCCATGCAATCTTTCTTCTTAAGCCCTCTACTGTTTCCTTTCTTTCCCTTATTCTTTCTCCTCATCTATAGTAGTAGGAGCTGGATGATAAGAACCAATCTTGCAGACAAAAAAAACCTCCCCACAGGATTTAATCTCACTCTCCTCCTTCTGTTTCCACTGACAGGGAGTTGGGGTAGCAGAGGCCTTCATTACTGCGCTCTCAGAACACAATCAGTGAAGAATTATAGGCCGTACTGGCTTCCCGCAGCCCTGCTGCCATACACTGTGGCCATTTTAGCACAAACTACTCTGACAGGCTCGTGTGATAGGAGAGAGGTTTTTTCCCTTGGTGCTACACTTTGAAACTATTTCTGCTGTAGTCTTTAAAGAAATTTAGACGGCATGTTCATTAGGATAAAATGCACCATTTCAGTATTTTAGGCAATTTCGGTGGTTTTGTGGCAAGTAAGAAAGTATAGTCATATATATATATATATATATATATATATATATATATATATAAAAGAGTGCCTAATGGGTTTGTGAGGTCCAGGATGCAATTACATACTCAAACTATTCATTCATTCATGATTTCTCAAGTAAAGATAAATATTCAAAGAATTAAGAAATCAATTATAAATGCTGTCATATTGGTGCTGTAGAGTGAAAAGATGCATACGTTTAAAAGCACAAGCTATCTAGTTTAAAGTTACACCTAATAAATGAAATTAAGGAACTTAATTTTCGAGTAAAAGTCAAACCATTAAGCAAACTTAATACTGCGCAATAACAGGTTCTACATGGGGTGTAACTGAATATGAATACATTATTCAGAATGAACAGATAATGTGTTCTTAATGGCTACCGGAAAGGTTCACAGGGCATGTGGTTGAAACTTGCGGTGTGCACTGAGACTGGGATCCTGTGGGATACACAAAAAAATTGAGCGAATGGGAGGTTTTAACTTTAATGCCTACGCAAGTGATCAGGTATGAAACTCACAGGACAAACAAAACCCATGTTTATTACCATGATGCATCTACAGCATCCTTAGTGACTGCCTGGTCAGGGTAAATTTGTTAGAAGATGGCAGGTATTAACAAAATTAATAACTGCAGAGTTAAAAACAGTCCAGTGCACATCTCTAGTTGAGGCCAATTATGCACTCGAGTGATGTAGCTGAGGTTGAAGAACTGTCAGAGCCAGAATTCACACACCATGCTGACACTGCTAGCAGTTCTAAGTGTTTCTGGATATTTGGAACACTAAACAGGTACAGATACAGGTAGTGGAATTACACTCCTAGAGTAGAACATGGTAGGGGTGTAATGCAATGCCACTATCTACTGTATATCTGCATCTGATTAGTGCTCCAAATATTTATATCTGTATTTGGATTTCATCCTGAAGTGGGAGTGGCCTAAACGTTTGCACAAGAGGTTCAGTGCAGGTGTCAACATATGTTCAATTTACAGTAGATGAATAAAAATATACAATATATAAACAGCACTGTGCACAAATGAAGTGTACAAAGGGGGAACCAAACAAGTAAAATAGTGAACTGTATAAATATTATCACATAAGATATACGGAACATGAAAATATTTATAGATAGATAGATAGATAGATAGATTCCATTACTGCTAGTTTCACTTTCATTACTAAATAACTCAGTAGTTACTGTATAATGTGCTTTAAAATGAGCAAAAAAAACTTTAAGAGGATCAAATCAAGTGCACCTAGTCACAGAGGAAGGATGCACTTGTTTATGAGTTCTCTTTTACAAGACTCCTCCTATATGAGAGTCCTTCTTTATGAGGTAGTTGTGCAGTCGAAGGCCACGAGCTGAGAGAATGCTGACAAAATCAGTGGAGTTGGCTGCAAGAAGCTGTGTAATGGTGTTTCCAGGAACTCATACATTATATACTTATTTTACTAGCTATAAGCAGGCTCTTTTTTGTGTCCTGGTGCTCTGTAATTGTACCCTTGCCGAATAGACACAAATGGAAATGAAGTAAGGAATAAAACATGACAGGGAATGCTGTTACGATGCAATGTGTAGTTACCTGTTACCACCCTGCAGTTGATTATTTTCCAATAACGGCATGTCGCAAAATGTTTTATTCCTCTTACATCACAGCAATTTAGCAACAATTACTGTATATTTTATTACTTATCAAATGACAACATGTTGTATATTTGATCCATTTATAGTTAAATTTAAAGCTGCAGTATCTAACTTTTTTTGGTTCAAAATGAACAAAAATCAATTATTGAGCGAGTACATAAAAATCAGGGTTCAAAAATCAGGCTCACCTTTACCTTACTCTGATTCGTATGTAACAGTATGCTTATAATAATGATTTATAAATTGAGCTGTCGGGTCGGATTTCGCAGGAAACGTCAGTTTGACATCATCCGTCTTTGCGTGGTTATGTCATGTCTGTAAACAGAAAGAAGAAGACCCAGCTACTATATTGCGTGTGTGGGGTGCTGAGGATGGTGGAGTGTTTGTAGCTTGTCCTTACAACAGGTGCTTAGACAATTTAAACTTGTCATCTAGATGGCTGCTTTTAATCTGGATCGTTCTAAACGCAGTCATCTTTGACATCCGGGGAAACAGCTGTTGTCAAAACCTAGAAGCCTCGAACTGCGGAGAACCTGCAGTCAAAAAAGGAAAGCGACAGAGCCCGTGCTAAAACGAGAATAAATATCGGCATGACTTTGGAGAGGTGGCGACAACTCTGAGATCTGGGCAGTGGTGGTTTAGTGGTTAAGGTTCTGGGTTGCTGATCGGAAGGTCGGGGTTCAAGCTCCAGGACTCTCAAGCTGTGACTGGTGGGCCCTTGAGCAAGGCCTTTAATCCTCTCTGCTCCAGGGGCGCTGTATCATCTTTGACCCCAGCTTCCAAACATGCTGGGATATGTGAAGGAAATAATTTCACTGTGCTGTAATGTATATGTGACCAATAAAGACTCATCATTATGGGATTAATCAAGGGATTGAAGACTGATGCAGAGATGGCTTTTTTTTTTTTTGCTGAACAGGTCAGACATTTCAGTGGCTCAGTAGGTAGCTAGCTAACATTATTCGCTTGATTCAGTTAGGTATTGCATTTCCTATGTTGTTTTTTTGTTGGTTTGTTTCTTTATTTTGCTATGGTCAGAGTGGTAAACTGCACTTATTTTCTGCTAGGTATAAGATAGAGCAACTCACCTCTACTCCAAGAAAATCGTATCCGTCACCACCTCCGTTGTCAAGTCTTGGAGCTAATATACAACCCATACGAGTACCTCAAACCATCAGATTTATCCACGCAGAGGAGCAGTGGAGCAATTAATATTGTCTTAAGCAATAAGACATGTCTGTGGTCGCAAAGGATGCTCACAACTAATGATCCCGTACATTAGCATTAGTGCTGTAAGTTTAAATGCTGAAGTTAACTTAATTACTTTGCATGCAAACTCTAAAAAAAAAAAAAAAAATCTACTTATTGTGTCCCCTCTTAAAACTTTTTTTTTTTAAATAAAAAATTAAACACAAACGTGACCTCTTCTGCAACATGCCCAGAGTCTACTTATGAATATTTGAGCGAATATTTTCTTCATCTGCATACCATTAACATGCAGATGGAGACATTTACTTGAAAGGTCACAGTTCTCACTTAATTTCCACGGGGGAAAGATAATTAAACTAGAGACTGAGGTCTCACTAGGTTTATAATTGCTAAATAGGCAGTGTATGCTATAGAGTTTGTTATATAAAATATGCATGCATAATCAAGCTAAAAAAAAGTATAACATGAAAAAGAAAAAAAAAGCATGTATAGTTATGTGCATAATATTCTTGAGGCTTTATTTAAAAAAAAGAAAAGAAAAAATAATCCCTTTCCACGGTCAAGTGAACTGCATATATATCACAGTGTCAAGTTCAGTGAAGAACACCTAGAATATCATCCATTAATACTGTATTATACAATGGTAAAAAAAACAAAAAAACAATACTAGATCCAATACTAGGTGTATGACAGAGAAAGGTAGAATGTAGCAGTGTGGCTGAAAACAAGCTGTTTCCTTTTTTCCATGGGGAAATTAGCTGAGATCAGACAGTATGACACAAATTAACAACTTAATCCTAAAGTCACGGTGAATTGCAGCTTTGGGAGCCATTTTCTCTGGAATGTGTCTGTGATGTTCTTACAGCAGAGAGCCTTTAGGCTCACCTCATGTTGGCAGGATGAATCTTGCTGCAGGTTAGTCCAAAGAACGAAACAAAATTGCTGACAAAAGATTCACTTCAAGAGTTTTATTATGTTTGTGAAGGCTAAGTATTTGTCCCAGTTGCTCTGCATGGTATTTGTTAGAAATCTTTGACATTTATTCTCAGTGGTTAAAACTCGAAAGAGAGTTCTGCACATGTAATAACTATTAGCATGGATGGTATTTATTAGCATGGATGGTGTTTTTTTTGTTTTTTTTTAACTTTTGGTGATCATTTGCAAGTTATTCTTAGAAGTGTAAACGTCTTGGTAGTAAACGAACCGGCTTATTAACTCGGAAACTGTTCAATTTGCTACGCCTCTGTACAAAAGGTCATAGCATCATGCGCCATGACTAAATTCTTCAGCGAACTCAAACGCTTATTAACAGTTTTATACAGTTCTCTACTTTCTGGACTGTGGCTCATTTGGTTGGATTTTCAATGAGGATATGTCTGGCAAAGATGCTGAGGCTCAGCTCTCAGTTGTCTTGTTAGGTTAAAAATGTAGAGCATACCTTGGGAGGCAATGTGACACACAAATATTTTCTCTTTCCAGTTGAGCATAATGAAGACAGATATTCATATTTCACATATTTCACTGCTCACATAGTCCTCGGAATTAGTCGCTTCTAATGAGAATGAATATGAACAGACCAGGAGCAGCAACGTATGAAATAGTGACAATGAATTAGCTTTAAGAGAGCAGCTATCTAATTCTAAGTTATATTATTAAGTTGTAATGGTTCTATACGATATTATGATACTGTTATGGGAAAATGTCATTAATGGTGCAGTGGTGTGCCTGATTATTATGAAGTGTTTTATTCCTCTTATACCACCAGCAAATTGGCATTGCTTATGTAATTAAAAAAGAATTGATGACACATCATACTTTTTATCCATTTATAGGTATATTTCATGTTGTGGAACATTTGGAAAACAAGTTCCTGTTAGACTATAGCAGCAATAAACAGTGGTTTATACACTCACCCTCACTCATATTACGAAGAATCCGGAAAGTGCAAAGTCTTCTATCCGGAAAGTCATTCAAGTGGTGGAAAACTTCTTCTTCTTCTTCTTCTTCTTCTTCTTCTTCTTATTATTATTATTATTATTCCTTTATTAAATAACAAAGAAAAAAATAACAAATTAGAACATGAGCACATTAATGATATAAATGTCATATTGACGCCTGAATCGGCACCTAACTATGCCATATCACAGCAAACAAGTGACTACATTTCCCATCCTGCACAGCAGCCTACAAACATGGCCACCATGGACCGCAATTCCCAGAACACTCACATTCACTCTAATCACGCACACCTGCATCCAATCTCACACACAATCACACCACAGTTTAAAAAGGACTTTCGTGGCTTTCACTCTTTATTGAGTGTTATCACCGTACCAAACGTTTGTACTCTGTTCCTCGTTTTGATTCATGTTCCTTGATCTTGTTTCTTGTTTCTCATTCTAGTTTCTCGCCTTGCCTCGTTTATGCCTGTTTGCAGATGCCTGACCCACTGCCTGTTTTTTGACCACTCTATTGTCTCATGATTTGGATTTGTCTGCCTGCCGCTCTTTGTTAAACGCTCTTATCTGCACTTGCATCTGTCCTAACCTCCATTACGTCCAAAACGTGACAAACTACACTTCCCAGAATACAGCATAGCCTACAAATATGCCCGCTGAGGACTACAACACTCAAACTCTCTCACTTTCATACTCACCTGATTACTGATTACACACACCTGGACTTAATCATAATCACAGCCACACTCATGCTGCCTCCCAATTCTCCCACTGTCCATCCTAAATAGTATCCCAGATTAGAATTAGTGTGTCCCAAATCGTAGTATGTTGAATTTAGTATACCCAAAGCTACCTGGTTGGTCTACTATTTCCGTAGATTTTCGAAGTGTGGATTCGTAGAAACTTTTTCAGCTAATATTGCCCACATCTCCTAGCATGAGGGAGGAGGAGTTTTGTGACATTTTTTAATTTTTATTAGAAGATGCATTTTTGAGAGGTGTAAATGAAATGCGGAAAAACAAATAAAGGGAACGGTCAATTAAATTATATAGTATGAATTATATAAGGAATAATGAATGAAGAAAAGCTGAAATGCAACAAGGAGTTTGTTTACGGTGACAGTGTGCGTAACTAGGCAACAACGTTCTCTTTCGTTACATGATGTGGAAGTATGTGACAGTACTTCCATACTCTTTTGCCACACACTCAAAAGTAAAAAAAAAGAAAAAAAAGAGAGTAAATACTTTTAGTGCACAATATAAGTAAGCGAATAAGGACTCTGACTCCACACATTCATTGTGAAGTATACACTCTGTGCCATTTTGCACCAGTCGATACCAAGCCTTTTGATTAATGTTCCCCCTGGTCTCCCAGGTTTTTGATCTAGTCCTGATTTTCTCATTTAGTGATCCTGTCTAGTCTAGTTCATGTTGTTTGCTCATCGCCTGACCCTCGCCTGTTTTTTGACATCGCTTTTACATAACATCTCTGCCTTGTTCACTTTCTGAAATAAAACCACTGAATACCTGCCCTCGTGTCCTCATCTGATTCCTGACAATAAACATTGCAGTTGGAATTACTATTAGAGCTGCTGTGATAGTAAATCAGTCAATTCCTTCTGACCAATCAGATTTGGGAATCCAACAGTTTCAGATGAGCAAACACATGAGACTGAATATAACCCGCTTCTGTTAGAATGAATCAGATAGAGAAATACAAGGCATCACTTTTTTAAGCACGTAATGTTCAAATATTGCATGTGTCACCTAAGTACTGGTGCAGATGAAGAATAATGGCCTCAACATCATAGCAGAGTGCGAAAGTCTTAGCAGAAAATGTTTAAGTGTGACTCTTAAATGTAAATGTGGCTTTGTTAAGGGCCCTGTTTCAAAGGTCAGTCTACTCTGGGAGAGCTGATTTCTGCATTCCTGGATTTCGAAGCACACACAAGACCCCATACTTCAATCTCTGAGCTCACCATGGTAACTGATAGGAGAAGATAGCAATCGAAAAGAGTGAGAAAAACAATAAAATTTAACAGTGTCTGAAGCCAAACAACCACCAAGACCTCATTAGTGCTGGCAAACTGCATGACCTGCTCGAACCTAACGCATTACTAATGACGCCCCATTACTACTCACCATCCAGCTCGCTACTAGAGACAATGTTATGAACTCTTAACTCTCATATTGTCATAATATGCATACAAGATGCTGTATTAGTCACGCTTATGGAAAATTCTGTGTGCAGGCCTTGCATTGCACCAGGGAGACTGGATTAGCAAGAGAAGTGCTGCCAAGTCAGATCAACTTTCATACATTTCCAGGAATGTTTCACACAAGTTTCATGATAGACATGGGTACTTCAGACTTTAATAAAGACCAGCATTTTGCAATAATTGTAATTTACTTCAAGGGATAGTTCACCCAAAAATGAAAACTCTGTCTTCAATTACTCACCCTCATGCCGTTCCAAACCCATAAGACTTTCATTTATCTTTGGAACATGTTTAATGAGACCTGGGAGATTTCTGTCCCTCTATTTACAGTCCAAGTAACCAAACCGTTCAAGCTCCACAATGTTCATAAAAGGCATCGTAAAAGTAATCCATGTCAATCCAATGGTTTAATCCCAATTTTATGAAGCAATACGAATGTTTGTATGTGCAAAAAAAAAACCCTAAAATGAAGTCTTTATTCACAAAATATCTTCACTTAGATCCACATAGATCTCTGACGTGCATTCATGAGAGAACGTGTTGACATGAGAGCAGACAAAAAAATGCAAGTCCTCCTCTGTGTCGAAATCTGCAGCCATCTTCGTTACAAAGATTGTTCTATTGACTCAGCTTGTGTACAACGTCCCTCTTCCACACGTTGTTTCGCGAGAACGTTGGAAACGTGATGCGAGTTATTTGCATTCATGTAGACACGCTGGCCCTTATTCATTCATCATGATTTAAACCCTGAAAATCATAGCACAGCATTCCACTATGAATTCATAGCTGATGCACTGAATAGTAATTCGAAAGCGAGCATTTCTGTGATTCATTGACGAACATTTCATGTCTCAGACGCAGCACAGGACTGGCACCGCAGGTGAAATGAATGTGATAAAAGTATTAATTAATAAATGTAATAAAGTCCTTTTTCTCTTGCTGTCTTCCATTGCTCTCCTTCCTGCAATAAATCAGTGGGTTCTTCCATTTCAGCACAGGGTGCGTCAAACTCAGGGTGAGCAGCAATACTCTGTGTTCAATGACAAGCACAGAACAAAAGACCCAAATGAAATCCACCACCTTTCCTTTCAAGGCGATACCTCTGTGATGAAAAGAAATGACTCCAATAGGGCCCCCCTTTTTCCCATCAACATGCCCTTTTATTATTTCTCCGCGAGTCCCACTGCACTGCTACAATGCTTTATTTGTGATAACCTCCATCCATTAAATTGGATTTCAGCACATTTTATGTAAGATGTATTACAGTAATCCGAAGTGGTGGGAATGATTATATTGTGGCTCCTTTCTCTGTCAATTCTCTGAATCCTCAAACATCCTCTTTTCACAAAACTTTCCCAATCACTATCTGTCCATGTGATGGAAAATATTTGAGGGCATAGATGCTTTCATGTGAGAAAAGAGAACATGCTCTTATTCTCTTCTCTTACCCTTCCAAGTCTTAATAGAGATTTCTTTTTTTCACAATCCCATGACTCGCAAGTTAATAACGAAAATAAAAAATAAACAATATGTTTGAAGAAAGAGTCCGCAAGGAACCGGCAGCCTGACAAAACCAATCTATTTTCCATTTCTGTTAATTGCTCCATGAGGCAGCACTTGCAAACGGAGAGAAAAAGCATCAACTGGAGCTTTGCTTTAAAACAATGTTCATTACCATAATCCTAATTACAGAAATGGCAAAGGGAGCCATCTCTGCATGAAAAATTTAAATTTAATGTGGAGTGAAGCTGTTTAGCAGACAGTGACACTTCTCTCCTCACTGATCGGGCAGAGCATAAATGATCCATGTCCCAAATCAGGCAATAAATTAGAGGAATAATGGAAGTGAAGAGGCAATTTAAGACACCCTGGTTAACTAATCAGGCCATGGCTTCCACCCAGAGAAGTGCAAGATCGTGGGGCTTTGAGTTAAAATCCTTCAGAATCTCATTAAATATATGTATAGGTGATCTTCAAAAACCCTGTACATGAATATGGTCAATAATAATAATAATAATAATAATAATAATAATAATAATAATAATAATAAAAAAACAATGTATATTACAATCCATCATTGTCTGTTTGTCAGTTGATATTCACCTTTGTGTAATAAAATATGTATACATTTGCATACTTAAAACCAAAAATTTTGTCTTTTAATATTGTAATTCCTCTGAAGAAAAAGTCATTTACAGAAAGGTGTGTTGGAAAATCCTTTCTTTATTTATCAAACCAAGAATGTGCTGTTATAAGGAAAATATGTTATTTTCAGTTTAAAAATCTAACATAAATCCAACACGAATCAACATTTTGATAAATTCCTCTGTACCATCCTTCTCATCTAATGGTCATATATTAACTGAGATATTTGGTTCTGAATATAGAAAATAAATGTTTTGATGTAATATAATGTTTCAATGTGTATCCACTCTAATTAATCTGGCTAATAACTTAAATAAGGAAACTGTCTTAAATATAAAGGAAACTGACATGTATATCAAGACACATATCAGAAAACAAGCTTTTCAGGGATATAAGACAAGAAGTGATTGTGAAGTGGGCGGAGCTTAAGGCTTCTTCAGAGTTACTTCATTTCAGATAATGTGATTGGTGCGAGTGAACAAAAACAGTGAAATAAACATTTTCTGTTGCGTTTTGATATTTTTTTATTTTTCTTACTACAGTTTAAGAGAAGATATGATGCAATTTATACAACAATCTGAAAAAAATTATTGTTGTGACCAAAATTGTTGATTGCACCTTTAATGTCTCACCTTAAATATACAATATATACTGTTTACTGTATATAAAACACATTTTACATTGGCAAAAGCAAGAATTGAATCCCACATCACATGAAATAAATGGTTAAACCCTGAATGTTGACCTCGTTGACTAAAATTTGGCATGTCATGGTTTAAATAACTGCATTAATACACACAGGCAGTTAAGCAATGGTGTGTTTAATCATGGTGTATGGCTTAAACCAGAAAAAAAGTCCAATTACAGACATTTTATTGCTGTATGTCCAAAGTGAGTAGAGGCATAGTATAATTAATCTTAGCAAATATGTTAAACATTAAATAACCACAGTTTACTCTGACAAAACTGTTTCTCCACTGATGGCTGCTGTTTTTTTCACTATGGAAAATGTTTGATCCAAATTATTGTCAATTGTATTAAGGTAACATGATCATGTTGTATAATGGGCTTTGGACAATCCCAGAAAGAACATACATTCATCTATCCATTTTCTTTACCGCTTATCCTACACAGGTTCGTGGGGAGTCTGGAGTCTATTCCAGGGAACACCGGGGCACAAGGCGGAGGACACCCTGGACAGGCTGCAAACCCATCACAGGGCACAATTTGGAAATGCCAATAAGCCTACAATGCATGTTGTCTTAGGACTGGGAGAGAAAACCCCTGAAGCACAGGGAGACCATGCAAATTCAATGCATACAGGGCGGAAGTGGGAAACGAACCCCCAACCCTGAGCCACTAAGCCACGGTGTCCCCAGAAAGAACGTCCAATTTATATGATTAAGAATTAAAATATTAAAGTCATTTATATTCATTGAAATGAATTCATTCCATCACCTTATCCTGGTGGCATTGGATACAGACCCGATTCCTGGAACACTAGACATAAAGTGGGTATACACCCTGGATGGGAAGCCAATCTAACACAGGGCACCATAGCCAGTCCACCTAGTAGCATGTTTTAGAGAGTTGGGAGGAAACTGGAGAACATGGAGGAAACTCCACAAAAAGACAGTAACCCAAGCTCAGGTTTGAAGCCGCACCATTTACATGAAATCATGTAGCCATTAAAACATGGCCAGTTTGTGCTTGATAGGCACAGTAGAGCTACGGCATGATCAATGGACACTAACATAAAATATTAAACAAACACGGTGTAGATTTTCAGCCCGTTCAATACATATATCTATCCGGATCTCATGGAATTATAATAAGGGGATACATGAACCTGCCTCTAACCTTAATGAACCCTTTTAGACCACATACTTAAAAATGACCCTTACCATATATAATCATCCGTGCTTCTCTTCATTCTTCTTGTCTCTCCTCTCTTAAATCTCTCTTAAAGACAAGATGATATTTAACAAATTAACTCACCACTGACTGAGATTGCTGCTGGGAGTTCAAATAGAACTGACATACACTGCTCTTTGTAAAGACTGAGAGTGTTGCAAACTAATGAGAGCGTGAGCAGTTAAAGAATACGGCAGGTGAAGACAGGCGGACAATCAAACCAGACGGCTCTCCTTCAGCAGTGTGAGGAGGAGTGATGCTCATTAGTTTAACATTTTAACAAGACAGTCCGTGTGGTGCTGTTTCCACTGTGCAGTCGCACAAAATGAGATTCTTGCGTTTGAAATGTAGACAGTTGTGGCTTTTTGTAACACTGTGTCAGTTATGATTAGGCAATTAAGAGCGATTAACAGCATAAACAGCACAGCTGTCAAATTAGCAAACCTCTGTGAAGCTGATAGCTTTCTTTTCTTTTAGTTTGCGCTGTGGTCAATCATTAAATTGCTCCAGACATTATTATGGACACCAATCAAATAGAATATCTAAGGAAAAAAAAAACAGTTCTGGAGATCTTTTCATTTTAATTTGATCACTTCCTGGTAAATGATGATTTTTTTGATGACTCATCCTGTACTAGTCTCTAGAACGTACTGTATATATCCCACCCACAGACAAATAGCAGCAAGCATGGTTCCTCAGTTTCAGTGTGTTTTTGGCTTTGCTTCTTCCCACACACTATTTTATCTTCCAACTTTCATTGGTTGAGTTTCAAAAAGGGTAGAATTTGTGCAATTCAGCAGTTATGTGACAGACACTTTTTGGACATGTTTTTAACCAACTTGGGCTCTTGTGATGTCTTCAAGTCATGTCGGAAAGAATGTATTTATGACTTGAACGCACATGAACGCCACCACAAAGTCATAATTACAAGTGGGAAACTCTTTGAACTCCAAGTTTCAGAGTTGGGGGCGTGTCTTTAAGAAAACATGGTGGAATCACTGGAAGCAACGTCTGTAGTTGACTGTAAATTTGTTGAAATTGAATGTTTACTCGCCTCAGAAGCTGATTTCAGTTATGATGTGTTTGGTATATGCAGCAAATTATTGTCAGGCTTTATTTTTTTTTACAATTTACAATAAAACAAACTAATTTCCTGCACAAAATATATAGCATTGTACCATTACTATATAATATACAATGCTAAAGTTGCTTCATAAATGGATTAAAAGCATAAAAAGCAGAACACACTCGATGTGCGTTATTTCTTCTTCATTTTTTAAAAGTAGAGTTAAAAAACCTTGCTGTATTTTTTGTAGTTAATTAAGAAAAGGTACATTGCCTTCTTGCTCCAAGACATTGTAATTATGACTTCCCAACTTGTAAATACGAACTTCCCAAGAGAACTTGAACGCTGGATGGTTAGGTACTGGATCGTCTTGCTACTTAAGACTGATTGAGAACGCAGTATCTTCTTCATGCACCACCAGGACTTCTCCATTATTAAGAGTAAGTAAACACAATTTATCTCCTATTCAGATGTGTCAGATGCCTCCAGGTATTGACTCAGACAGTCCATCATCATCAGAGTGGTCGACCTCGGCTCAAGCATGTATTGCATAACTCCAAAAACACATGGCATCCTGTCGTCTTGGATATTCTGCTCATTAACTCAGCAGGTGTGTGTGCGTGTGTGTGTGAAGATGGTGGTGAAAAATCCTCCACAGTTGAAAAAGCTAATTGTTAAATTAGCTTTTTTTGTGTTTTTTTTTTTTTTTAAAGGTTAAGTTTGTTTAGATTTGGTAGATGTGTGGTGTATCTCAAAGAAATGCTGCTGTCTGTTACATAAGTCAGTCAAGCACTTCAACATGCTGACACTCTGCCTTCCTGTTTCAAAAGGAAATACATCAGCATACAAAACCAAGTCATAACTCTCAAGCCTTTTCATGAGGCTTTTAAATATTCTTAGAAACGGATTTAGATTTATAACAAAAACAAACTCCACAAGTGTCTTTGTCACTGTTTTTTTCTTCTTCTTTTTTTTTTTTTTTTGCCATTGACACTTTAATAAGAGCGCAAGACCATTATGGGATGCTTTCTGCCTTTAGTCTGCAGCAGTAGCCATCTAACGTTCATCACGGAAAAGCGGCTTTTATTTCTGGGAGGTGTGTGTGTGTGCATGTGTGTGTGTGTGAGGGGGTGGTGTTTAGCAGCCTTCTGGGTAATCTCCAGGGTGAGCTAATTAGCACCAACTACATGAGGAGAAAACTGAGTGCCTTTTCAACTTGTGATAAAAAAAGACAGCCGGAGTTTCATTCTCTTGCCGCCTTGCTGGCAAATTGCCTGCTAAATGAAAGCAGAATTTCACGATCCATATCCGAGCCTTCCTTGAACTCCAAAAACCTTTCTCCTGCACACGGCGAGGAAGCCCAAATCAACGCAGAGGAGGGGAATCTCAATCTCTTTTCTTAAGTTTTCTTACTTTTCTGTACTGTTTTTTTTTTTAGTGTTAACCTATTCTTTTGGGAAGCCTTTCATGACAAACTTAGTAGGATGCTAGAAATGAAGAAGAAGAAGAAGCAAAGCTTGAAATTTGAGCTGAATACTAGCACATGCAAGTATCAGTGTAGAGGAAACTCTGACACCAGCTATAAAATACCTCAATGAATATTGTTGAATTACAAAACAGAGACAACATAATATCCAGCACTGCTGGAATAAAAAAATAATTTCCTTGTCTTATGCTTTTGCGTAAATGTGTCATTGACGAGGAGGAGGAGGAGGAGATGATGGGTACTTGTGCATGAAAGAGCTTTATTTAGAAACAGGCAGAATAATCCAAACCGTGAGACAATAGAGTGGTCTAAACAGACCAATGATCAGGCAAACAGGATAAACTAGGCCGACTGGAATCAATTAACGAGGACAGGAATAAGATCAGAACAATGAAATGCTAAATGAAGAAGCCAACGGCTTGATATGTAGAGACACTAACTAGTTGACACCAACAATACTTCACCCTGAAAGTAGACACACAAGGGGTATGAATACTAAACAAAATCAAAAGGGAAAACAAACACCTGAGACACATTAGGAAATAACCAATGACATGACATCAACTAAAACAAACACACGTGTAGAAAGAAAACAAAGATAATGTCTTATGTAAACCCTGTGTGTTCCAACGCTTTGCATAAGGGGAAATCGTGACAAAAATAAATGGTAAATGGTCTGCACTTATCTAGCACTTTTTTAACCTTAGCGGTTCTACAAAGTAAAATCAAAATCTTTTCCAGCAGGACCTGGAGGATTTTTCTGAAGAACAGTGGACAGTTTAACTGCTCAGGACAAACAAGGGACTCATGAAGAACTCTCACAAAACATAAACACAGTCGCTGATCATCCAGGTAACGACACACAGGATTAATAATCAAGCGTGTGTAAACTTTTGAACTGGTTCAATTTTGTAAATTCAGTTATTATAGTGTCTTGTGGACTCTATGTAAACATCTGTTATGTGAAATAGCTTCTTCAGGGCAGAACTAAAGAAAAATAAAATGCAATTTTTATGGTCCCTCTTATGTATGTATTTATTTATTTTTAATGATTAACATTTTGCAGGTTCTGCAAGGCGTATGTAAACTGATAACCTCAACTCTATGTTCTCCCCAAGTCCGTGTGGGTTTCCCCCAGAATTCTCAGATTCTGCTTTCTCCCCTCATCCCAAAAACATGCCAGTAGCTGATTAGCTAAGATAAATTGGCTCTAGTTTTGAATGATTTCCATCACAAACACAATCCCTTCCCCTATATTTTTTTTTCCCACAGATGCATGCATATACACAATTGCACATACTATGCAAATTATAAAATTCATTCAAGCTGTTCAGTTTGTGTTTGTGGCAACCCCAGTCTTTTATTTTTCACCCTGCTGGTGTTCAACAGCGAGGATGGTGATCCAGGAGAGCGAGAAGCTGCCGAGTGTAATTGAACAGATGTTGCAGTGTTTCTCAGTGCCGAGGCAAATTTCATTTCTCTCACACTGAATGTGATTACAGTGTTCTAGGAAGCTGAGGAAACACGTATGTTTTTGTCTTCCGGCTATATAGGATGCCTCCTATTGCAGCACAGTACACAGCAGTAGTTCTTAGTTCACACTGAAAGGCAACCATTTGGCCTATGAATTCTGTAAATAAATGAATGTAAATGAATATAAATCATCTTTCAACTAACCTCTCCGAGTAGTGTTTCATCTTTTATTCATTTTCTGTGTTTTGTCTTTTATCTCCTCTGGTTCAACTCATCACATCATATAGGCGTATCATAGGCATGTCCATATGTGTAGGTTGAATACAGACATGGTTCAAAACCAAGAGAAATGAGAAAATGGAAATAATAGGCTTAGAAATGCATGAATACAATCCAGTACAAGAAGCAAAACCAACCATGAAGCTAACACAGAACAGGCTGTAACAGACCAATGATGTGACAGGGCAGAGACAGGACTAGAAACGAAAACAAAGGCACATGGCTTAATAAACAAAAACACATACAGTAACCAAAACAACACATTTGGGGGAATTTGTGACCATTACCATGCTTTCTGAAAAAATAACAAGAAAATAGATCATTATGTTCGAAATATAATGCGCTAACAAAATAGCCTTGTTATGTTTGTTATTTGTCACATTATTTGTCACGTTGTTATGTTACTGTTATTTGCAACTTAATATGATAAAAAAAAACTACTTAAAAACCATGTTGTATAGCTTGTATACATCCTATTCACAACCATACACACTCACACACACAAACTATCTGGCTAGCAAAAAATGAAGGTTTATAGCTGGCATATAAGAATATTGTCCTTACTATCTGAGATTACTAATGTTTTTACTAATTACTAATATTTAACAATCCACACGCTAATGTTTATTTCCCTGCACTGAGTGCATGCATTCTACACTGACCTTCTCCAGGGTTATGCGGAAGGGCAGCATGACATATCCGGGTATATAACCCAGGCCAATAGCTATTTAAAACTGGCCCCCAAGTCAGTCTAATGAACATTTAATTCCCACCCCAAAACAAGTGCATTTAAAACTTGTCAACAAAACAGCCAAATGTCTATTTAAAACTGGCACAACACCACCCTAAAGGTTTTTCAAAACGTGCCAAAAAACAGCCCAATTTCTAATTTAGATTATGAATTAAATTAAATTTAAACTAAAACTTTCTAATTAAAACTAATGGACATTTAAAACTGGTCCAAAGTTCTATTTAAAACACATTAATGGTCATTTAAAACGTGTCAAAAAACAGCCCAATTTCCAATTAAAATTGGCCCAAAACCACCCTAATGGCCATTTAAAATGTGCCAAAAAAACCCCAACCCAAGTTCTATTTAAAACTGGCCTAAAACACCCTAATGGCCATTTAAACCTGGCTCAAAAATCAAACCAACTGCTAATTAAAATGGCCCAAAAGCAGCACAATGGCCATTAAAGTGTGACCCATAATCCAGCCCAAAGTTCAATAAGTCCAGTCCACTTCCAAATCCACTACATTTTAATCAGAACAACAGCTCACATACTGTATGTACATAAGTAATAGATTATGCATTTATTCTTTGGCATTAAAAGGCCTCCAGCGTACTTATTTTGCTTGCAAAGCAACCATAAGATAATGTATGTAAAACGTTTCAACCTCTGGCCCATGGACAAAAAAAAGGGGGAAAATAGGAGAAAATGATGAAAAAAAGCACAGGACTGAATAGTAAGAAGTAGCTGAAATGCTACAGGAAAACCTCTGACTCTCTTTTTCGTTCTCTTTTAAAGTGGCAGTGCCAAAATTAGGTTATATGCAGGATGATATTCATTTACTGCTTGGCCCCATTTAGAGAAAAATAAATCTTTTCAGAAATGAAATGAAATTGTGTACATTGTTTTGCATTCTTTCACACCCTGTTCGCATGGAAGAAAACATACACCACATTAGCAGATAAGCGCATGAAAACAAGAAGGATGTGGACAGTAATCAAGGCTAAACACACGTCGTTTTGATGCTCTTGTCACCACGGCCATGAAAAGTTCAGTAGCAGAAGCATTTTGAGAACCTGGTAAACATGACATCATCATTTATGTACGAGCAGCTCCCGATTAAAATGTACATAATTTACTGTCAAGAGCAAGTGTACATTTGCTGTACGCATCCTATGTGAGCATTAAAATTTTATGCTTTATGTAATTTTATCCAGTAATAATCTGAGCCACCTGATTGAGCTAATTAGTCTCTGTTACTCTGGACCATTTCTAACTCCAAACTAGTTAGTAAATTCTTGCCATTTGGCAACAGTGAGCAATGGTGGAAAGTATCATATAGTCAAAAATAAAACAAAACGTATGAGATTACAGTTGCAGTTACTGTATTTTTCAGACTATAAATTGCAGAGTTTTTATCATTTAACAGTTATATCTTCTAAAAAAGGAATTACAGTTGTAAAAAGTATGTGGATGGATTTATTCACTCAAAATACATACAAAAATTAGGTCCAAACATGTTTTGGATAAAGTATCTTTTTCATTCTTTCTTTTTAATTCTTAATTCGTTCTCTTGAAACATAACATTTAGAAAATAAGGTACAATTGCAAAAAAAAAAAAAAAAAAAATGTCTGAAATTACAAGTTTTTCTTATGTTGGATGTGCAAACATTGTAAATATACTATTAGAGAACCTGGTGTCTTTTTTGCTATGTAGGCCTGTTTCAATTTATGAATGCAGTTCCATTATTGCATGTTGTTGCCATATGGCAACAATTACATTTGACCATTTAACAGTATACTCAAAAAATATAAACTTGTTTAAAAGACAAAATAAATGTTAACTTATTTCAGATCATGTTTAATTTTTTTTTTCCTTTAAGTAGTTTTGCTTAGATATTGAAATATTAATCAAATTTTGAGAGCCCTCCAATGATGACCTTCACCATGCCATTTTGCAGAAAAGCCATGCCATTTTTATTGCAGAAAAGGAAGTGCAAACAGCACTTCCTGGTCATGTGACATGGCATTTATTGTTATGTCAAGGCTAAAAGACCCTCTTTTCCAGTTACATAGTAGTTTTGTATTATTTTATATTAGTTATATATCAAAAAATGTAATAAAAATTAATTGTTGCCATAAGTCAATAGACATGACTTATTGTATCTGTAATGAAAGAGATGCTAACAGCATTTCCAGACACACTAGAGGCACTGACCTTCTCAAATTTTGGAATGGTTGTAATGACCTGGTGCTTTATTGAAAATATCATAATCATATCATGATTACAATGATATCGTGTGTTGCAGAGTCTCGTCTGAAATGAAAGAGAGGCTACAGCAAGTGACACATTATTAATTCCAAGCATGGCGAAAGAGAACTCGAAAGCTCAGCCTCTAAATGTTGAATTATACATGTGCAAAATACACTTTTATGCTTATTCTCCACTTTCTCTTTCCAATACACACTGCTAATGCACTCTTGATAGATGCATTGGTGGGTTCAGCATTTAAGTGCAACTAAAGACAAGCTCTGCAGGTCAATAACTGCAATTGGTCAACTTGTCAAGCTGTCTGCAGAGAGACTAGGAAACCTGACCATAATGATAATGTATCAATGTGTCCCCTCCCTGAATGATTTATTCCCCATCCAGTTTCTGACACTTGCGGTTTTACAAGGGTTGCATTTAAGTGCTACAATACAATACAACTATTCTTGTCGAATATTAAGCTTTGATTGAAAAAGGTTGATCCAAGAGATGAACTGAAACTACTGAGACATGAGCAAGAGAAGATGAGACGTCAAAATGTGAAGTGTGTCATTCACTACCATTAGAAGAATAAATAACTAAGCAAAATAGATTAAGATGATTACACATGTTTGTTGAACAGCACTTCATATTGAAAGGATAGTTTAAGTGGGAGAGTTTGGTATGTTTTCACCTGAAGGCTCTCAATGCTGTTTGATTTTCTAAATTATAATGTTCTTTGTCAGATACATTTATGGAACAGTCTTCCAATTAGTGTTCGGGACTCAGACACAGTCTCAGTGTTTAAGTCTAGGCATAAAACGTATTTGTTTACTCAAGCCTACCCTGACTAGACTTTCTGTTATGCTAAGCACAGTCCTAATAATCTTTTCT
>JANDJT010000021.1:21207635-21224785 GCA_024331685.1 Stegophilus panzeri | reverse complement strand
ATATAGTATATACAGTAGGTTGCCAGATCATGTCTATCAAACACATGAAGGCTAATAATCTGTAATTAATCTGGAAACAAATTATACAGTATTGATATAAATGGTGGCCAACCCAGACTGCATTTTAAATTTCTCCCAGCTGTAAGGCTTATGCAAGGTAAAGATATATAGGACCTGCCAGAAAGATTTACCAAAAAATTACCTGAATTCCTTTTTAATATTTCCTCATAATGTTATCCAGCACACCAAAGGCTATGGAGATATTTATTGTTAACTGTGAACCTGGTAGCCAAATTCCATTAACTTGAACTTGAACATGGTAGTTGGTTTGATAAGTATTTTGCAAGCTCATTCCCTTAAATGCAAGGCTCCGTTTAAGACTGTCCATCAAATGCTTGCAACCCAAATGGCTTTGCACCTGACCCCAAACCTTCATCTTAGATGGTGCCACATTACCATTTCAGGCTGAGCTTAACTAAGATAGGGGCGGCTGTGGCTCAGGTGGTAGAGCGGGTTGCCCACTAATCGTAGGGTTGGCGGTTTGATTCCCGGCCTTCAAGACTCCACATGCCGAAGTGTCCTTGGGCAAGACATTGAACCCCAAGTTGCTCCCGCTGGCAAGTTAGCACCTTGCATGGCAGCTCATTGGTGTTTGATTGGGTGAATGAGACACAGTGTAAAGCGCTTTGGATAAAAGCAGTGCAGACCATATAAGTGCAGACCATTTACCAAGATAGGTGGGTGGTCTGGTCACCAGATTGTGGACAACACCCCTCAGACCTAGCTCTAGGGGCAGGTCCTGGTAACCCTTATCCAAGAAGAGTACACATAGTTTATATATACACTTTTCAACAAGATCTGTTGGATCACTTGTTATATGACTTCTCTCAGATATGTTCATCAAGTGGAGCCCTACTAGGAGCATTAAACACCCAGTGACATAGCCCTGAGGTTTACCAAAGTGCACCACAGCATGCAAGCCCCTTCGTCCAGTTCAAGACATATTAGATTTACATATTATTAGTCTATGCAGAGATTGTACTGTAATTTCTGCTGGTTTCTGATTGAAACTTTTGTTCATCACTGCATGCACACACAGGATAGACAAGATTAGGATTGTAAATTCGGCTCCTTTGGAATACACAATTGTCAAGATTGCTGACTTGCCTTGCTCTCTTTTACAACGTATGCAATTCTGTGCAAGGTCACATCAGGAGGTGAGAAAGGTAGCTCTCATACTCGTTCTAGTTGAGAGGTATTGTGAAATAAATAGTCCAAAGATGGAATAAACAAGGAGACCATGAAAAGATAGATATGCAGTAGGGAAGCTGAAGTAAAACACTGAAACAAAAAGAAAAAAGAAAAAAAAAATCAGTAAATAAGACATGTTTTCCAGACTGTTTCATATTCAGCAGACTACAAAGCAAATGGCATCTCTAAAATATTCTTTTATATAAAAGAAAGCAAGAATATTTTAATGTTTTTTAAGTTTCCTATTGAATAGTTCTTCACAGTGTGTGAGGAGTAGTGCAGAAGCGAAGGCATGCTGTTCGTTGTGTTTCTATACTAAGAAAATGAGTGGGTGTAGCGGAGTCAAAGCTCACCGTCAAGGTCAAGACTCATTTTTATACAACTCTCAAATGAGTCATAACGTGTCATGACATTACTGCTCGAGTGACCTTATGTTACAGTGGAGTGTTACAATGACAGTCTTAGGTAATGGGGCTGTTCTCATTTTGCCTGAGCAAACTGAAAAATGCCCTCACATTTTGTCCTCCACACACATACACACTCCTCCCACACAGCTAGCACACCTTTCAGGCTGTTTCTAGCTAATCTACATCTGTAGAAACTCCTCTGAACCCCTGTGGCGTGTTTTAGTATAAATTATTCCAGTTCCAATAAACCTTGATGAGGCTGAGATGCGCAGACCTGGCAAGGACTTACTAACATGGCAGCCTCTCTTTCTCTCACTGGCTCATTTTCATGTGAGTCATCACCTTGCAGCAGTACTTTCCTCAAAACGGTGTTCTGTTTCTGTAGCTAATGGCCATAGTGTCACTATGAATATACATCATCTGGATTGAAAAAAAGAAAGGCTTATAATTTGTTCTTTAACATGTTAGTGTCAGAGGCCATTTTCTGTCTGTCGATCAGACAGAATAATCTCTGCCATACTGAATGAACCAATCCCTTTCATTATGTAATTAGAAAACATGACCAGTTTAATTATGATCCAAGAGAAAGATGGAGCTGAATTGAATGAGTTAAGATGCCCCTTGAATCCAGCATGCATGAGGATTGACAGATACATCTTATTCAAAGACCAGGGGGATTTGACATCATGTTTCAGTATCTCTCATGATGTATTGAATAGGTTAAGGGGCACAAATGTGATGCCCCCCCCCTTGCATTCAGGATAGTATTGTTCTGAAGCAGGACATGCAGTAACACTTTTCTATAAGGTCCAGAAATAAGCATATATTGATACTTAACTAATGCTTTCGTAATAATGAATTGATACATGTACTAATCCTTAGTGCTTCAGGAAAGTCACGTACTGTATGAATAGCAATCATGAATGGTAATAGTTAAGAAGGGTTTGTGTGATATAATGATTTAATCATCTCTACATGATATTACACTGCCATTACATACTCTGATTATATTATGTTACCAGTCCTGACAACCTTTACGTATTTTGTGCAGGAGCTCAGCAATGTAACATTATACAACCCCAATTCCAAAAAAGTTGGGACGCGGTGTATAATGTAAATAAAAACAGAATGCAATGATTTGCAAATCTCATAAACCAATATGCGATTCACAATAGAACATAGAAAACATATCAAATGTTTAAACTGAGGACATGTACCATTTTAAGAAAAAACTACGGTAATTTTGAATTTGATAGTTGCAAAAAAGTTGGGATGGGGGCAACAAAAGGCTGGAAAAGTAAGTGTTACTAAAAAGAAAGAGCTGGAGGTTAATTGGCAACAGGTCTGTAACATGATTGGATATAAATAGAGTATCTTAGAGAGGCAGAGTTGTTCAGAAGTAAAGATGAGCAGAGGTTCACCAATCTGTGATAAACTGCATCGACAATTTGTGGAACAATATCGGCAATTTGTGGAACGATGTTTGTTCAACCTAGATACCATTAGACAAGTATATACGTAGTTAATGTCAGTTAACTATATTTATTATGGATGCTATGTGCTTATTTTCAAACACTTCCAGCAAGCAGCTTCCAACTAAAATATGATTATGCCCTCCTCTACTCTCCTTAAATCTGAAATGCTCATTTGTTAAATGGTGAGGAGGGAAAAATCTATATAGCAAAAGCCTGTAGTTGAGTATTAATAGTTTATTTGTATTAATAAAGAACATTTACACTGACTGTCACATACACTGTACAGTATGTTAACAATATTTTAGGCTAATTAAGCACTGAAGTATTAAGTATTGAATTGAAATGAGCTTTATTGGTGATAGGCTGATCCATTCAAACACTCAGTAAGGACTAGGCTAATAAAAGTAGTCATTGAGGCCCAAATTAGACATGATTTTACAACATTGTATTGTAAAATATTTGAATAATATGTATATTTAATTTTTATGTATAATACATCCTGAGTTTAATTTAGAACTGTGTGTACTGACAAACAAATATTCACAATTCATTACAGCCTATATTTTGAGTTAAGATACATTGTTTCCAAACAGACTTTTGATAATGCAAATGATCTTTATTAATGCTGTGTAGAGATGTAACGGTATGAAAATTTCATATCACGATTATCGCGACCACAACTATCACGGTTATCAGTATTATCACGGTATTGTTAAAATGTGCTGAAAATGTACAAAAAGTACTGGTACACACACTGAAATCATTTAAACAGGTTTTATATTTGGAAATGTCATGAACTTGAGTAGCTAGTACTTACCAAAACATTCCCTCTCAATCAATCTGAAAACTACCGGTGATAAGCATATAAAATGCTGCGAATACGAAAAGGTTAGCAGAAGAGCTAGTGGTCTTAGCATACCTTTCTGCCTGTTGAAGCGAGATGCATCGTCATTGTGTTATGACAACGAGACTATCAGACAGCAGACTCGAGCTTGACAAATAAGTATGAAAATTCTCAGACTTTCTTGTGATTGATTTGCTACTGTTCTGTGCACGCTCTCATGTTAATTTGAATTCAAATGCTTTTTACGTAATGAACAAAATTCAACGAAAGCGAAATGCGCGCGGCTGCACGGGCATTCATGAGCGTTTTAAAAGTGAGGGGGAAAAGAGGAAAAAGTGCCAAAGAAGCGCCAAAGCCCCCTTTCGCAGCAACTTTCTTCTGGCAAGTTCTGCAGACAGGGTTACCATCTTCTATTATTATTTTTTATAAAATCCAAAATATGACCACATTTCGGACGTGCGTCAGACTCATGCTGAGTCTGTGTGGACTGCATTTACCATGAGTTTTATAAATCACGATAATCACGCACAGTTTTAATGATAATTAAATGTGACATGGTAATGCTAACCGTCTGGGAATTTTATCGTGGTTTATTGTGAAACCGTTAACTGTTTTCATCCCTAGTGTAAGTCATGATATGAATTAACAGAATGCTCCAGCAGTATCTTCAGATGCGGTAAACATACCTTCAAGATAATACAAGCAGAGTGAAATTGAGTCATATCTCTGCATTCCACTCATGGCGCAAACATATTTCATATTGAATCACATGCTAATGGTTTATACTGGAGCTGTGGCATATGGAGGAAACATCTGGAAATATCAATCTTGACTGAATTAGAGGAAACTGTAGACAGTCATTTTAGTAAAAAAAAAAAAAGGAAGGAAGCAATAAAAAATTTAAATGGGAATGTTGCACTTTCTCACATGATCAGGCCCAGAGCGCCGCACCCCATCCCACCCCACCCCCACCGCTTTTCTGTGCTTGGCTGGAAACCGATTGCTATTCAGCACCGTGAGATGACTTTTTTTTTGTAGTACTGAAAAATTCAGATGATCAAATCTAGCTCCATAACAGGGATTGAAATCTTCCTACAGCCATGTTTTGCTCAGTCTTATCTCCATCAAGATAAAATTATGTTTTACCATCATTTATGATAATAAAAAAAGTGAAAACCTCTTTAGATCTACACCCGGATGGCCTTTGAATGGAAATTAGAGTGGAGATGGTCAAAATGACAACATATCTGCATTGTTAATCCATTTGATCCCCCCTCCCATGTTCCTATATACATTTCAATAATTTTTCTGACTTTGTAGCGACTTCCAGCAGCGGCAGGCAGAACACAGACATAGACTGAAGAAGGGTTGGTGGTTAATAATGCTTTTATTTCCTTAAATGAGGGGAAAGAGGGAGGATGGGAGTGCAGATGGGACGTGGGACATTGTATCCAGGATCGGTGGGCCGTAAGGGATGTGTTAGGGTGGAGCCTAGTGGTAGTTGCTGTGGGCCTGGTGGAGTAGCGTGGGCTAGGAGCGGGGTGCAGCAGCAGCGCGAATCCGTGACTCTCCCATGGGGTGAAGGGTCTCAGCCAAGGAGTGCAGCAGAGGGAGAGCTTCACTGTCATCACTGTCTGAAAGATAAAGAACAAAATAGGTCAGCATAGCCACGTAGAGAGAAGCTGCTCCCCTTTCTGTGGTCAGGGTGCGCTTTTTATTCTCTCCAGTCTTCTCTGAGAGAATGAGGAATGAGGAGAATTAATTCTAAATATTTGCTCTAAAACAAGATATTGGCAGACACTGAGTATTTTTTAAACTAGGCCATTCTGATGTGAAATTGGGACTCTGGCAAGCTTGTCATTAGCTGTCCATTCTGGTGCTCTTGTGCCAGTAAAATGTTCATAGAGAGAGAACATGGCACAACATGATTCCTGCCCATTCAGTGCTTCTTGCAGTTCCTTTTTTGACCACTAGGTGCAATAATAATTATGCAGCTAAGTGGGACAGTGAGTATAACTGTGGACATCTAGAAAGGCAAGCAAATTAATGGAAGTTCGATTTACAGCGGTCATATTGGATGGAAAACTTTGGTCACTCAAAGAAGGTAATTAATATTTCAGAGGTATTTAAAATGTATGGATTTGTGGAGGAGGAATTAATATTAATATAATTAATATTAACATAATAATAACACACGATATTTGCTAATACCATTATCCCATTATTTTATTTGTGTTGAACTAATTAGCTTTAAAAAAAAAAAAAAAAAAAAAAACCTGAAAAACAAATGCTGGACAATGCACACCCACAAGCAACAAAACATATCCAGAAAAGACAAATCACTAGCTAGTGTAATTCTGGTGAGGGTCACAGTGAGCCTACCCCAGGAGCACTGGGTGTGAGGAGGGAATATAGCCTTGATGGGATGTCCATCACAGGTCACCATGCATGAACACACACATTCACACTGAGTCACCAAACTGGAGACCCCAAAAGTAATTGGACACAGGAAGAGCATGAGAAAGTCCTGGATCGAATCAGGGAACTTGGATCCACTGTGCTAACCTGTAAAATATACATGCACACAAGAACAGTGTAGCAGATTTTTTGGAACAAGGAAATACAATAGCAGTGAAAAATGCAGACGTTTCAGTTCTTGACTATTCTCAATGTCAAAGACACAACAAAACTTGTTTAAGATTTGTTCAATGCAAAAAAATAGAACAGATGTAAAGAATCACTACGTGATGAAATTATAATAGAAGAAAAAAAGGTTACATTTTATCAAGCCAATGGATAGTATAGATGGCATTCATTGAAATCTTTTTTTCACTTTAGGGCAACAGGTAAGGAAAAAAAAAGACAAAACAAAACACAAAAAATCCATTACAGACTCAATTTCCACTGTAATAAAATCTAACTTTCTCTTATTTTTTTTGCAGAATGAAAATATATTACTATATGACCAGCTCAGCCCTTTTCGCACCTCCTCTGGCTCCCCTCGCCTCTTTAACTTCTTTGCAAGGAGAGCGCAAAAGAGAAGCCCAGGTATTGTTTTTCAAAACTCAAGCACAATCACACTTTCATTTATTTTCCCACTCTCTGATACATTTTAGATTGGACATCATTTTAAATTGGATGTTGTGTCTCTGTGTTTCCTCACCTCTACAGTAAACTGCAACAGAGGTGGCTTTATACAGTATGTCAGCAGCTTGTATATCTCACCCACCTTATTTAATATGCTCACATGACTGTCAACTGCTGTGCTCCTTAACAGATTACACCACTATTCTTTCTCTTCTGGATTAAAACGCTTTGGACTGAAAGCATATTTATCACACTAATTAGCAGCTCAGAGCTGATGGCTTTTAATTTTGCTTATCTGAGGCACGAAGCCAGAAGTCATCCCTTGCATGTTAACTTGATTTATAGAACAATAATCTTTTTCAGGTTTACAAAAGAGTATGGAAGGAATCTAATTACTAGGATTTGATACAATAATGACAAAAGACCTGATAGTAAAAGTGGAAAAAAAAAGTAAAAGCTTAATTTCAACATAAAGCAAAGATCATCAGCATGCAAGTCAAAGAGTGGAGATACCAACCATGTACTGGAATTTTGTTTATGAAGATTATGGGTTCTCTGATTTAGTCTGATTTGGAACACTGTTTCACAATCACGGACAGTTTTTCATTCTCTCCCATCCACTTTTGCACCAATTACAGCATTTTTATTCTTTCTATCACATTAAACAAACTAATAAAGCTAAAAACTTATAAAATAGTGTTATTGAGACATTTCTGGAATACAGATTTATTTTTAAAGTGGTCAGCACGTTTGCCTCAGGGTTCGGGGTTACAATCCTGACTCCGCCCTCTGTACGCAGAGTTTGCATGTTCTCCGCGTGCTTCTGGGATTTGTTCCGGGGATTTGTTAGTTGCCTCCCCCAGTCCAAAGACATGTGTTGTAGACTGACTGGCATCTGTAAGTTATCCATAGTGTGTAAATGGGTGTGTGCGCGTGTGTGATTGTGCTCTGGGATGGTTTGGCACCCCATCCAGGGTGTCCCCCGCTTTGTGCAACAAGTCCCCTGGGATAGGCTCCAGGCGCCTCGTGACCCTGTGTAGGATAAGCAGTACAGATAATGGATGGATGGATGGATGGATTAATAAGTGCTTCTGACTATGTGGAGCTTCACATGTTCTCTTTCCCACCCAAAAAGATACCCAATGTATACATATTACAAAACAAGGACTAATATTGTGACATAATGCATTGCTCAACCCAAATAGCTTCATCGTTGAGTTATTGATAGATATTAGATTTTAGCCTTTTATATAATATCACAACCAGATATCACCTCCAACAGGCCCAGCAGGATGAACACTGGAGATTTGGAGGCAGCTTTTGCAGACACTAGATATTTCACAAGAGCCAACTAAACAGTCTCAGTTGAGTGGTCACTGTTGAAGATGAGCTGAAGTGTGAGTCTGTGTGAGAAGAGAAGAAAGCTAGCTAAAGAGAGGAGTTAGGTAATATAGGCAAAGAAAATGGAGGATGCAGAAGTGTGTACAGTTTGTGTACTCAAACTGGAATGTGTTTAATATGTTTTTTTTCTGAGCAGTCAAGTCGTCCAAGCCTGTTTGAGTATGGATGTGTTGATGTGGGTACATGCTGAGATAAGAGAAGAAGAAATGTCTTAGAGGAGATACAAGGAGACAGGATCCAGAGGGCAGCTGGTTATACAGTTGGTGTGGATAAGCTTAAACACATTGGTATCAATCAGAGGGGGGAAGCCAAGAGTGTGGTTGAGGTGAATGTATTGTGGAGAAATAGCTGCTGATAGCTGCCACCATCTCCTCCAAGAAGCTGTCAAGGTCTAGGAGTTGGGTGGTGAAGGTCGATGAGAGCTAAGGTGGAGGGGTAATGTAGAAAACAGTTTAAGGTGTCTGTTGATCTTGTCCTGAAGAAAAAGAAGATATTGGATGGTGCTCTGTTAGATTCTCAGGGTCTCAGGCCATTTCCTCTCAACCGTTTTGAGCTTGGTCAATTGTGTGCAGAGAGCTTTGGAAGACCAGAGAGGGCAAAGGACCCAGAAAGTGAAGGAGCATCAGGATGGTCATGGTTGCAGCTGAAACTGCCTGCATGTGGCTCAAAAGAAGTGATCCATGCAGAGGTAGTGCTACTTGGACACTAGTCAGGACTTGATGAACCCACCCAAAACATCTAATGACTGCAGGTAATATCACAGATGATGTGTCCAGGTGCATTACAAGATGAGTTTTCAGAAAGATCAAGCAAGTAGGACTGTTTACAGGTGGTATGAGCACGTAAGATCACAGAGGAAAGACTGTAGACTGTGAGTGTATCCCATTGCCAATATCTGTATCTGTATTTGGATTCAAACCCAAAGTGGGTGTGGCCTAAACCAGAATGGTCAACACTATGTCCCCTGAAAAACTGGACAATACTGGGAAGAAACCAGAGGTAGAAATGGCAGCAATGTCAACATAGTCTGTGGATTCTGGCTTTGACTGTTCCTCAGCTATGTTACTCGAGTTAATAATTGGGCTCAATTAGAGATGTGTGCGTGTGACTGTTTTTTAAAATTTCACTCACAAGGTTATTGTTTTTGTTTGTACCTGCCCATGATATTTTCTAAACAATTTAGTCCCCAAAATATAACCAAACTAGTAGCATTATTGAAACCACCACAACCATGACAAGGCAGTTACTAAGGATGAAGGAATGATTGCTGTAAATGGATTGCACAGGTTTTCTTTGTCCCACAAGCTTCATATCTGACTCTTCAATAACACCAGCATGAAAGTAAAAGCCTTCTGTTTTTTTTTTTGTTTTTTTTTTACTTTTGTTGAATTCCACGGGATCCCATTTCTTGTGGGACAAAGAAAAACCTGTGCAATCCATTTACAGCAATCACCTGCTCCTCACCTTCAAAGCCTTAAATGGTCTAGCACCCCAATACCTTTGTGACTTACACCAACAAGCTCCCATCGCTCATCTAACCTAAGACTTCACTGTGTCCCTAAATTCTGTCTCTCCACTGCTGGTGGCTGGTCCTTCAATGTAGCTACCCCTATATTATGGAACTAATTTCCCCCAAATCTCAGGAACATATTCCACCATTTCCTTGTTTAAATCACAGTTAAAATACTTCTCTTTTCTCAACACTACCTCTCTACTTCTGATAACTGACTTCACTGTAAAACCAGATAAATTCATTTAACTCAAAAAATTTTAGGAAACTAATTACCTCAAATTTTTTAAGTTGGTAAATCAATTTCTTTAAGCCAATTACAGTTAAATATAATAAGTTTGAGTTAAATTTTTGTTTTATTTAAGTGTATTTGGCTTAAAGAAATTGATTTATCAACTTTGAGGTAATTTGTTTGATTTTAGATTGATTTATCAATTTTGAGGTAATTAGTTTCCTCAAATTTTTTGAGTTAAATGAACTATCCGGTTTTACAGTGTTCCTGGATTTATTTATTTATTTATTTATTTATTTAGTCTGTATGTTCAGTTGTTGTTTCTTCCTGATAGTAAACTGTCCTTGAGCTATGGAAAGGTGCTATGTAAATAAAACTTGCAGGGAAAGACAGTGAACATAAAAAGAACGTGGTCATAAATGGGTGAAGGTCTGACAAGAAGGTGACACGGTTATTTGTCAAGATGAGCTCTAGTTATTCTCTTGAGTTGAGACTTGTTGGTCTTTCTTTGGGTTAAATGACAGATGACAGAATCATGAAAAACTCGTGACTTGTGATTTTTTTAGGTGAATATTCCTGTCCCCCAGGTCCATGAGTGTGTTGCTATCTTACAGCATGGGTCATAACAATATGTCCACTTCCTCAACAAATTTCCCCAATGGTGCGGACGGACTGTAGATGACAGTGATGTACAATTTAAAATAGTGTACTGAAGGTATGATATTCATAAGTAATTGCCATACAAAAGAGAGAATAGAAAGGGTTGAAAATGAAGTTAGCTTTGGTGACCAGGGATTGGCCATTCCAGAGACCAACTGTGACAGAAGCAGCAGTCCTCTGAAGTGAAAGAAAGTTGTGACTGTTGCATGTCCAATGAGAATTGGTTTTGAAGTTAAATAATCGTTGGGGCGTTGGGGATCCGTATAAGAAGCAGGAGAAAAAAATATATACAGCTGAATATAGTGACATCTCACAGCACTGTTAAATTCTTGATTCTGATTGGTCAGAAGGTGTTGATTAATTTCCTATAACAGAAGCTCTGACAGTAATAATTTAAAATGTGTGACTTGTCATTCTTTAATAAATAAAAAATGTTAGTGTTGCCAAATTGCTGTAGTATAAGAGGAATGAATCCCTTTGAGCCATGCTGTTATTGAAAAATACTCAATTTCAGGTTGGTACGATTAACTCTGCTTTATGTCGGGTCACATCGTCCATCGTCCACCTCCCTGTCATTAATTATTTTCCTATAACAGAACGACACATGATTTATTCCTTACTTAAAAGGAGCTAGGGCACTAGTTTAATTTCGAGGTCCAAAAAAATATTTTCTAAATCCAATTCCAATTTTTTTCTATTTGTTACAGGATCGGATCAAGTTCATTATTTTTTTTCCCTTCAATATCCAATCCACCATTTTTTTGCTGGTATTGGCCCAATACTGATTTTGGATATCAGACCAGTGTCATCTCTAGTAGTAGATATTGGGGATTTCATTTTAGGGCTCTAGGACTATTTGGAAGGAAGGATAATTCTATAGCATGTAGATTTTAGCTTTACAGTCATTGTCATGCAGCTGTTTTTTGTCATGGTAGCAGCCATGGGTGCAGATCTACGCTACCCATCAGCCCCAGCACGTCACATGCCTCACTAATCACTCTCACCTGTGTCTCGTTATGCCTTGTTTAGCACCACTATTAAGTCTTTCAGTGTCTCCCTGTCAAGCTTTTGTTGTAGTTATTGTTTGTTGTGTGTGCCACAGTATTGCTTATAGTCTATATGTTGTTTGCCTCATATCCACAGTTTCACAATTTCAGTTGTTTTGTTGTACTTTACACAATAAATTATCTGCACTCACATCCACCTCCCTCTACTATCCCTGACAAAAAGATTGACCTTGCAATGGATGCAGCAGATTTTTTCAACGTCCAAGAAGAATTCCTGGAGAAAAAATACCTGATGAGGGAGCAACAGGGGAAGGGAGATTGGATCAGTGCAACACTGGAATGGCTCGAAGGAGGAGGGGGCTGCCGACCAAGCTAGAATCATCTCCACCCTCCCTGCCCCACTGAGGATGTCATTCTGCCTAGTTGCTCAGCTGAGGATGTTCCTCCAACCCTCTGCCCCACAGAGGACGGCATTATGGCTCACAGCCTCGCTATGGGCATCACTACCCCACCTGGCTCCATTTCAGACATCGCTCCGCCTTCCTACTCCACTGAGGACATCAGTCCACCTACTTGCTCCACGGAAGATGTCTCTCTGCCTCCCTGCTCAGCTCAGGATGTCACTCCACCTCCTTGTTTCACTTAAGATGTCTCTCCTCCCCCTCTGGCACTGCAGAGGAATATTTAAATGATTAAAAATTAACTTGAGTTTCCTTCTTGCTTTGCGGAAAATGTTGCTTCCCCCTCTGGCTCCATGTAGGACTTCACTGCCCCCTCTTGCTTTGTGGAAAACGTTGCTCCACC
Organism: Stegophilus panzeri; assembly: GCA_024331685.1. Lineage (NCBI taxonomy): Eukaryota > Metazoa > Chordata > Actinopteri > Siluriformes > Trichomycteridae > Stegophilus > Stegophilus panzeri. The sequence continues at coordinate 21,212,107 of JANDJT010000021.1, read as the reverse complement.
CTCTGGCTCCACAGAGGATTTCACTCCCCCCTCTGGCTTCATGGAGGAGGTCGCTCACCCCTCTGGCTCTGCCTTGGACTTCGCTCACCCTGTAGAGGACATCGCGTCTCCTGCTGGCTACTCTAAGGGTATCGCTCACAATGAACCCTGTTGGCCTAAGGGCCCTTATCAGCTAAGAGATATGTTGCCTGGCTGACCAGGCCCCCCTCTTGTTTATGGTTCTTGATTTCACAGATTCAGTTGTTTTTTGTGTAGTTTACACAATGAATTATCAGTACTTGCATCTGCCTCCCTCTACAAGTCCTGACATTTTTTTCTCCTTTAATTTCCTTGTATTATGTGCGATCACAGGAGATCTTCCTGAATGGCCAATCAATACTTTGTATTTCTTTAAATCGTTTTTAAGGGTAAAACTTCATCTAGATATATTGTTTGAGCCAAGTTTCAGGATCTAATAAAAAGAGAAAACAAGCCTTGCCCATGGAGACAACAAATAATATTGATGTGTCGCACATAAAATGTACAAGAATATGGCGTTGTGTTCCAAATGTGATTACTCCAAACATATTACACACTCAGAAAGTGATATTTACACTACAGTACAATCAAATAACCCATGATCGCTAATATTACCATTTTTTCTACATAAAGTTTCCTCTTGACATTGTTTCATTTCTTTTGAAATTGCATGTCGTTGTAAAATAGACAGGTCTCAATTTTCTTTTTCAGCAATGCCAGTGCCTGTTATTTGCTATAATATATGGAAGAGAAACATGGGGCAGTCCACAATATTGTTTATTGCTATGTCTGAATATGTGAGGCAGTGCACTGTGTGCTTGTTTATTTGTGCTTGGAGACATGTGTGTATGCATGCCTAAATTAATTCTATACCCTATTAATATTGCTTGAATATACAGATTTTTTTTCTGAATATGACATTGAATAACTGATATGAAAGACAGTCTTTGGCAATTAAGACAAACTAACAGAACTATCAAATGTATTGAGCTGTGTGTGTTGTATGCAAATATGAGTTGTTGTTGTTGTTTTTTTTAGCAGGAGGGATTAAAAGGAACGGAAAGGCAAAAAAATAAATACATATTTCTTTATGGGCCATGTCTGCAAGTTAGCCTGAATTTAACTTGGCATAGTTTTTGTTTCTGCTCTGTGATTCTGGCACGCATCAAGAGAAAGAGAGAGAGAGAGAGAGAGAGACAGCCAGTGGCAATTATTATCAGACACATCCACATGGGTGGGTGAGCAAGGTTTTCATATCTTACCCTCCAATATTTTTTAATAGCATTAAAGCATTAAGAACATCTCATCTACATACCAGTATAGTAGCAGTTTTGAAAGGACTCACTGGAGCAAAAATTTGTGTGGAGTCAAGATCATATAGCTGTCATGAAACAAGTGGTGATGTGTGAATTAATTAAGTACCTCATTCCCTTATAGATATTGTGCATTGGAGCCATTAAATCTGCCATTTATTCTGCACATGCCACTGAACTCTAGGCTATTCTTAAACACAGACTTCTATAGAAGATCTAAAACTTATTTCTTGAGCCATGTCTTTGATTAAACTAGGACATCTGCATTGGTTGTTTTTCACAAAATCTAATTTCAGCATAGAGCTATGGACATTTAAATGTAAGAAGCCTAAACCAAACCAGTTAGAAAAGTCAGATGGAGTTACTGTGCAATTCAAATCAGGTCCAAGACTCAGTTTATAATTTCCAGCCACTACCAAGCTTCGAAGCTTAAAAGTTTTTAAAGACGTGACATTGCGAGAATTATCAACGGACATAAGTCATAGAATGTACTAAAACATTTTATGTACACAAGTTTTAGTATGTTTTAGGTCCATATTATGTTCACAGGTTGCTTGCTTAGATCACATATAGATAGTCTGTACAAAATGAGCCTCATTTATCATTCTTTTAGTAACGTTGTGTGTAAATGTTTATTAAGCAGTCCCATACAGGTGATCTGTGATTGTTGTGGCCAAAAATGCTTGATTTACTGCGGATTTTTTTTTCGAAAATTGAGATGCAATTTGCAGATTTTTTTGTCCTTTTTTTTTTCTTTCAGAAAACTACTTGAATTTGGCAAATTGCACCAAATTGTTTAGCACGGTTTTTCGCAGTGATGTTTGCTGGTAAATGAGACCTTTGAACTGTTCGACACACATGAATTGAAGAGGGCTTTGGCTGAATGTGCATTGTGATGTCACATGACGCTTCTTGGCCCAAATCTGAGTGAAATCTGTGGTAACTTTGAAAAACTACAAGCTTCTCCAAATATTGCAGAGTTTGCTTGATTTTGCATTCATTACTCCGATCGCAAAATCCTGGAGGGACTGATTAAGCCAAACTGAACTAAACATTTTCGCTGGATTGACAAACGTTTAGAAAATGCTGGTTTTCTTTGTACTGTAGTAAAACTGGTAACTGTGGTAGTAATCTTTTTAAGGTCAGAGATTGTGCTTGACTACAATATTACCTAGGGCATGTTTGGTATCATTTTTTATCCATATTTCATGAACGATGTGGTGAAATCATAAATATCATATAGGTTTAGGAAACAACATTTACAATATATGTTGCAATATTTGCTCTTTCTTCACACACACACACACACACACACACACACACACACACACACACAGGCTGGCACCCCTGGTTTGCACAGGGGACATTTTCCTTTGATCCCACCAACCCATTCTCGGGAATTTAATCAGCATACAGTTCCATAGGGTGAGCTAATTAGCTGGGGGTTTATCCTGCCATAAAACCCATTGCTTAATTTCCCATTTGGTATCTTGATCACATACATTTCAAATAGGCTCAGGGGTATAAGAGGATATGCCTGATTGAACACATTATGCTATTACCATCACATGTCCTATATCAGACGCTGGTCAACATTTCTGTAAGTTACACTTGTCTCTATTCTATGTATATCTTCTTTAGTGATTTTTGTAATAAATTCATGTTATTGTTGACTTTAAATATTCAGTGGTTCTTCCGTAAGCAAGTATGTTGCATTAAAAGTGCATAACTGTATTTATACGGTTATTAGAAATAGTTTCCTAAGCTAAAGTTGTCATACGTTAGACACATAAAAAATCGACCTCTGACAAGCTAATATAAAATGCTAATACTTGCAAATTTAAATGAGACCTCTGACAAGTAAATAGGAAAGGCCTAGGATTGCACATCGATATAAACCTCTGAGCTAACAAGAATAATTGTTTATTATAGGCTATATAAAAGCCTCTGATGTAGGAATGTCATTTTAATGAAAGTTTAGCATGAAACTGTTTTAGACTAAATATAATCAGAACACTGAGATATAATACTTCTAGCACTAACTATAAGATTATCTATTGGAGTCAGATAATTAATTAAATGGAGTCAGACATATAAATAATAAATTAAAACAAGGATTCAACCTTAGGCTGGAGCTATTTCTGTCTTTGGTCATAGGAGAGCAGTGGGCTAAATAATTAACCCTTCATATTTTAGCCCTACAGCACTCGCATGCATATGTTGATGAATGCCAATCACCCTTAAATTAGTAAATTATTTTAAATATTAAAACAATTAAACATTCAGTTCCATGTTACATATGGATAAAATCTAAACACCTGTTACTGACACTCAGCTGTACATATTTAAACAAATGGACTATATTTTTTCATAGACCCTAATTTCTTTTCATTAATATGTTAGAGGAAAAACAAACTTAACCAAGCAGAAAGGGGCAAATGTTTATTATATGAATCAAAGATATTTTGTGTGTAAGCCATGCAATCATTCAGAAATACAATATGTAAGGAATTAGTGAAATGTGCTGGCGATGCACAACAGAAAAAAAAGCCCATGAGTCAGCAAGCCTCTTCGCTCCTCCCTACAGCGTGTGTAGTGGCTCTGCATTGTTTCACCGCCACATGTTTCCAACACCTGGGCTTCTGAGAAGAGCTCAAAATACTCCATACTCTGTTTTTGTCATTACCATTCTGTCAGCATATTTTTATGATATATATGAAATATGAGCCTGCTGATGACTGTGGTGGCATTAATAGTATGCAATTCATACTCAATGGCTTTGGTGTCACATTGTACACAAGAAAAGCAAGTTTGCAGAATTTCAACGACTTATAAGATATGCGAAGTTGTCATTATAATGGGGTGACCTGTCATCTGCTGAGGAATACAGTGTCTGCTGTTATTTGGTTTGTATTGAATTGAATACTGTTGGTGCTTGGACCCCGCTGATCGCTGCTTGTGAATATATATTGAATACTACTGTTTGCTTTGCGTACAACTCTTGAACATGTTTAAAAAAGAGAGAGAAGAATAAAATATCCTAACACAAAAAAAAGCTGATCTGGGACATACAGTATCTCACAAAAGTGAGTACACCCCTCACATTTTTGTAAATATTTGATTATATCTTTTCATGTGACA
>JANDJT010000021.1:21166082-21185413 GCA_024331685.1 Stegophilus panzeri | reverse complement strand
AGTAAAGTTTTAGGCACCCTATTTTTTTTTAGTACAAACTTTCTTATAGATTTTGTTTATTTTATGACATCTACATTATCAGGTCAGTACAAAAAACATTTTAGATTCCAAAACATTAGATTTCCAGCACAAAATTAAATGTTACTGGAAAATGTTTGTATGTCAGAAAGCAGCATATTACATAAGAGACACTTTTCAGACAAAAAAACGCAAAGAAGGCTGCTGGGTTTTGCTACAAAAATAAGAAGCAAGTGCAATGGTCAAAGTCTCCAGAGGAACGGTGGCTGGTTCTGCAAGATGCTCAATAAAACTTACCAGATCATTTCCTTATAAAACTGCACTAATTGTACTGGAGAGTACTATTTTTATTTTTATTTTTGTCACACCAAATATTGACTTTGTTTCATTTACTACTGTTTACTGCTCTTTATGGTATTTTTTTTTTTAATGTAGAAACATTTCATTTCAATAGGGATCTAATTTTGGAGGCATCTTTGCTTCAAAGATGTGCCTAAAACCTTTGCATGTGCCTAAAACCTTTGCACAGTACTGTGTGTGTGTGTGTGTGTGTGTGTGTGTGTGTGTGTGCGTGCATTTTAAAATATTTACTTTGCAACCAATATTTTGGAGCATATTTGTGCTGCTAAAACAAACACAAACAGAAATCAAACTGCTCTCTGTGATGCAAACAACCATGTGATAATGTGTTATTTAGACAACTGCAGACAAGGTGAGGCATTTATCGCTTAAAATAGCCTTTTTCTGTCACAATGCCTTTTTTGTTTGAAGTATACTGCCAGATTCTGCCCTCCAAAGTCATCTAAACAAAGACATGACATCAGTAAACACTACAGTATGTGTGTAAGCTCATATGTATGAAGGTATGCCATATGTGCCACTTATAAAACAAAACATTCCTATATTTTCTACGGCAGCAATAGTTGACCTTGCCTTCATGCCTGATTTATGTTCTGCCCTGATAATCTACTGGGGAAACAAGTGGCAGCTCTTAAATCAACCAAGCTCATCCCAGGGTATTCAAATTTCAAGTATGGGTAGGTTTTGTGTATTTGATGGAGCATGTAATGGGGGATGAAATATATCAGAATTCAGTCCACAATAGTCAAATCATATCAGTGCTACTGATCTCAAGAACATGTCAAAGAGTTCACTGCCTCTGTTCAGTACGTGATGTTCATAAAACGTGGTGAGAGGCACGACAAAATTGCATAAACTCAGTTTGTGCAAATAAAAGTATCGTAATCCAAGTCTATAGTGGGGGTTGAAACAGGCAGGCAGGTAAGGTAAACAGAGATAATCATTAGAAACTAAGAAAGCAGGCAAGGGTCTAAACCTGGGGAATATGGAACTAGGAAACACAGAAATCAAGGCTTGATCTTAATTAAACAAGAGCATGATAAGGCTTTGTAATGTTGCAAAGAAACTGCAAGGTGTACATAGACAAACAAACCAAGGACTCACACAGAACAGGTCAACACACTCAGGTAACAAACCAATGACAGGACTAAAACATGTCGTGAGAGGCAAAACACAAGTGCTACAAGTGCCAGAATCATAATTTATGTCCATAGTGGGGGCTGAAGCACAGACAAGTTAAAATAAGATAATCAATAATCAGAAACTAGAAGAAAAAAACAGTCAAGTGTCTAAACCAGGGGAATACAGAATTGGAAACATTGAAAACAAGGCTCAGTCATAATGAAACAAAATTATGACTTTGTGATGCTACAAAGAAATTGCAGGGTACACATAGACAAACTAAACAAGGACTAACACAGAACAGGTGAACACACTCAGGTAATCAAACAACGACTTAACTAGAATAGAAACCAAAACAAACAAACACATAGCACATGTATGACAATATTTAATGCTATGAACATTGACTATGACAATATTTGCATTTTACCCATGACTGAAGTCTGGGTTATATAACTTATCCATGCTATGTGAAAATGTTACTTCAACAAACAATTTAATTTTAATGTAACATCTGATTGGCTCCTTGTGGCAGAGAGAGCACAGTGAAAGAAGTGTATAAACATGCCACAGCTGAACAAGTCTAGTTAATAACAATGCTTTGATTTGATAAACCAACAAGTATTGTAATGCATCAAGCTTAATGAAGCTTATAATAACACAATAAAATGGCAGTGTTTCACTGCAGGGGGGGAAAATGGCCTTAGCCACATTCACACAACACAACAGAAAGAGTTTCTAGTTAGGATACAGCACTAACGCTGGATAGCATAACTACAGTAGATCACTGTTTTATATTTTTACGGTAAAATTTGCATTCTCTCATTTTGTGAATGTGGTGAACTGAGAGATTGTTTTAACAAGCAGATACATGTAGAAAACACAAAAAGGTGATAACACAAAAAGGTGATAGCAAGGTGATAGTTATGCATGTTGTTGTTTTAGATAGAATTAGTAGAATTAATAGTTGTGCCTATCGGTATCGGAATTGTGTAGATCCATCTCCAAAACAACATAGAAGTGCAGCGTAGAGGTTTTGGTCATTTATTATTTTTTTTTATTCTTATAATGCTTCTGTAATACTGGTTTGTGAATACTTCTATAGTACTGTATTAAATATTTTGCCAGTACACCAGTGTTTTCATTGCTATTCAGGTATACTTCTTAGTGAACATTGACACTGCGTGTCCGGACTCTTACTTTGCTTGCAGTGTTTATCACAGATCAAATGTTGGACCCTCCAGTATGTTGTCATATACTGTATAATAGCTAGCTAGCGTGCTAGTTCTCTTGGGTAATGGTTTACGCAGAATTAAGTTACCTTAATGTTAGAAGTCTTGCAACTGTTTCGTTTTAATTACATGATATAATACTTAGACTGATGTAATGTAAGTTATATTTGCATTTTGAATTATAATTTGGCTGATATTCTTATCCAGAGTGACAAAGTTACAATTAAACCTGTACACAATTGTGCAGTTATGGGTGAAAGGTCTTGCACAATGGCCCAATGGTGGCAGCTTGTTGGTGCTCCAAAAAATATATATAAAGTCACAACCTTGAGATCATTAAACCAAAGCCTGCTGCACTGTGTGAATGTGCAAATAAACACTCTGCTTTCAAAAGAAAGATTTTGTTGTTAGAAAACTTTATTTATTCACTTCACCATCTTTAATTAATTTCTTATACTATGCAGCCACCTAGCTAGTAGTGTTTCATTTTTTACTGAAAATAGCTAATAGCTTCATATATGCGAATAAGAGTCCTGGGATGGACAAAGGACAGTCTTTAGAATTACAACGGCAGTTTTTTGGTACAAGTCTACAGTATCCTGGTGAGATCACCAGCGCAGGGGTGAAATTTGGATATAAACGGTAAACTTAAATAGACATAAAAACTAAATGTCTGGTTTGTTCATTGACCCCCATTGTGTGTTTTCCACTGGGGGCGGGGGGGTTGGGCGGCTGTTGATTGGACATTGACGAATCGACATTGAATTTGTTATCTTTATATTATGTGTTTATCCATGAGTTTTGTGGGGGTTTTTTTCATTATGAAAGACTATGGGAATGAAATTCATTTCCATCCAATATTCTAAACTCCATTACCAGCATTATCTGATTGATTGGATGTCACAAGAAATTGCATGGCTTACTTGCCTTCTAGTTTTGCGTCTAGTCTAAGAGATACTAATATTTGTGTGAAGTAAATTTCATTTTCTACTGCTTTGTGTCTAATATTGGCACCAGAATACCTAATTCAACTTCAGAGGCACCAGGAAAATGCCCAGTGCTAGATATAGAAACACGGCATGAAGCCTTTGTGTCTTGGCTGAAGCTAAAATTACAGGCGCATAAAGAACACCTGCAGTGTCATCCAGTGATTAATAAGTCATCTTATCACACACCTGCCACTGAAATGTCTGATCAAGAAGAGTCACATTGGAGGTGGAGATGGAGAAAAACAGACAAGCTTGCGTATTCTCCCTCACAACCTCTCTCTGTGTATGTGTATATTGTCATACAGAGAGAGTGCAGGTTACTCTAAATTCCACAACTTATGTTTCTTTTTTTATTAAACTGGGTATTACAGAGCCTGGTTTGTCCTTGACAGTAAAGCTGAGCATCAGAAGCATGCATCAGTGAGGAATCCTCACAGGATTGCAAGTGTCTGTCTTTATTTTACTTTGTGCATGCTTTTCTCCGCCGATGTCTGGGAATTGGAGGCTGTAAAATTACATTCAGGTGTCATGTACTGAAACAGAGCCAAGAATGATTGCATGGTTCAAGGAGAATTTTTTCTACAATAGTTTGATTGTTAATGTGGCAAGCAGAATATGTGTTTAGGAGATTTCAATGCAATTCTCTGTGTAATGACATTAATAAGAGGAAAACCAAATATTTGATGTTAAACAATCAAAGGGCTATGTTCAGAGTTGGTGGCTTTAGGGCAAAAATTATGTCAGTAGTCATAGGGAAAGTTACTCAGGTTAGAGTCCTGTTATACACATGCTCTTGGCACAAGTTAAGATAGCATGCATTGGAATAAACCACTTGCGTTGCCAATATCCTGCTGCATGAATAGTCCTAGTAGTAGTTATCACATTAATTGCTGTTGTCAGGTAAGCAGCAAAGAATGATGCAGATACAGATTGAAGTTTTTTGAAACAATCAGGCGAACAAACTAAAACACAATCTAAAAAGTCAAAGCCAATAAACAGAGAAAAAGTGAGGCAATAAGCAAATGAACAAAACTAGGGAAATCCAAAAGCCCAAAGTATAAGGAGAAAAAAACATCAAAGCCAGGAACACAATCACAATTTGAATAATAGTTTCACAAACAACATTAAGCTGTATAGGCTGAAACTTAGCATCGTGCATGCATGCGAGAGACCCCAGTTTATTTATTGAGTGTGTTTGATTAGTAACAGGTGAATCCAATCTGGAGTCTGGCGATGCAGTGCGGGTGAACGAGTCAGTTGACTGGGTTTCAGCCATGTTGTTTTGCAGCAGTGAATTTTGGGAAATGGAGTCTGTGACCAAAGCAAGTGATGATATGACAGCTATAAATTTGGTTAAATTTAATAATATGGCTTTATCAGCTTGTAAAATAGCACTAGATCCATCACATGATATTATTTTGCTTTTTTTTTATATTCAAAACAAAAATGTCTAAAACATAAGTCTACAGCTGATATAAAAAGTCTACACACCCAGGTTAAAATGGCCGGATTCTGTGATGTTAAAAAAAAAAAGTTAAAGCATGTCAGAACCTTTTTCACCTTTATTGTGAAATTGCAACATATAAATATCAAGCGACAAACACCCAGAAATGTTTTTTGGGGAAAAATAAGAAAAACAAAAAGCTTCTAATACCAAGCCTGCATAAGTGTGCACACTCTTTTGTAATTGGGAATGTGGCAGTGTTTCAGAATCAACCATCGCATTTAAACTCATGTTAAATACCAATTAGTATGCACCTGCCATCAGTTAAAGTGACTGATTACAAATAAAGTACAGCTGTTCCTATAGGATTTTCCTGACATCTTCTTGGTAGCATCCAACTGGAAAAGCCATGAGCCTCAAAGAGCTTACAAAGCAGGTACGGGATCTCATTGTTGCAAAATATCAGTCAGGAAAAAGTTACCAAAACCTTTCCAAGGCGTTGGATATACCCTAGAACACTGTAAAGACAATAATCAACAAGGAGAGAAAATATGGCATGACAGTGACACTACTAAGAACAGGACATCCCTTTAAACTTGATGAGAAGATCAGGAAAAAACTGGTCAGGGAGGCTGCCAAGAGGCCTACAGCAACATTAAGAGAATTGCAGCTATTTCTGGCAAATACTGTACTGGTTACTCCCTACATGTGACAATAATCTCCCAGTTTCTTCTTATCTCTGGGCTATGGGGTAGTGTAGGGTAGGGTGGCAAGATGGAAGCCTTTTTTTAAACCAAAAAATAAATTAAAAATGCATCCAATCACCCAAAACCATGTGGAATAATGTGTTATGGTTTTTTTTGGCCATAATACCAAAAAGATATGTTTGGCACAAAAAACAGCACATCACCAAAACAACATCATCCCCAAGGGGAAGCATGGTAGTGGTAGCATCAATCTTTGGGGCTGTTTTTCTTCAGCTGGAACTGGAGCTTTAATCAGGGTGGAGGGAATCACGAATAGCTCCAAAAACCAGTCAATTTTGGTGCAAAACCTTAAAGCTTCTGCTAAAACACTTAAGGTGAAGAGGAATTTCAACTTTCAGCATGACAACAACCCAAAGCAAACCTCCAGATCAACAAAGGAATGGCTTCACCAAAACAAGCTCAAAGTTTTGGAATGGCCCAACCTAAATTCAATCAAAAATCTGTGTGGTGACCTGAAGAGGGATGTGCACAGGAAATACCCAGCCAATTTAACAGCGTTAGAATGCTTTTGCAAGGAAGAATGACAAAATATTGCTAAGTCAAGATGAGCCAAACTGATTGACTTTTACTCAAACAGATTGAATGCTGTGATAAAATCTAAAGGGGCTTCAACTACAGCAAGTATTAGTTTAGGGGTGTGCACACTTATGCAACCAAGTTATTGTTCTTTTTTCCCCTTAAATGATCCTTATTGTTTTTCACTTTAATTAATAGGTTACTGCCATTTTAACAGTAAATTTAAAAACAATAAACTGTAAATTTACTAAATTATTATGCCATAAGTGTGTCTGCAGTATTAAAGAACATAAAATCTTCTTTCAGGTACTTTGTATGAAGTACATGTTAAAATGCGAGGCGGAAAATCTGAAAGGAAGCTTTAAACATTTCTTTATGAGTCTTTTCTGTTTGGGTAATTACACTTTAGAATTCGTAAGATTTCTGCAGGGAGTTCACTCCACTATAATCTCAGCATTAAAAAAAAAATAAAAAAATTAATAACTGTCATTATAGTCCACAGTAATGAAGTGCTAATTAGGGTGTGTTGTGTGGCATGTCAGTGTGAGTGATGCTTACTTTAGTAATAAAGAAATGCCGGAATATAGGTTGACCCTATCTTATCCTGTCTGATTTTATATTACTGTAGATATATCTGAAGGTTATTTCATCTCTGTGTGAAACATTCATGTGGCCAGAATGGGGAAAACTGGGGTGTGATGAGATTATGATGGCACTCAGGGGCACTCAGGAGTTGGGAGCTGCGTTTGAAATTTAGACAAGTGTCCCAATCTTCAGCAGGTGTCTGAACTTATACATCATATCTTGTGAAAGTCAAACTCTCCTTGCCACGTAATTTTATTCTTTCTTCTCTCCCTTTCATTTCTACCATCTCACTTTAGCTTTATAGAGTATCTCAGCTACCTCTTCACACTTCTTACCAAAGTCTTTGCCCATGTTTTTTTTCATGTCCCTCTCTCTAAGATGTCCTTTTTCTTGAGATTTGGATGGGGCCAGATGGGGTTGTCCTAACAATTTTACTGGAACTATTTGTCAGTTCCACACAGAGGTTCAGTCTATCTCATTGAAGGTGGATAGGAATCAGTTTTATTGTAGTCTTGATTGAAAAAAAAAAAGAACACAAACCCCATCCTTTTATCATTTCTCTCACTGATAGACCAGTGAACTCTATTAACAAGCAATGTGTAATCAAATGACCTAATCACATGGCATTATGTACCTCCATGGGCATCATGCTGGGGGTCTCAATAGGTTCTGATTTCCATTGATTCCAAAAGGTCATCTGATTTTTCAGCCCTGGATGGTCATTTTGCCCTCATTCATGCTTGGCCTGCTTGTTCATGCAGTAGAATGTTTCATTACTGAACATATCTCTCAGTCAATTTGACATTTCTGAAGAAAGACACTGGTTATCAGTTCAGAATGTTTAACCTTTTAATACACAACCTTTTTAGCACTCACTCACATTATTGGCCACCTCTGGTCAAACCAGTTCCTAGGACATTATCTCAGACAGATGGAACGTTGGTGTAATAGCGTTAAGATTCTAAGCAATACGACCCCCTGGTAGAAGGACAGCAGTTAGCCACTTCAATTAGCAGCAACAGATGAGTCTCCATATTACAAAATTTTGTGCCTACCCAAGGAAGCACACTCATTAGGGAAGCTCCGATACCCAGAAGCTAATTTCACATGATTTGTGCAATATGTGATAAAATTTGCCAATTTGATATTGACATGCAAAAGCATTCATAGGAACTAGATAAAATGATCTCGAACACCTTTCATGTGTGAATATGAGATTAATTGTTACTGCATACTGTAGCGCATTGGTAATCATGTTAATAATTTAGACCTCGTTGTCAGGAGGGTATTTGCTCTTCAGAAAATGAGCAGCAGTTTTCTCCGGGGTAAAAACACATATACGCACACATACATGCTCTGAATACCATAGAGCAGCAATGAGAATGGTCCTGTTTTGGCACTTAATGAAAAAGAGATTTGTCTTTAATTGAGGTCTCTAACCCCACCTATGGTTTGACCCTGATTATAAGCCATGTGCCAGAGGGCTCTATTAAACCCAGTCAAAAGCTGAAAATCACTACAACAATCTACACTGTCATGGCCTAATTACGTAAAGAATAACACATGATAAGGTGTGCTGTTTGAGGAAATAATCAACGATGGAGTGGTGTAATGCTGCACGATGCAAAGCAGAGTCACACTTATCAGCCCAACTTTGATTATTTTCCTATAACATCATGCCCGAAATGGTGTTGTTTTTATACCACAGCAATTTGCCAGTGATTCCTAATAAGAACCATGCATCATAATGTTTTATCCATTTATAGTTACATTTAAGGATGTGGAGCATCCACAAATCAAATTCCTGTTATAACTTATGTTATAGCAGCTATAAGCCATGTTTTTTTCTCTTTCTTGAAATTAATGTGGCAAAAAAGCACCTTGTCATGTTACCAAGAAACTTCAAGTCCTCCATCCTGAAGACCCCGTGGCAGAAAACGTACTGACTGACTAAAGCACTGACAGTGGAGACTCTTTCCATAAATGTTAAATCAACATTTCCTTACAGAAAGCTTTTTTTTTTTTTTTTTAATCAATTTGTTATTGGTCTTAGATTATGTGGAATGTCCGCCATATAAGTCTCTGTGAATGGGCTGTTAGCACAAAAGTGATAATGAACTAGAACAAGTCCGATAATATATACCTGTGATTTTCTTTACTGCCAGAGTTGCTGTTAAAATTAATCAACACCTTCTGACCAATCAGATTTGAGAATTCAAAAGTGTTGTGGTAAAATAACATTTAACAATCATAATTACATAAATGTGATAAATATATGCTGAATAATTCTAAGTGTGTGCTGATGTCAGAAAGCGTGTGTGTGTGTGTGTGTGTGTGTGTGTGTGTGTGTGTGTGTGTTTGTGTGTGTGTGTGCGTGTGCGTGTGTAATCAAGTGTCTGTAGGTTGACCAGACTCTCAGGCTCCTGTTGTGGTCAGGGTGCACGGTTTCTCTTCTCTAGCAGTAATGGGAAACGAAATCTAATTCTCCATCTCCATCTGTCTCTGTTCGGGAGTGGGTGAGATTGCCATTCCGGAAAGATTTTCCCTGCATATAGAAGCGAATGCCATCCCTCTACCTCAATTTGTCATTCCATCCTTCTCCTTCTTCAGTGTACTTCTTAACCTTCTCGCACTGCACCTAACTCTTGCTCTTCCCTTACATGTCCACACGTAGTCTTCTACTAAAATACACCTCTTGACTATTGGATAATAATTCACTTTGTACCAGATTCTGAGTTGATGACTTAAATAAAAATTTTAAAAAACAATATTTACATGAGGAAAGCTTTCTGTATGGAGCTTAACTTGAATTTCAGTCAATTCAAAGTATTAAATATACAGTATTACCTCAGAAGAGGCCAGATTGTTCTGGAGAATATTGTTTTTGTTTGTTTGTTTGTTTGTTTGTTTTTTTCCACTTGAGTGTTGATCACATATTTTTGATCAAACAGAGAGCTTCTTTTGCAACTACAGTATGATGTAACCTAAATGCAAGACACTAAAAGAAATACAGTTTAGACTAATAAAATAAAATAAAAAATGAAAGAAAAAGAAGGCAAAGATTCAAACAAACATCTGAAGACATTAGTTATGATATGGTCTAATATATTTTGAATGCATTGAGGCTGCATGAATAGTCCTAGTCGTCATTATCACATTAATTTCTGAATATTGCAAATGTATCTTAATATCAAAAAATGTATTTCTTATTCTATATTTTTGCACAATGAAGGACAAGTATTCCACTATTTTAAAACTATTTTGACAGCATAGGCAGAAAGCCTGAAACCTAGGCAGGTATAAATAAAAATGCTGTATGTACTGTATCTCACTCTGTCTCACCTGATTGGCTGCAGCTCCTGCCGTTCACCATGAAGTCAGACTTCTTTTAGTGCCTATAGTTGGGACATGGTGACGTTTCAAGCATGAGTAAAATGCATGGTTGTAATTTATGTGATTGTTATTTAGCCATAATTAAGTAAACCTGCAGAGGTTAATGTTAATGGTTAATGCAGCTGCTCAGTATTTTATTTGTTTTTTCTTTTTAAACAAACATCAAATAATTCAACTGAATTATAGTTTAATAATGCTGGTCTTTATCAATGCTAATGCAGCAAATCATGTAATATGCCAATAGTTCATATTGATCATTGACAGGTTTGCTTGGTAAAGTGTTACCAGATTTAGTGCAGCTCTATCTAGCACAACTTTTCTGTTCAAGTGCAAGTCTTTTCTGTCTAGTTTAGTTTTGTACCTTCATCAGTACAAGTCAGTCCGGAGATTTTTTGGCGGCGAACACTGTGGCCTGAGGAGTGCGCACATGCATGAATTGATGTGCTTTATTTTAACAGAGAGATTTTGGCTCAGTGGAACAAATCAGAAAGGCAGAGAGAGAGACTTTTAATTTGGGTTGTTGTGGGCCAATAAATAGATCAACGTGTTGGCTGCAGCATGAGCTGAGTAATTTGACTTCTGCTCTCCATTCCTCCCTCACACACTGCTACAGACACACAGGGATGAGAGTAGTCCATTCTTTACACGATGAATGATTGAATGCTGTGGTGGTAATTGAGAGTGTTGGATGAATATCCTGTGCACTAATTACCGTGGGCTAACAACAGTGCCTTTATGAAAATATACACTGCTACGTCTAATTCTCGCTGCGCCCCGCATTTAAACATGCAAATACACTTACAAACTGAATTCAAATGTCACAACCAGGTCTAAATATGCAGTTATTCAATGAGTTAGCAGCTCATGTCAAAATTGTACAAGTGCAGTTGTTTAGATGAGGAGACATAGGTATAGGTAAAATGTAACATTAGACTATATTTTTCCATTCAGCATATTCAAATAAAGAGTTATTGCTATGTTAAGTTAATAAAATGCCTTTGTTACGGTTATGGTTGGAGATCATATGAGTTTATCATAAATCACAGACTGTTTCAATGCTACTTGAAGTACAGTAAATGTTACATTGAGGAAGACAGATGCTAACTGCTTCCCTGAGTCTTGTCAATGTAGGTAGTATTTCCTGTTTATGCCAGATTGTGTTTCTGATTGACTGGGAATGGTGAAATGTATCTCAATGTGAAATAGTGTTGATCTACAACCACTTTAAGCACTACTAGTTGCAGTGTAGGTTGTGTCTCAAAATGTATGGTTTAGGATCGACTTTACACCCTGACTTACAAGCGAAATTTGTGTTCAACTTGTGCAGATTTTTGAAAGGTTATCTATGCTAAACAGGCTACCTAGCTGGCTAACTTGTGTGCAGCTTTATTTTATTGAATTGGAGACCAGTATTGCTAATTTATTGACTTTGTTCCAAACAAACAATCCCTAATCACCACTGTTCCCAACAATAAATTCCTGATAACCATTGTTCCCAGAACCAATTCCTGATCACAATTGTTCCCAATGACCGATCACTCATGACAACTGTTCTCAACAACCAATCCCTAATCACCACTGTTCCCAACAACCAATCCCTGATCACCACTGTTCCCAACAACCAATTCCTGATCACCATTGTTCCCAACAACTAATCAGCTATAATCTATTATTTTCTATTCTGATAAAACTCTGATAAAAATGTAACACATTTTCAAATGAAAATCAAGATTCTAGTGACTTTATGAGTATTCATGAGGTACTTTCCTCTGAAAATAGTTGGCAACACTGTTGGAGTTGTAGATGCTACATCAAGCAATCGAGTGCTTGCATTCACAGTTAAGTTGCTTGTACAAAAACTACCCCTACTCCCTCCAATTCAGGTGGGCCAGTCCACCATATGTAAATTCTGGACCTAAATCAAGTCCCAATTCCCCTGAAAGGTTCACCTTATAGGTACATGTAGAAAGGAGTATGTCGGGTATATGACCTGTAACACTGGCTGGTATTATTTAACAAATGAGTAAAAAGAATTGGGGTAGCCATCAGAGTGTTATATCTCCTGGCACTCGTGTTCACTCCACAGTTCAATACCAGCCTGACCCTGAGGGTCTGCTTTCTGAGCCGTGTCCAGAACTTGGATGGAAGACTGAGAACCTATATAGTTATTCTACACAGAGACAGGGAACCCAGGGACAGAGAAAGTATGGCTCAAAAATAAAATCAATACTGTGTAGAAGCAGGATAGATAGAAGAAAAGCACTGAAATTATGCTGAGATCTCTTCTAAAAGATGGTACATCCAAATACATTCAGATTAATGCTGACCCACACTTCAGTATATAAAAGTCATTTCACACTTTTTTTTTTCTCAATAAACTTTGGAACACTCGAGTCATTCTATACGTGAGCCCTTTAGGTTTATTTGCAAGTGCTCCAACCACCTCTGAAGATGGATAACGTTGCTTAGCGTATATTTGTTGGCTGTTTGTCTTGGTTACGCACACCCCTTGGATAGCTTGCCGCTAATGACCTTGAGATGGGGCCTGTGCAGCGATACATCAGTGTAATAGGGCGTCCCTCCACCGGCGGCTAGCCAGCTAGCGCAGCAGGGATTTATTACACACAGCTAACTTGTGTTAAGCCATGTGGCCATGATTCATTTACCTGCCAGACTGACCTTATCCTCAGGTATGCCTCCTGCCCATCTGCCCACCTGTCGCCATTTTAAAGCAAACACCAGTCAGTGTACAAATTTTTTCCCCATAAACATAATTTGAACCCTGCCATCTTGTGTGATCATTGCTCAACAGTAGCACTTATTTTCTATTTGGTGTGATGCGATAGAGAATATTGGACTGTGTATTAGGTTTGTTGCACCATGTGTGGAATTGTTGGTCAGATGGTAATGCATTAGAGATGATTGTAATCATTAATCTTTCTAAAAGATGTGATGAAGTTTACAAAGGATGCTAGCAAAGAAGAATTTAAAAAAAAAGCTAGCAGTGAAACTGGGAGTAAAGTATAGCATTGGTAGGCTGGCTTTTTATCTTGATTTGCTCATCGTCTTGATTTGCTCTTCTTGTTATTCTTTTTTCCGTTTCTGACCTTCTTACCTGCCGCAATCCCAAGCCGCCCTCCATCCTGGTTCAGATTTTATCTAGACCTGATGCTACAGACACATGTAGTTCTCTTGGCAGGTCTGTAAGTGAATGAAGTAATGGCAGCTGCATGCCTCACAGGACAGGAAACCTATCAAGCGCCTTCATTGATTACCAGCAAACAGGAGCACAAGGGAAAGAGGAAGGAGATGGGAAGAAAGAAGATGAGGGGGAATGAACGAGTAAGACATAAGATGAGAGAGATGTATCAAGATCTGACAACAAAAAGGATTGACCTTAGATAGATCTTCATTTACATCAAAGTTGTTATATATTTTGCTGAACTGAAATGAAGCCTATTGAGTGAAACCTCACTCCAGAACTCACCTACTTTTCAGTATAAAGAAGAGTTTATGTAATTTGATGAGTAATTCATGGAGACTAGGGATGTAACCGAATGTGAATACAGTATTTCGAAGGAACGTAGTGTGTTTTATTCATTTGTTTGGGTTTTATTTTTTGGAAGCTTGCCAAAAAAGTTCACCAGGCATCTGGTTGAGACTAGAGGTGTGCATCGGGACTGGGATCCTGGTGGAAGATTTCCCTCTCATGTGTGCAGGAAAGCTGGCGTGACAAAGAAAGACAATGAATGTGCAGGGTACGATCCTTTTACAGCGTTCATTCATTCATCATTAGCTGTTTGGTCAGGGTCAGGGTTTGGTCAGGGCCTCGAGGGTTTGGTCAACTGTTTGGTCAGGGCCTCGAGGGTTTGATCAACTGTTTTGTCAGTGTCTCGTTGGTTTGGTCAACTTTTTGTGCAATGCATTTACAGAGTTCATTCATTCATTAATCATTAGCTGTTTGGTCAACTGTTTGGTCAGGGTCTCGATAGATTAAATTAGGCTACCATTAATATAGACTGTATTGGGAAATTCATTTGAAAATATTGCAGACAAATGCAAAAAACCTAAGCACAAGTGGAATTTAAAAAACAGTCCTGTGCACATCACTAGATACCAATTATGAACTTGAGTGATGTAGCTGAGGTTGAGGCTGACATGCGGACAGTGCTGGCATTTCTTCCTGTGTTTCCCTTCAAGTTTAGGCCACACCCACGTCAAGGTTAAATCCAAGTACAGATACAGATACAGATATTTGGAGCGCCAAACAGATACAGATAGTGGCATTGTGTTACTCCACTAGTGGAGACATGGAGCTATTTACAATGCTGAGATAATATATAAGAATATACACACAAGCTTGTCTACTTCAGGAAAAGTTTCCTGCTGTCTCATATCTTTCACAATAGCGGTGGGTCGAAAAATAGTCTGTCAGTCTCCTACCAAATATGACACTGAGACAAACAACTTGGCATCTCACTAAGACACAAGGCTCCTCAAAGGAAATTTACATGCTGTGATATGTCACATTCAACCCATGACACTGTCTTCTCACAAATAGCTTTTCCTATAGAAACCTGCCTGTTTCCAGCCGAAAGCTTTCACTTCTAAATGAGTCCTGCTGAGCCAAACCTTCATTGGTGCCTTCGATCAGTGTACAGAAGTTCACACATCCATGAGATGGAACTGTCCATGACCTTCAACCCTGCGTTCTTCCTGTTTCCAAACACTTGAGAGTGCCTCTATAGTCTGAATGCTTTTCAGCCAGCTGTGAAGATAAAAGAGAAAGAGGGAGAAAAAAAACTCTTGTCTTGTTTCTCACAATCTGCTTTTCACTAGAGAGCAGCCACTCTGTTTTCGTCTCAGTGCAAAAAATAAACCTGACACCATTGTGCTGAAAGCGGCCTGGCATTTACTAAAATGGGCTCCACTGTTTATAAATTGCAAATCGATATTAACGATCGAGCCCCCTCCTCTACTTTTCTTCAAGGCAAAGATGTCACACAGCAATACAGCATTGGCAGGTTAAATCCAACTGTAGTCACAAAACTGAGCATGGACAAACATTACCATTAAATAGATCTTTAAAGAAAGAAAATATACACAAAAATATATACAGGAAGAAAATAACTTAATATTATATTATATTACATATATTATTGTGTTGGGTGGGACAGTGGCTTAGAAGGTCACACTTTTGCCTCGCACCTCCGGGGTTGGGGGTTTGAATCCCGCCTCTGTGCTGGGTGAAGCTTGTATGTTTTTCCTGTGCTTCGGGGATTTACTAGGGGATTTACTAGGTACTCCGATTTCCTCCCCCAGTCCAAAGACATGCTTTGTAGTCTGATTGGCATCTCTAAATTATCCGTAGTGTGTGATTGTGCCCTGCTGTGAGTTGGCATCCCATCGGCTTGCATCCTGAGTCCCCTGGGATATCCTCCAGGCTCCCTGTGACCCTGTGTAAGATAAGCAGTACAGAAAATGGATGGATGGATATTAGATTAGATTAGATTTTAAATATATGATTTATATACTGTATAAAATGAATCACAAGTCGCTAAGCCTGAATTCTGGGGAAAAACAAACAGAAACAAAATTATTGTTGGGACTTGGTCTTAACATTTGCTCCAAAATGTTTAAATCCATAGACTGTCTTCTAGCCCGGATGAGAAAGTTATCCAGTTCCATGAAGTACTTCTGAATATCAACAGATAACCTAACATTTTTGCACCACAGCACATTATCTACATGTTCTAATCCCCATACATTTATAAATGTCAACATTCAATATACAGTAGCTATAGTACAATGAAAACTAGACTTGACGACTTCTTCTTCTTCTTCTTCTTCTTCTTCTGAGCTAATAGATTCCCAAAGGGAGAAAGTGAAACAGATAACAAGATTGTGTGTTGTATGTGTGCGTACACATACAAATTGATCTGTTACTTTAGTCATTGTCTCTGAGCTCGAGGGATGTCCATCTGGGTTAGCCTCCTTCTGCCACAGATCGATACTTTCCCCGAAGAGTGGAGTACACACACACACACACACACACACACACACACACACACACACACACTATTAAGCCAGGTAACAGATTACCAGGATATAGTTGTTGTTTCTATCAAAAATAAAAAGTTAAAAAGGTAGCTCTGTTTGAGATTAATTAATAATGGGAAATGGCTAATTCCAACAACTCAACTCCTGTTTAGTTTAGATTAGACTCTGAAGTGCAGAAAATAAAGGTAAAGGAGTACAAATACATTGACTTTTTAATCTCCCAGCCATCAGTGGGTCCTGGCTTACAATTGCCATTCTTATAACTAGGGGAAAGCTGGTATAATTGTAATAACTGTTGCTCAGAATTAAGTGCCTTAAAAATGACTTCAGTTAAAGACTTTATTCTTATCATGCACATTTGCTTATTATATCAAGTGCAAGTTTACCCATATCGTCAATGAGTACTGTGCATTTTCACTGAAATCAAAAGGTGTCCCATGGTACAATGCAGTGTTACAAGTTTACTGCTTTGTTACAATTGTAACTTATGATATGGTGCAATTGTACAATTACATGTACATCAGGTTAAAAAAAAAATAAAAAAATTCAATGCAGCGAGATTCTAGTGGGATGTATTTTTTTTTAATGAACACAAATGTTTGTGTCATGTCAGTTCGTTAAATATCTAATGGTAAATGCGTATAAATTAATAACTGTAAATGATTATAAGTTTGAATATGAATAATTAAATCATTTACAGTACATTAGTATTCATCTACATTTAACATTAGATATTTAAGAAACTGGTGAAATAGTGACGCAACTAGTCATTATTTATAGAAAACTAAAAGTTGATGATATTGTGCATATGTGAATTGTGCTTTACTGTATTTATAACGGCTCCTTTAATCAGCCTGCAGGATATCGCTTTTCTTAATGATTTTATTTTCTTTCTCCTTCTGAAAATGCTTTCCCAAGTAGTGTGTGTAGTCAAGGTTTTACCACCCAGAACAAGTATGTGGTTGCGTGCCTCTTCTAAAGTATTCATTAGACTGGGCGAAATTTATTACACTACCACTTAGTTTGATGAAAGACAGTAGGTAATTCGCCAAGTAATTTTCTCAGAGGAGGATGGAGACAAACAGTGACATGGCCAATCCAGACCGAAATAAAATCACAGAGGAGCGCCTGTAAAATAGGAAATTACCTCAGGACCCCATGTAAATTGAATCCAAACCGGATAGAGCTAAAATTGAACATAAGTGGTTTTCCACAAATATCTCCAGCAAGAGTGGATGAATCACACATTTATTTATTTATTTTTTTCCAAATGGACGCTGAAAAGTGACATGAATGGATATAATAAAGTTTGTTGTAACAGCAAATCTGTTAAAATCACACCTTTCCTTAAATTTGATCCACTGTAGTTATTGAATAATTAATTGTGGGTCCTGAAAAATACTTTCGACAATGTTTGTGAGTGGAGAGGTAGAAGGAAAATAAGACCATTGTCTTAAAATAAGACCATTGACCAAGTATTAATTAAGTGAGTGAAAGTTATATGATGGTCAGAGAACTTTGCTTATGGAAAGTAAGAGGTGGACGGGACTGAGCATGATTCAGAGACCTTTTTGGGAGCCGAATCTGTCAAGAAAAGCCCAAAAGGGTTGGACACTGAATGTTGGAAGAACTCACCAGGAACAAAAATGTTATCTCTGGCCAGCTGTCCAGAAAAGTTGACCAATGAGAGAAAAGAAGAGAAAATACACACAGGTGAATGATATTATATCATTACATCATGGTGCTGTTAAATTCTCGATTTCGACTGGTCAGATGGATTGACTTATTTTTATATTTATATAATTAATGTGCTGGGTCTATTACATTGTTGTCTCTATAGTAACAGCTAATAAAGAGACTTGTGTGGCAAACTCTCCACATAAATGTGTAATCGTTTATGGTTCCTTTGAGGAGATGTTTATTTAGCATTTTTGGAAGTAGTCACCACTGTGTTTGCTTTGTAGCAGTTAAGGCTGTTCCTTTAATTTTTGCAACATGGGGAATCTTCACAATGGAGGACTTAGCCCTTTGTGGTTTTTCTGTAGTATGACAAGCAATTTCTGTCTTATTAACTTTAAGAGAGAGAAAAAAGAGAGGCTGGTGAGGGAACAACCATTTATAGCTGTTATAATGTAAGTGATAAAAGGGAACTAACCTGTCTCATGGATGTTTCACAACATTTATTATAACTATAAATATATAAAAAGAACATCCATCCATTTTTTGTGCCACTTATCCTACACAGGGTCCTGGGGAGCCTGGACCCTATCCCAGGAGGACTTGGGGCACAAGGCGGAGGACACCCTGAAGGGGGTGCCAACCCATCACAGGGCACAATATCACACACGTTCACACACTATGGACAATTTGGAAATGCCAATCAGCCTAAAACACATGTCTTTGGACTTGGGAGGAAACCGGAGTACCCAGAGGAAACCCCCAAAACATGGGGAGAACATGCAAACTCCACACACACAAGCTGGTGGTGGGAATCAAACCCTGGAGGTGCAAGGCCAATGCGCTAATCACTAAGCCACCATGTTCCCTGTAAAAAAGTACATGTATTGTTTAATAAATAAAAATTGGGCATGCCGTTAAATTTATCTTTGTGGTAGTAACAGATACCGTGCCCTCCAGTAATATTGGCACTCTTTATAAATATGAGCAAAGAAGGCTGTGAAAAATTGTTTTTATTGTTTAACTTTTTGATCTTTTCTTGAAAGAAAAATCACAAAAATTCTCTGCTCTTGTGGATATCAAACAATTGCAAACAAAACACAGGATTATATATATATATATATATATATATATATATATATATATAAAAAAAACCTCTTTGTTAAAT
>JANDJT010000021.1:21147735-21151795 GCA_024331685.1 Stegophilus panzeri | reverse complement strand
AGTAATATATTTACAATGTTTACTAATATATTACCCTCTTTTTAATGGACCAAAGGTAATAATTCATATAGTCCAGTCAGCTGCATTCAGTTCTTGGGGTGTTTTGCCTTCAGAAATTAAAACGCAGTTCAGTTGGATTCATCAGGCAATTGACTTCGCCATTGCAGAACAATTAACTTCTTTGCCTTAAAAAAGTATTGGGTTGATTTCGATGTATGCTTTGGATCATTGCCCTTCTGCACTGTGAAGCACCGTCCAATGAGTTTCAAAGCATTTGCCTGAATGTGAGCAGATAATATATCCCTATACACTTCAGAGTTCATCCTGCTGCTTTTGTCAGCAGTCACATTAGTCACATCAGTAAATACAAGGGAACCAGTTCCATTGGCAGTCATACATGCCCATGCCATAAGATGATTTGGTATGCTTTAGATCATGAGCAATTCCTTCCCTTCTCCATACTCTTCTTTTCCCATCATTCTGTTACAAGTTGATCTTTGTCTTCTCTGTCCATAGGAGGTTGTTCCAGCATGGTATGGGCTTTTTTTTTTTTTTTTTTTAGATGTGTTTGGTAAACTATAATTTGGTCTTCCTGTTTTTGAGGCTTACCAATGGTTTACATCTTGCTGTGTAAACCCTCTGTATTTAACTCTGGTTCAGTCTTCCCTTGATTGTTGACTTGGACACAGCTACACTTCCTTCCTGGAGGGTGTTCTTGATCTGACTGTGGAGGGATTTTTCTTCACCAGGGAAAGAATTCATCTTTAATCTTCCACAGTTGTTTTCTGTGGTCTTCTGGGCCTTTTGGTGTTTCTAAACTCACCAGTGCATTATTTCTTTATAAGAATGTACCATACATTTGATTTGGACACACACCTAATGTTTTTGCTGTCTCTCTGATGGGTTTGTTTTGATTTTTTCAGTCTAATTATGGCTTTCTTCACTGCCAGTGACATCTCATTGGACTTCATACTGAGAGTTAACAGCAACAGATTTCTAATACAAACGACACACTTGAAATCAGCTCTTTTATCTGCTTACTCTGAAGTGAAATTAGAGTAAAT
The DNA here is from genome assembly GCA_024331685.1 of Stegophilus panzeri. Classification (NCBI taxonomy): domain Eukaryota; kingdom Metazoa; phylum Chordata; class Actinopteri; order Siluriformes; family Trichomycteridae; genus Stegophilus; species Stegophilus panzeri. Next base: position 21,150,731 of record JANDJT010000021.1, on the reverse strand, counting down.
AACACACACCTGCCCTGGAACAGCTGAGCAGCCAACTGTCCATGTATAATGTAATATAGCCACAAAAACGGTAATGTCCAAATACTTATGGACTTGACTATACGGTATGTATTACTTGCTTATAAGCAGTTATTTATTTACTGAGCCTTAAAATGAAAGTGTTACTAAGATCACAGCTGTAAAGCAGAATCATAATGAGATGGATATTTTAATTAGGTTAAGCTTTCGCACTAGTAAGGCACAGATGCTCAGTTTTACTCTTGATCAAGGGTCTTGACCCTCAACTGTTCAGATTTATACAGTACCTGGATGGCATTCTGGCTCATTTATGCATCTCTTAAGTTTAAACTTTTAAACTTCAGTTTAAAAATATCTTACTGTGCCCAAACCATCACATTCTTCTAAAATGGAAGCATGGATATAAAAAGTGAAAATGTGGCCTTATTAGATCTTTCTATTGTGCTGAATCGCCTGCCTTTTTTTCTTCTCTCAGTCTGTCATCTCAAGGTCTTCAGTAAAGCTGTCCTCTTCCTGCCTTAATATCATCCACAGCCTCATGGTGCAGCATTTCAAATAAGAGACATTGCACCATGCAGCATCTTGGAAACCTCATGTCCTTTTGACTGGTTAGCAGTGACTCTCTGTCACATGGACCCTATCCAAGTCTTTCAACTGCAATTATTATAAAATTCAGTACTTCATAACAATTACTAGCAATATAAGCATAATGTATTGAAGTAAATGTGTGCAAAGTGGGATGTTCCCAGGTGGGCGTGTAAACATTTAATATTTACCATGGGTGTGTTTGCCAATAACGATGAAGTTAAAGAATAGGTTGTTATTTTTAGTGAATAACAAACCACTTAAGTGAAGGACATATGGTACATTACATATGAGCCTATTAAACAGCCGTTCCCTGCTAGAAACTTCCCCGACATAAACATTGACATTACTTTAGAATTACAGACACTGACTCTGAATAAAGACCATCCGGTATCATCATTGTTTTGTCTCAGCAAAGTTATAGTCAGTCGTCCAAACTGGACTTTCTAGATGCGATTTTAAAAAGCCATTTGCAGAATCTCAGCATGTTGAAGACAAATAGACGATGGCATTAAAACAGCAAGAAAACCGTCTGCATCTGATGAACAGTACTTAAAGGCTATTTCCTTAAAGGAAGGAAAGAAATCTAATCAAGCACTCACTCAGCATCTGGCAGAGTCATCTGGCACCAAAGTCGATGTTTTGACTAGGAGAAAATGTATTGTAGGTGTGTGTTTCAACTAAAAATCCATTTTTGATGGAAAGCTAGCAGAGGAAATTGAAGAATATGAAACATAGTGCAGTGACAGAGGTTCCGATTGGAGAATTTTTGGTTTATAAAAACATCAGTGTGTCAAGAAATGTGAGAGACATGGCGATACCTGTCTACCATGAAGCATAGAAGTGTTTATGCCATGGTCTACGGAGCATTTCTGGACAAAATGTTGAAAGAAATTTTAATCAATCAACCATACTTTCAGAAAATAAGTGAGTCAATAGTAGAAATGGTAGAGTGAGCATCACTTTGAAAACTCTCTCTCTCTCTCTCTCTCTCTCTCTCTCTCTCTCTCTCTCTCTCTCTCTCTCACTATCACTTATTCAGGCCCAAGGAGGCAACACAAATACTTTTCAATTCCAGTGGTCTAAGACTTTATTATTTACCTTAATAATATGAAACTTTCATTAATATTAACATTTAATAAGGTAGCAGACATGAGATTATGAAGTATTTTCTATTTTGATATAAAATTTGAAAAATGGGTCACTTTGGCATGGTCTGAATGCAGTGATTAAACGGAAGGATGCATGTCACTTACTCCGCATCCCAACTGGGCGGCGATGTTACTGATGCCAGATAAGCCTATCCAAGAGAAGCGACGCAGAACTCTTTGACTAACAACAAACGTGAGAGACCATTGACAATGTTCACACATATTTATCTGTATCTCTCTCTGTCTTTCTCTCCTCCCACTCTCAGTTCAGCCCCATCTCTCTCCCTCTCAATTAGCATGAGTCACAGAGACCGAAGCCTTTATTCATTAATTTGTCTGGAGGCTGGAAACAAACCGAATGTGTACCGTGCTCTGTGAATTGTGGGATTGATTTCACAGGTGGCTGACACTAAATGGTGAATCGAGGTCATATTCGTTCGTGTAGAGTGCAAAAGGATGACACGAAGAGCTTAAGTTTGTAATGCTGACTGTTGAAGAGTGGAACGATAAATGACGAATTCACACAGTAGAAGATGTGATAAAAGTAGAGAGAGAAAATTATAGGTTCCGTGTATGAAATCTACGTAAGTGAAAGTAAAAAATGATCTACACTTGCTAACACTGTATTTGAAGGGTATTTGATAGTAAGCTAGCGTACGTTCCCAATTTTATGACTTTTTTTTTTGGCGTTTACTTCTAAATTCAGTTATTCATTCTTAATATTGTGTTCATTCTTAGTTCTCTGAGGACAATTTCCATTTGCATGATTTCATTGCTCTAGGGAACAATAGATGGAATATGTGGCACATTGAATTAGTTGCTCGCCAATTGTATGATTGTTCTTGAGTGTTTCCAACAGCTTTCTCATGTTTACACCAGTTGTTCTCTCGAATAAAATATTCCGAGGTGGTCAGATTCTCATTCAAAAAAGTATTTATTTGAATTATGAATTAACATCGTATTGCCTGGTATCGTGATATTTCAGCTGGTATAGTATCATAAGATATGTTTATGGTATCGTGACAACCCTAGAAGGTACACATAGTGTTTCAAAAGAGTGCTATAAATGTAGATTCGATTAACACTTTAGTTTGAGGGCATTGAAATCATTCATTTAGCTGGTATATGGGGTTCATACTGTAAATATGAAGCTGTATTGGAATAATCATTTTAATACCAATGGAAGAAGTAGGTACCATAAGTACACCTCGCAAAAGGTTGATTTCATGTGGACTTTGTACT
>JANDJT010000021.1:21127735-21145235 GCA_024331685.1 Stegophilus panzeri | reverse complement strand
GGAAGGAAAGCATCAGATTTTCGTTGCTCTGTGACAGCTCGCTGACCAGACAACACTGAAAACTTGGGTAGGGGAGGCCCTACAGTAGAACTGGGGGATAACTGCCCTAACAACCTCATGTCCCCTGACACGTCCCTCCACGGCCCCTCAGGACCGCTCCTACTTTGTCTGCATGGCCTTTATGACCATTCTCAGATCATGCCTAGTAGCACCTAGTAACAGCTGCAACTGTGGCCGCCCGGTTCCCCTGGCTCTCCCCAGGGTGAGGCGGGCTGCCACACTTGCTTTCTGTGCTTCCCTCGCACTAGCGCTGGGCCGGACTCGTAGATGCCCGGGCGAACTCGACACGATGGGGCTGAATGCCGGCATATGTCAAGCTCACTCAGCAGGTCTGCTTGGTAGGCCTGCAACACTGCTATTCTATGCTGTGACCCACAAACAAGACCCACTGCCACATAGGCCTTGCCTACCAGCGCCGAGGTGGCCTTACATGGCTTGGATGGCAAAGCCGGCCCTTCTAAATTACCTGCCGTCAATGGTAGCTCGCAAGCGCCTCCTCCACCTTCGGCACAGCTAAATAGCCATGCCGTTCATTCCCCACAACGGCCTAATAATCGGACATCACGGGGTTATAAATACGGCTTTTGTATGGTTTCCCCCAGAAGCGTAATATATCGTCATAAAAGGGGAGTTTTCTGCGGTGTGAGGGAGATTTAGTTTCACTGGAGAGAAAAAACTCGTCCAGCCTTACCAATCACTTCACTCATATTTTGATCTCTTTTTTTTAAAGGGGCAGAAAAGTAAATATATTTTTCTTTCTTTTTTTGGAAAAGATAGAGAGAAAATGAAGAGTCATTTTGTGAGTGTTACACAAATGACTGGCATGCAGTCTTACTGAATATAATAAGGCTGATGGCGCAGTTCACAGGTGTCATTTTTATATCACGTCACCTGATCACGGCAGGCCTATAAATAGGCATGATGTTACACAAGCTTCAGATACCGGTCACACGCTTCCCACAACATTAAGCGCACGAAATGCTGAGTTCCCTTTGAAAGGGAACAGCTAATGTATTCTTTATTAAATCAAAAATTGTTAATGTTGGCTAACACACACACACACACGCACAAAACTTGTGTGTACTTGCTTGATGTGCCTACCCACTTCCCCTCAAAACTGCAGCTTTCTTGGACAATATAACCAGGTAAAAGAGTCTTCTGCCCTTATCCTGATGACATTTTCAGTTTAGCTGTGTCACTCACAGGCCATTCCATTGCCTTTAAATGCCCTGTGTGTGCTGTTTTACTCCTTCTGTGATGGACAGCAGGACATCAATGTCCCTCCTGGGCAAAATCCAATCGTCCAATCAGAATAACAACACTGTGCCGCGGCTGAACAATGTAGCTTTATATTTAGCAGCTTATCGCTGACAGCCTATCTGAGCGCTGACATTTAACAAAGTGCAGTCACAGTCGCTGGGTTTTTCCATTCTTAAAGCAACTGTCTGGTTAAAATTTTTTTCACACAATAAAGAGTTACACCTTAGGCATAATCTGTCTATAATAATAATAATAATAATAATAATAATAATAATAATAAGCCCTCCAGGCTTTTGTAATTTTGCAGTCACAGAAATTAACACAAAATCAAGTAAACTCCATAATATTCTGAGGAGATTGCAATTTTTCAAAATGACTGCAGATTTTCCACAGATTACATCTAAAAGGTCTCATTTACCAACAAACACCACTGCGAAACACCATGCAAAACTATTCTGTACAATTGCAATTTCACCAATTCAAGTGGTTTTCCATGAAAAAGCACAAAAAAACTGAGTTGCATCACAAATTTTGAAAAATTCCGCAGCAAAAGCAAGCATTTTTAGCCACAACGATCAGAAAAAAAAACACACTGTGAAATCCTGTACAGACTGATAAAAGAGTTGGCCATGAATCTGGTAGTAAGATAGCTAGCAAGCCTGGCTACTGGTTGGCACAATTTAATAGTTTAATGTTAGCTAGCTTGCTGATGAGCCTGGTTACTGATTTACCCAAGATATTAGTTAGCGTAATATTAGTTAGCCTGCTAGCACACTGGTTTACATAATGTAATTCAGCATAACGTTAACTAACTTCTTAGGGTACAGCCAGGTCCGTAAGTATTTGGACAGTGACAAACGTTTTGTACTTTTGCCTCTGTACACCACCACAACAGATTTGAAATGACGCAATCAAGGTGTGAGTGAAGTGCAGACTCTCAGCTTTAAATCAAGGGGTTTAACAAAAATATTGCCTTAACTGTTTAGGAATTACAGCCATTTTTTTAAAAAAGTCCCTCCATTTTCATGGCATTTGATTGAATCTGACCAGAACGTATAGCTCTATATGCTTCAGACTTCAACCTGCTACTTCTATCAGCAGTCACAACATCATAAACACCATTGACCCAGTTAAATGTCCATGTGTGGCATAAAACGAGTGGATCACGGGGTGTCAGGAGGTTCCCAGATGATATACCCCTAAGGAGGTTTACCACCACAACAACTAGCGACTACGCCACCCTGGTTTAATTACCTGGGAAAATAACCAATAAGGACACAGGTTCAATATTTCACACATAGAAACACTGAGACGTGGATATGGTTCTGCAAATATTTGTCTTTATTACATCACAATAAAGAATTTAAAAAGAGAAAGAACCTCCAATATAATTAGCAGGAATAAAATGCCAGGCAGACAGCACCAAGCTGTTTTTCATTTTTTTAATGAAACAAAGTAACACTGAGCTGGGGCTTACCAGTAGTTAGGCAGGCTAGATACAGGACTTTGTCGTCTACACTAATAAAGGCCCACATGTGCACCAAATCACCCTCTCACACACTCCAGTGAGATCCACTGCAAAGATCTACACATAGCACCACACAGACACGGCTAGCCTGCCCATTCTGAGCCCCCAGCTCCTAGCAAAACACAAACGTCAATTACACAATGCAAAAAAAATAATAATAAACACACACAAATCAAACCAAATGTGAGTGAAATAAATTATCCCAAAATAATCTTGTCATGGGCACTGTTTACAAAATTAAGATACAAAAAGGAAACAAAAAAAACAAAGTAGAATACAAAAAAAGAATCAAATGGAATACAAAGGAAAACTGACACTCAAATCTGAGAGTATCAACTTCCAATAGTTAGTGGCACCACCGCAATGAATTCAATCCACTTGGGTACCAAAAACTCAATAGAAGCGCTAATGAAAATAAAAATAAAAGTTTAAAAGAACTAATCTACATACTTTTAATGGTGGCCATAGAGAATTGAGTGGGTTTTACATACCAGCGTGCGGAGATCATACCATCTATACAGCAGCCAACTTCTAAGTTTACTAGATGAGACATTAAGACACAGATCATGCACCTGTGCAACATACTGAACATGCCTATGATGATAAACAAACAAAGGAGAGCAGCAGTGACCACGCATGCAGCGTAGTGTATGCAGTCAGTTCTTTAGTGTAGACTCCGATAAATGATAATCAGCCGCACTGTGCAGCACAGCGAGCTCACCCGAGCAGACACCACTTCCCCAGGAAAATATTACAATTAATGATGTACAAGCAACACTAAGCAAGAGTCCAGAACCTCGAAACAAACACGTACCTCTGACGCAGGGGAGCAAAATCCCGGAAACAGCGATCAGCTGACTAGTGATGCACAGGCCAGCTGGCAAGGCGACGCCTTTTTATAGTTCCACTAAATGAGGCCCAATAAGGAATAAATGCCAAAAGGGGCGTGAAAATCACACAGCCTTGACGGTAGAGACAAATAACAGCGTCTCACCACACATGCCATAACACTTCCTCCACCATATTTGACAGATGATGTGGTATGCTTGTGATCATGAGCCCTTCCTTTTCTTCTTCATACTCTACTCTTCCCATCATTATGGTACAAGTCAATCTTGTCTTTCATCTGTCCAAATAATTGTGCGAATTCATCTGTGTGAATTTGTAGATGTTTTCTAGCAGTCTAATCTGGCCTTTGTGTTCTTGAGTGTTAGCAGTGGTTTGCATCTTGATTTAAAATATCTATATTTACATTCGTGAAAGCGTCTCTTGATTGTAGGCTTTGACAATGATACACCTACTTCCTCCAGAGGATACTTGACTTGGCTAAATGAGGTGAAGGGTTTTTTTTTCAACAAGGAAAGAATTCTGCATTCATCCACTTTAGTTGTCTTCTCTGGTCTTCCAGGCCTTTTGGTGTTGTTGAGCTCGCCAGTGCATTCCTTCTGTTTAAGAATGTACCAAATTGTTGATTTGGCCACTCCTAAAGTTTCTGCTGTCTCTCTGATAGGTCTGTTTTGTTTTTGTTGTTGTTGTTGTTGTTCTTGTTACTGTTGTTGTTTTTCAGCCTAACGATGGCCTCTGTCACTTGCATTGACACGTCTTTGAACTGCATATTGAGAGTCCCCATGAACAGTACCAAATGCAAGTTCAACACTTGGAATCAACCCGAGTCCTTTGTATTGTATTTGAACTGTTTTGTTTTTTTTATTCTCACACCTATTGTAATCCATCTGTAACAGTCCATAAATCCACAGTACTTCCATTGTGTTTGTGTTTATCTACACAAATCCTAGAAATGTGTGAAATAGAAACAACACATACTGACCACTGACTCATGTTTGATACCCAAGGCAGATTCAAAGATTAGTGCTCTTTTTCTAAAAACTAAGAGTCAACCTCAATGAATCTTACACAACTCTTTCAGTCTCATATTTTTTTTTAAACAATGACACTAGCTTATTTTCTGCCCGAACGATCTCTTCTTTATTTTGTGTCTTTTTTTCGCTTTTTCCTCTCACTTCCCTCTGCCCTCATTCAGTTCCCTTGTCTGTCCTCCTGTCTCCCCTTTGAACTCCCCTCTCTCTGTTCACATCATTGGTATTCCAGTCAGCTTGTGTAGGAGAGAAAATGTCATTGAGAATGCAGACGAAGGCTCTAGATCGTGGCTGGAGGTACAAATGGCAAATTAACAGAATCCTAATTAGGCTCATTACTGAGAGCTATGAGGCGTAGACTGGAACTTCCTCATTTCTAACACCACCCTCCACTTAGTTGCTACTCATCACGCACACACACACACACACACACACACACACACACACACACACGTGGCATCTTACAATTTGTATTATGTTTTCATACCTCATAAGTCTTACATGATTTTTATATCAACCATATCGAATAGTTATCCTTTGATCAAAACACAAACAACACTCATTATCCCTGATACACACACACACACACACACACACACACGAATGTTTAATCACTCTGGATGCAAAAGACAACAATTTAAATTTTACTTTGTCTCTCTGAGTCAGATCAGAGTGTGAAGTACAGCTGTAGAAAAAAGAAACATAGTGGGAAAGTGTCAAAATTCTGTTCCAGGATAAAAATGATGGCTCTCACGCACCTCTCCAGGGACTTTTTAAATGAAAAGTTAGCTGGAATGGAAAATGTGTCATAAGCGTGTCTTGTGTGTAAAGGGGTGGAATTTATTGCCTTCTTTTTTTGGACTTGATGCAAAAATCTTGGACTTTTGTATTACATTTATGTTGGATAGAAACAATGGTTAGGGTTAGATTCAAGCATAAGTGCATTAGTACACTTGGGAGATGTTATAGAATATTAAAAAATAATGTGATCATACTAAGTAAGAATTAAAACACAATGGATAGCGGGTACGGTAGCTTAGTGGTTAGCGATTTTGTCTCACACCTCCGGGGTTGGGGGGTTTGATTCCCACAGCTGCCCTGTGTACACGGAGCTTGAATGTTCTCCCCATGCCTTGGGGGTTTCCTCCGGGTGCTACGGTTTCCTCCCCCACTGTAGGCTGATTGGCATTTCCAAATTGTCTGTGGTGTGTGAATGTGTGTGATTGTGCCCTGTGATGGTTGGCGCCCCATCCAGGGTGTCTCACACCTAATGCCCCGAGTCCCCTGGGATAGGCTCCAGGCTCTCCGTGTCCCAGTGTATGATAAGCAGTACAGAAAATGGTTTGATGGAAAACACAATAGGAACTGCTGATATAGGAGAATAATCAACAACAGGATCGTGTAACATGTTATACATGTATATAACATTGATTATTTTCAGATAACAGCATGTTTTATTTCTCTTACACCTCAGCAAATTACCAACAGTGAAAAAATATTACTTATTAAAGTAAGGCACATTGTACTTTTCAGTCAATTTATAGATGCATTGTGGATTATGGATTCAAAACTTTATCACTTTCATTCTAGCAGCTACCAAAAAACTACAAAGTACAAAGTCCTCCAGCCTGAAGCCGTTCCCATGATGAAAAACTTAATTGAAATGTTACAAAGACTCATTCCAAAATGCTAAACAAATGTCTTCTCACAGGAAACATCACCATATCAACAATTACACACATTTATTTTTAGCAGTGTATCCATTCATTAGCCTTACATATGTCTGTTATATCATGTCCCTGTATTCACACTTACTATAGAATTATTCAGTGCTGTGGTATAAATTTTAATTACATATGAATGTTAAACTTGATAATCTGTTTGATGTGAAAGCTTAACTATTGTGTGTGTTATTACAATAAAACTAATTAAAAATTAGTTTATTAATTGTAAATTCATTGTGCTTGAAAATGTATTTATGCAAATTAGTGTATATTGTTTCATTTGTATATTTTAAATATGCAAATATTTCAGCATCCAATGTAAATGTACTGACACAATTTTCCTTAAAATGGAGCTCATGATGAGGACCTGCCTCATTCAGTTGTGCATAAATGGTATAATGAACATGTGAGAAAATCGATTATGAACATATATACTGTATAAAGTGTTTTGGGAGAGGTTGGTATTTTCAGATAGGTTTTCTTTGAATCAGTGTGGTTTCCCAGTGCAAGAAATTTGGAGATCTATATATTCTGAATGATACATGATCATATTAAGCTATTCCTTTTCACACTTCTACCTTATTTTCTTCTATCTATCTATATTCATATCTCCATGTGTGCAGGATTTTGCTGAGATAGTAAAACCAGCAGCAAAAAAAATTATAATGAAAGTAATGCCATTGAAAATAAAAATGTGAGGTTGCAGGAGGAAAACTGGATATTAAACAAGACAGTGTGCTTTTAGAAAAATAATCAGTGATGAGTTACTGATACCAACGTATTGTTTTTATTATTATTATTTTATCATCCATTCATCCACTCATTTTTCATACTTCTTATCCTACACAGGGTCATGGGGAGTCTGGAGCCTATCCCAGGGAACTTGGGGCCCAAGTCAGGGGACACCCTTGATGGGGTGCCAACCCATTGAAGGGACAATCACACATTCATTCACACACTTGGATAATTTACAGTAGAGATGCCAATCAGTACCCAGAGGAAACCCCCGAAGCACAGGGAGAATATGCAAGCTCCATGCACACGGGGGCAGAGGCAGGATTTGAACCCCCAACCCCGGAGATGCGAGGCAAACGTGCTAACCAATAAACCACCATGCAATGTGTGTTTTATTCTTCTTACACCACAGTGATTTGCCAAGTACATTTTAAAATTTATTAATGAATAATGCATTATGATTTTTTAAGTTTTTATAATCATAATTAATGCTATGGTACGTCCACAAGACAAGTTAGTTCCTGTTATCACTTACATTATAACAGTTATAAACAGTCATTACATCACTAGCCTGTCTATTTTCCCCATCACTTAATAGACAAAAAAAGACAGCATGTCATGTTATCTAGAAACTACAAGGCAGAAAGTCCTCCATGCTGAAGACTTTCCCATGGCGGAAAACTTACTGGCTGTTATAACAAACCAACATTGGAGACTCCTTTCATAATATTACATAAACACCGCCTTATAGAAAATGTCACCATATCAGCGATTGCACATTTTCTTTGTTAAATAACATCACAGATTTTATCTGTTTATTATTAGTCATAAATAATATGGAGGGTCTGCCATACAAGTCCTTCTAAATTAGCTGTTTCTATAGAAACAATAATGTAGTACAGTGAATGAGCAAAATTTTTATAAACCTATCATTTGAAATACTGTTATAGAAAATGTATCAACACTTCTGACCAATCAGCTTCAAGAATTCAACAGTGCTGTGGTATAAAGTAAAAAAAAAAGAAAGAAAGAAAATAAAGACACAGGTTGAATTCAATATGCAGTGGGTGTAAAGCCTATTTTGTGTGTGTGTGTGTGTGTGTGTGTGTGTAGGAGAAACAAATGTGTAGTAATTTATGTGCTATTCTGTGTCTGAATGTGTTTTCATGTGTGAGGCAAATACATTGATCATCAAATAAATAGCATTCAAGGCCAAAAAGGTGTTTCCATTTAAAAAAAAGAAAAAAAAAAAAGAAAACTCATTTGCTCATCTTTTTTGGAATGCCTGTATGTCTGCGCAATATATCTGAAATGCATCTTCTCAAATGAATAGAGCATATCCCTGAAAAAAAAAATTACCATTTCTCACAGCTGCCAACATACAACAAAAATACCCTTCAGAGTAGAAGATATTCACCGACAGTGCACTATTTATACTAATATGGGTGTTTCATTTGCAGGTATTTGCACACATGAATCACAACCTCTCTCTTTTTTTTTTCTTTGTGGATGATGACAGTGAGATGCAATGATGAATAGGACCTGTGAGACTTCACCTCCGCTCTACCTCGATTTGTCATGTGTGCCTTTCCTTTCCAAAACCAGCTACTAAATGGGGGCATGAGTCACAATCAGCAAGGCATAATCCTGCTTCAAAGCTTGGCATTCTCAAACAAGGACAGGTCTCCTGCAGAACAAATCTCCCATAATGCTCCCTGTGGACCTGGGCTTAGCTGCCAGAGCCAGGACAGAAAAATGTACAACTACATCCTTTGGGTTGTGTTCAGAGTTGACTGAGGATTTAATACCAAAAAATGTTCACATCAGTATTCAAACTTCAGATATAGCTACAGACTTAAATGACTTGTTTAGACAATTGCACGAGACTTGCATGTGTAGGGCGCAGTTTGCTGAAAACAGTTCTGGGAAATATGTTCTGGGCTGTAAACACACTAAAAAATTTTTTACAAACTGTAGAATGCTATTTGAGGCCAATCTTAAATACATAAATTACACTATTAATTAAGTTACAGTGTAATTACAGGGCAATTTAAAGTCTTTGAAAAGGCTTATGATCGAACAGAGAAGATCAGAGGAGACATGATATTATATTTGACACTAAAGAAAAAAAAAACACCATCTCCTTCTTCAGTCTGTGTTTTCTATACCTGATTTTTTTTGTGTGTGTGTGAATGTGTGTGCTTATAAGCAAGTGCTTGGTCTAGACACTATTGAAAAACCATAGTCTCAGAAACTTTTACTCAAGAACATTATGACAATCAAAGCTACATGCAGATGCTTTGCATAATCTGAATGACACACCCAGAATATCGACCTGTGCATAACCTGACTCTGAATACGCTGAATATTCCCTGCATAAATATAAACATAACTTTTGGATGCTGACTCTGAATACATCCTTTTGTGTTTCATACTTCCTTTGAGATCCATGATTCATTTTTGATTGCACTTATCATGGCAGGAAGCTTCAGACACAAACAGTGTGACAAAATGACTTTGGGGAGCTCCTTCAAATGAGTTCCAGAAGGTACCAGCAGTCCAGTTGTAACAATTATTACCATTTGTTCCATTATCAAAATGTATTACTGAGGTCACAGCACCAGAAAATAGATTTCACGCACAGTGGGCTTGGATATTCTTCAAAATTCGCATTTGTCTTTCTATTTTTTTTTTTCCTTTTTCTTTTTTTTTTTTTTTGGCTGTGCCTGCAGTTTCTTTAAAAAGCACCTGGGTTTTGATATCATAAATAATGTGTTGCATCCAAAGTGAAGCAGCATGCTGGAAAATTGAACACATTGGACATACAAATCAAAACAGGCCAAAGAGGCCTTGGAAGCTGAAAATTGTCTCGGAGGCTAACACACAACTCTTACAGCCAAAACATACACACCTCTAGCAACAACACTGTGGCATAATATCAACTAATGCAAATCACCAGACAAAACAAAATGTCAGAGTATGGTATTAATTATGGCTTCAAAGTGGAGTAAAGACTTAATGAGGCGTACACCACATGCTTCATTAACTTGCGATAATATTATTTTGTAGCATGTGCATTACAGTCAGTAATGATTCTGGACTTAACAGCAGCATCCTAGTACAGGAAATCATACAGATGTGCTACATGAAAGGCAACATGCTTGTAATCCACCTTGTAATCTTGTAATCCATAGTGAGCCACACTGTGCTTCTCACACTGTGCTACACACACCGCTACTTTACTTTAGCAAATATACTGTCAACTGAAAAGGTGCAATATTATCGAACTAGACTGCAGGTCTGCAAATAGGATAGCAGGCAGAGAGGGATTCTGATCAATAAACATGTAACCTTGCAGTCAAGGTCAACTGGTACTCTCTCTTTCCTCCAGCAGCCTCGCTCCGGCTTAATTAAATCTGTTTAGCCGTGACTCGATCTCACCTTTATATGTCTGAAAGTGATGCTAAAGCATCTGTTATTGGAGCTACACTCAGAAAAGGAGCAAAGGGCCAATGCACAAGGTAAGCTGTAGCCTTATTATCTAATAGTAATGATTAAAGACCACCTCAACGTTCACTCAGATCATTTGAAAAAGCATAGGTACATTTGAAATATTTTTGATTCGATGTTTCACTAGCATATGAGCTGATTTTTAATACTTTTGCTTAGGAGTCATGTTGAAGCATATTCCAACTGCAGTACTATAATACACCTACTGCACTTACAACATTCAAGTCAGACAGCATGGACTCAGTGTTCGGGAAATAAACTAGAAAAATACTAATACTTCGTAGTACGTTCTTAGTTACTACACATAAAGTAAATAAGAATATATTACAACTTTCACAAATGCTTGTACGATCATGAATTAAGCCTTGTGCTAAGGTTTAAAGCGTATGCCTCAACAGCTATCTGAGTCATATATGGATAGCTATTAATAACAGTAATCGTTTGGTACTGACCTAACGATTTGCATTATACCACAGTACTGTTGAATTCTCACATCTGATTGGTCAGAAGGTGATTTATGTTCTATGACAGTAGTTCAGTCAAAACTCGAGTTTCCATTAATCTTAATATATTATACTTTCTATAGTAAGCTAAAATATTAATTCACATGGATGCTCCCCATAATCCAAGACTACTGAATAAAAAAACAAATCACAAATGAAGAAAAAAGTGTAACATATAAGAAAAAACATATTGTTATAGATACTGTATAACTTGTTTATTTAACATTTATGGAAGGAGTCTCCAGTGTCTTGGTAAGGATATGTAGGTTTTCCACTACAGGAAGGTTTTCAGGACAGATGATTTCCGGTTTCTCGGTCACATGAGAAGCAGATTTTTTCGTATTAACTTCACAAAAGTATGTGTCATTCTTTAATACATAAAAATTGTAATTGTTGTTCTCCGCTTGATATATCACTTTGCTTGTATTTCCTCATTTGTAAGTCGCTTTGGATAAAAGCATCTGCTAAATGAATAAATAAATGTTGGTATATAAATTTTTGTAGCCAAAATGCTTGATTTTGCTGTGGCTTTTTTCAAAATTTGTGATGTAATTTGTGAAGGAAAATTTCTTGAACTGGTGAAATTGCAATTGCATGAAATTGTTTTGCATGTACTCATGTTTGACGCAGGTGAAATAAAGAGTGCTTTGACTGAATGCGCATTGTGATGACATCACATGACACGACTTTGCCCAAATCTGCAGAAAATAGGCGGTAATTTTGAAAAATTGCAAGCTCCTCTGAATATTGCTGAGTTTGCTTGATTTTGCGCTAATGTCCGCGATCGCAAAATCCTGGTTATGTTATGTACAGTATTGTAAATCCTTATTTACTACTGTGTTTCTATTTAAACATTCAAATGCTGTCAAAAAAAATCACCTTTAAAGCCTTTATATTTTAATTCTTCTGACCCAATTACATTATGTATAATAACTTTATTGGACCAAGTGACGATTGCTGATTGTGGTAAAAAGCTAAAACTAGGCTACATTTTACCCAATGTTGTTTTTAATGAAAATATAGGAATACTATTCAAAAATACAAGACCTCAAATGAGGCTTTGTACAGAGATAAGAATTTGTGTACATACTGTATACCTCCACAATAAAGATAATTACTCAGGAAGAATGATTGTGTTTCAAATTCATCGATTCACCCTTTATTGTACGATTTCATCGTCCGTTCTGTTTCGCTAATAACTCTAGTGAAGTTAAATAAAGCACAGACTGATAAATAGCTTGTTCATTGTGACTCCACAGCAGTATACCCTGTCCTCATTCTTTCTACCTGTCTCTGTCACACACACACATATGCACTATGATGCAATCAGAGCAATGCTTTTGTAAAGCCTCGTCATTAATCAGGCCACTGTGCTGCCGAACATCATCGATTCTCTTCAAGCAGACTGATGATATTTACTCAGGAAAATGGATGTTAGGACGCTGACTGAAATCACAAATACAATTCACCGGCAAATAACGAACAGCTTTAGTGGCCCAGATTTACTGTCGCTCTCCGTATGTCTCTAGGTAAATATTGATCCCCAACCTAATACAGCAAAAACCCACCAGCTTTCTCTCTTCTCTTATTCTTTTTGCATTGAGGTATTATTTATCTCTGCTAGACATTTTCTCTCATCACTCATCCCTCAGCTCTACACTTTTTATCTATTAGCAAGGCCTTGTCTGAGACTGGACCCAGTGTAATATGATGCAAGCTCGAGCAGATCTAAATGCATGGGATTAAGCTACAGAGGTTAACCATGGCCAGTCAGGGAGAAGGACATTGATTTTCTGATTTCTTGTGCACCACATCCTTTTATCCACCAGTACGCAACATGAATATTCAGACGTGCACCTGCAGCTTGAGTAAGGGGCTCTCTACATCCAGCCAGGCAAGGCTGTCGAAAATATACATCTGAACAATATGCAGTTTTACGATTGAGATGAATTTTTAAGAGTGGCTAAAATTGAATGGCTGCTGCAGAATATTGATTACAGTTAGGGAAGGTTCGGACAGGGACAGATATTCAGTTACAGGACTTCTATCTGTATCATTGTTTCTACTGCCAACTGACACTTAAGAGCCTGGAAATGGAAGGAGGACTATTTTCCAAAGAAGAGAAGCAAAAAATTACACGATTCATATGTTTCAATTACACTTGGTTAGGGTTTTTTTAATCCTCAAATGTGATTCTTCACGATTCATTTAATTTCACATATGATTTTACACATGGTTCATTTATTGTCACATGTGATTCTTCACATGATTCATTCATTTCCATATGTGATATTTTTTATGTGACTCATTTATTTTCACATCTGATAGTTTTTTTACACAGAATTCATTTATTTTCAAATGTGATTCTTCACATGACTCAATCATTTTAATGTGATTCACACGACACTTTTACACAGGATTCATTTATTTTCACGTGATTTTTATTATTCATTTTCTGCATGTGCTTTTTGCATGTTGCATTTATTTTTCACAAGATTCATTTATGTTTTTACATAGGATTCTTTACAAAGATTCATATATTTTTACATGATTCCTTATTTTCATACGATTCTTCACATGATTCATTTATTTTTAACAACTGATTTTATACATCATTTTTTCCACGTGATTTTTCACACGCATAATCGCATGATTCACGTGTCAGATTTACATGTGGTTTTTAGACACATCACATGTTACGTTTCACACATTTTTAACCTGTAGGGCATGTGGTTTTTTTTCGCATGTAACTTTCTCAAATTAACCTTTTTTTCACATGTGATCCCATAGGGAACATAGGGATGTGTGTGCGTGCGTGTGTGTGTGTGTGTGTGTGTGTGTGTGTGTGTGTGTGTGTGTGCATCTGTGTAAGAGAGAGAGAGAGAGAAAGAGAGAGTTTTATTTTTGTGTGTTCATCAAGACAATCTTTATCTTTATCTTTATCTATATTTATAGCCGAGAAGAAGATCAAGGCCAGATGTTCTAAAGCATTCAAACAGAAATGCAGATCATTCCAAAGAGTTCAGACTTTATTAGCTCAACAGCTAATAATGGATTTAAACACCATTATGAGCTGAATGTAAATTTGATTATTTTGCACAAGCTTGTGTGAACAGTCAAGTTAGCGTTTTGACTTATGATTTAATTCATATTAATTGTAGTAAAATCATTAGTTCCTGTAAATGTGTGTAGGCATAAAACATCGCACATTACAGCTGTACTTCAATTCATTATTTTATTTATTTTATTTTTTTAAGGATGTTAGCGGAGGTGAAACATCTTGTCTGTGGTGAATCACACAGTTCAGCATGCGGTTTGCAACATCCCACATCAACCACAAGGTCACACTCTTAATGAGCATGGTGTCATCACTCACAGCACTGTGGAGGTTATACAGCTGTACGTACACATTTGCTTCTATAATTAAAACTTTCTTATTATTTTAATATGCATAGGATTCACTTACATCAGGGGTGTCCAAACCTTTTTTAGAGCACATTAAAATAACTGAGATCTGGTCACCAGAATGTACGCCTTATGCAAAAAAACAAAATAATGACAACATTAAAGCATAGATAGATGCTATAACATTAAAACCACCTGCCTGATATTGTGTATGTTAACCTTGTGCCATCAACACAGCTCTGACACATCAAGGCATGGACTCCGCAAGACCTCTGAAGGTGTGCTGTGGTATCTGGTGCCAAGACGTTAGCAGCAGATCCTTTAAGTCTCGTAAGTCGCAAGGTGGGGCGTCCATGGATCAGACTGGTTGGTCCAGCACATCCCACAGATGCTCGATCACATTTATATGTGTTTATATGTTTCTGTAAAGCTGCTTTGAAACAATGTCCATTGTTAAAAGTGGTATACAAATAAATTGAATTGGAATTGTGATCTGGGAAATTTGGGGGCCAAGTCAGCATCTTGAACTTATGTTCTACAAACCATTCCTGAACAGTTTTTGCAGCGTGGCAAGGCACATTATCCTGCTGAAAGACGCCACTGCCATTAGGGAATACTGTTGCCATGAAGGGGTATACTTGGTCTGCAACAATGTTTAGGTAGGTGGTACATGTCAAAGTACATGAATGCCAGGACCCAATGTTTTCCAGCAGAACATTGCCCAGAGCATCACACTGCCTTTGCCTGCTTGCCTTCTTCCAATAGTGCATGCTGGTGCCATGTCTTCCCTAGGTAAGCAACACACACACGGCCGTCCACATGATGTAAAAGAAAACACGATTCATCAGACCAGGCTACCTTCTTCTATTGCTCCATGGGCCAGTTCTGATGCTCATTTGTCCATTATAGGTGCTTTCGGCAGTAGTCAGGCACTCTGACCAAAGCTGCAATGCACTTTGTGCTCTGACATCTTTCTATCATAGCATTAACCTTTTCAGCAATTTGTGCCTTCCCTGAGGCAGTCAGATCTCTCAACACCCTGCTGCCTCCCAATTCTCACCTGGGTTAGTCGAACACCTAACCCAGTAACACTCATACCACTGCACATGCACTAACCCAGTAAGACTCAGTACTACTGCACACTGCCCTTTACATAGCTGCATCAGTCACTTTATACTATGGAACTCTATGCTCCCAGTATTGCTTACAGTTGTTTACAGTTTACAGTCTATGTTCTGTGTATCTATTGTCCTGTGAATTTACTGTCCTGTGTATTTATTGTTTTATTCGGTGTATTTATCGTCTTGTACTCATTTCACACTGTTGTGTATTTGCACGTTAGGTAGTCTTGCGCAGTTATGTGTTGCACCATGATCCTGAAAAACATCATTTCATTCCAATGTATTCAAGCTAAAGAGAGGAATGACAATAAAAACCCACTTGACTTGACTTGACTTGACACTTAAGTAGCTCTTCTGTGGGATCAGACCAAACGGACTACCCTTTGCTCCCCATATGCATCAGTGAGTGAGCCTTGGGCGCCCATGACCCTGTCGCCAGATCACCGGTTATCCTTACTTAGACTTCTTTTGGGAGGTATTATTATTAAATATATTATTATTAAACCATAATGTGAAAGGAAAAACTTGCAATGTGTTGGCCAGTGGGCCATCTATCATACATTGTTCACGGGCCACATTTACCTCTGGGGATGCACTTTGGACACCACTGACTTACAGAATGCCAAAACAAAGAAAGGTGTATAAAATACAACTATTATGCTTTTAACACAAACACTGTCACAAAGGAGCTTTACAGAAATCTGTATGTAGATTGTATATCCCTAATGGGCAAGCCAGAGGCAAAGAAATAATCCCTGGGACAACATGAGTAAGAAGCTTTTAGAGGAACCCATCCATAGTTGAGACTAATTATGAACTTGAGTGATGTAGTTGAGGTTGGGAAACTGTCAGAGCCAGAATTCACACACCATGCTGACAGTGCTGACATTTCTACCTCTGGGTTTTTCCAGTGTGTTTTAATAGGGGAATAGTAGTGGGGTTCATAGGCCCCACCCATTTCAGGTTTAAATTCGAGTATGCATGTAAGAAGGTTGGTGATGACAGAAAAATGGGCCAAAGATTTCAGTACAGTGGGCGCACGGTGGCTTAGTGGTTAGCACGTTTGCCTCACACCTCCAGGGTTGGCCCTGGAGTGTGGCCCTGTGTGTGCGGAGTTTGCATGTTCTCCCCATGCTGCGTGGGTTTCCTCTGGGTACTCCGGTTTCCTCCGGGTACTCCGGTTTCCTCCCCCAGTCCAAAGACATGCATGGTAGGCTGATTGGTGTGTCCAAAGTGTCCGTAGTGTATGAATGGGTGTGTGAATGTGAATGTGTATGTGAGTGTGTGCCCTGCGATGGATTGGCACCCTGTCCAGGGTGTACCCCACATTGTGCCTGATGCTTCCTGGGATAGGCTCCAGGTTTCCCCGTGACCTTGAAAAGGATAAAGCGGTATGGAAGATGGATGGATTTCAGTACAGTTTAATTGATTCTTCCTTTTTTGAAAATCAGTTTAGACATTAGATGTCAACTCTATAGCAATAGCTGTTTGGAAGTTGTTTTTAAGGGCAAGAAATAAGATTTACCTGAAAGAAGCTCACAAAATGCAGCACCTGAAATTCACCAAGTGTCACCAAATGTCCCTCTAACAACAGTGGCTTGTCTTTCTGGGGGAATATTTAAAGTAGACCCTTTTCAAAGCTAGAACCATTAACCAAAATAAGATCTACCTGGTACCTTCTTTCAGGTAGAAATAAGATATACCTGAAAGAAGCTCACAAAATGCAGCACCTGAAATTCACCAAGTGTCACCAAATGTCCCTCTAACAACAGTGGCT
>JANDJT010000021.1:21083551-21098583 GCA_024331685.1 Stegophilus panzeri | reverse complement strand
AATGGGTGTGTGAATGTGTATGTGATTGTGCCCTGCGATGGATTGGCACCCTGTCCAGGGTGTACCCTGCCTTGTGCTCGATGCTTCCTGGGATAAGCTCCAGGTTCCCCTGTGACCCTGAAAAGGATAAGCGGTTTAGAAGATGGATGGATGGATGGAATTACACCAAAGAAAATGTATACCTGAAGTGACTGTCTGGATGTGTGCATGTTCCCCTTTAATTTTCTGAACACACTGCAGTGTGTAAATGTTAACTTCCTGTCTTTGCACCTCCTCTTCCCTTTCCGCAATGTGTTTTCATGGGAGGTTTTCATAGGATTTTATTTAGCTCTGATAAATCAAATTTCATCTTTGCCTTAAAAATTACGTTTAAACGAACATTCTTTTTCTAAATCATAGTTACTGCATTATTTACCATGTATTATTTATTATTTTCATGTTTTTACTTTAATTAAGGTTAAGATTAGTTTTATACATCATCCGTGAACTTGAGGCACGTGTTGACTGCAGTGGACTTCTAATTTATTTTACAGGAATGTTGAGGGCGAAAACACACATTGTTTGAGACTGTGTTATCTCTTTCTCAGGTATGTTTTTTTGTCATTCATGTTAAATCTTTATTTTATTTTACCTCCTCTCTTCCCCTTTCCGCAATGTGTTTTCATGGGAGAGAAATGTTGAGGGCGAAAGCACACTGTATGAGACTGTGTTATCTCTTTCTCAGTAAACGAAGAGTCGACCCAGTTGCCGCCCGCCTGTTGATTTGGTCAGAAGAAAACACACAACGCAGACTACAACCAGTTACATGTGCACCTGTTTCATGTTTAGTATTAAATTAATTTGTCTATTTATACCCTGCTGTCTTATGATGCTTCATGTCTGTAAGTCTAAGCCATGATTCCCTAGTGAATGTTTTGTAGTTGACCCTTAATGTTATTGTGATTGCAGTTATGGAAAAGCCTAGTTTGTTGCTATGATCTACAATGATGATTCCAACGTTTTCCCCTACTTTCATCCTAGTTTATCAAAACACACATTACAAGTCTACTGTTTACTGCTGCTACATGATGAAGGTTCAATAGTGACAGTCATTAAATTGTAGCAATAGAGTCAATATTTTACTCTCACTCTTCTTTAAGTGTGTGGTGACTCACTTCAGCTTATAAAAGTACAATTATTTATGACAAAGTTGTGACATCATAATTTGCTTTTTTTTTTTTTTTACCCCCTACCTTTAAATTTCAGTGAGTTTGGTTTTGATGTTTGACGTCAACACCATTATGTGACCTTGACACATGAGACGAGCTAAAAGTAAGCCAGGTTTCATTACACAACCCAATATGTCATCACTTGGGTCTTATGTATTCTTCAAACAACAAAACTGACAAATCACCACCTTGGTATTATCTGGTTTAGAAATGAATGGCAGGTTATGAAATGCAGTCTTGATGACAGTTGACTGGTTGGAATAAATCTTCATAAGTGCTTCTGTAGGTTTATGTCAATTGTCAGGGCTTATGCAGGTGTCGTAGAGCCCCATGAACAAGTGTTATCCCAAATCCTCTCTGCATATCCACATGGTCTAAGAATAATCTGCTTGACTTATAGGCTTTCCTGTTTGTATTGCTTTCCTCTTCCCCTTGAGCACTGCAATTTATCCACTGCTCTCCTGCAAGTGGGCCATTCATTTTCTCAGATACCATGTTATTTTTCAAGCCGCACCTGTCTGAAGCCACCACTTATCACCTGATATGCCACTCAGTTCATTGTGATTCACGCATGGTTTCCAAACATTCTCTTCAGGGTGCCTCTAAATACATGTAAATGTAACCCATTTCACTCGATTGCTGCTCCTGCCACCCCTGTTTGGGATACATCGCATCCCGTTATAGCTAATCCCAGACAGCAAGTGCTGACCCCTGAGACAGAGGCCTTATATGGGTCCCCAGTTACAACACACACACACACACACAATAGAAGCACTCTCACTTGCTAATCCTCACCAGCAGTGTTCTATGCTTTCCTAGAAAAAAAAAGGGGGAAAAAATGAAAAAGTGAGAGAAGTCTATTTCGAAAGCAAACTCCCACACCTCCAGGACCTGTCATCGACTGTCTGCTATTGAGCTCGAGCACTATATCAAGCTAATGGGGAGGAAAGTGGGTCATCATGAATTATTCACAAGCTTCCTCCACATAAAAGGAAATGTTTTCAATATGTCTTATGGAAATACAGTATAATAGGCCTGAAAACGTGGTGCAGATATGGATGATGATAAATCAAACATGGCCATTAGTTCCGATAGCACCGATATTTGTCCACATACAATTTTCCGTGAAAACCATAGGCAATTAAAAGTTGTTTCTGCCTCAGACTGGTAAAACAACTCATTAATTTCCAGGAAATGAAGGAACCTGTCATTTCCATCTGCAAGGATTACTCCCCTGCACCTCTGGCTGTCATTGAGGGAAACAGGCTCGCCGAAGGAGGAGTGACATTTCGAGTGAGGTTTTCTCCCCTCTGCTGTCTTCTCCTGGGCATGATGCTGACATTTAATTAGTAGGAGAATGGAGACAGTACTCCAGATTGAGCTTGTACTAACTCTGACCTTTTCAGGCCTTTGCTCTGCTTTGTCATTAGAATACCAGCCGCCAGAAAAACACTTTTTGCAATAAGAATGCCAAATCATCAGCCTCAGGGCACAGAGTAGCTCAGTTTAAAGCTTTGCCATTAAACTTGCGTTAAGTCTGGTCACTGTCGTCTCCAGTGCTCTCACACACTTACATTTATCCCTCTCATATTCACACACTTGTCCTGTCGTACTATGCACACTTGAAGAAAGGAAGTAGTTCTGTAGGACTTTTTCCCTTTTTCCCATTTCCCAGTTTGGTGTACTGTTGAGGAACAGTTCTACCTGGCAAAGTAGAATTGTCTAAATTTGCCAAAAGAAGGGGTACTTCACCTTTCATATCTTGACAGTACAGAAAAGGTGCAAATACTGGAAATTAGGTGTA
Source organism: Stegophilus panzeri (assembly GCA_024331685.1). NCBI lineage: Eukaryota > Metazoa > Chordata > Actinopteri > Siluriformes > Trichomycteridae > Stegophilus > Stegophilus panzeri. Next base: position 21,095,571 of record JANDJT010000021.1, on the reverse strand, counting down.
TGACAATTTAATCAAGTTTGAATTTAGACTAATAATGTACATGTGATATACTGCTCCACAGCCAAACTCATTTTCTTGGCATCCAGAAAGCACTTTAATATTGGCATGGTTCTTCTCCCTGCTTAAGATGGTAAAGAACCCTAGAGAAATATTCAAGAAGAACTATCCAGTGCTTCATTTTGGAGTGCGTTCATCCTTAACAAGAAGTGTTTAAAAAAAAACATCTAATAGCCCTTTGAGTGCACATTTTTAACAGGTAAAGAAAATGACCGAATTAACCGTCATGGTGGAACCTATTCCTTGATGTAAAAAGATCTCAGTACATCTGCTTCTAATATATGAATGAATTAATTGTGTGTCATGAGAAAATTTGACAGAAATTCAGACTATAACCTCATCAGTTGAGTGAATAATTCACTTATTGTAGACTGTAGATCTGACACCTGTGCATCTTCTAAAACAAATACTACTACGAGCAATCAAACCTGTTAAAAATAATCAATTCCTCCGTTAGCATTAACTATATACATAAAGCTTATAAACTAGCAGCTATCAAGTCATTGATTAAAAGACTGACCTTGAGCCATGTCATATGTCAAACTATAGGCCAATATCAAACTTCCACTTTATTTGAAAGATCCTAGAAAACATTGTCGCTCAGGACTTTTATTTACTTAACATTTTTCATCCAGGATTTAGGTCTCATCACAGTACTGAGACAGTGCTAGTTAAAGTAATAGATGACCTATTACTGGCCTCTGATCAGGTTTGTGTCTCAGTGCAGCTTTTGATGCCGTAAATCACAGATATACAGACTAGATCATTTTGATGGAGTTAAGGCAATGTCATTCCCTTAATGTTGAATTCTTATTCTTATTTTTAATTCATAAACATGATACTAGCTTCCACAGCTATGCTGATAACACACAGCTGCATGTTTCAGCAATATCAGATTAATAAAGCTAAGGACATTACACACTGAATGCTAAGTAACCTCCTCCTATGTAATTCCAACAAGAAAGAAGTACTTCATAAATAAAATCTTCATACTTCATACATAAAATCGGAGAAACCTTTCTGATTATGTAGTAAATTTAGATAACCTTTACATTAAACGCATGTACTGTACATAGCAGAGAATATCCTTGGTGTGAGTACTGATTTCGGTCTCTTGTTTGAAGCTCATGTAGATAGTATAACTGACATGTTCCTAAGAAATATAATATCTTTACATGATGAGGAAAAAGTAGCTCATGCCTTCGTTACCTTAGGTTGGATTATTTTAACATATTCATGCCTGAATGTAGGTGTATAAATAAGCTTGAGTTAACCAGAGTCCTTACTAGAAACCTGAGTCCATACTAAGAATCCTGAATACTAGGCACCTGAGGAACAGAAACTTTGATCATATCACCCTTACCTTATACACACACTGGCTCCAAGTAATACATTGATTCTAAAATACTACTAATGACCTAGAAAGCACTAAATAGTCTCACTCCAGAGTACATGAGTGAACGTTTGGTCTATTATGATCCACCACATCCGCTTCGATCAAAGGGTGCAGGCTCTTTGTTAGCAGCTAGAATAATGAATAGTACAGCAGGGAGCAGAGCCTTTTTCTACAAAGCCACCCAGCTGCCTATTAGTGTTCGCTATTGAGACACATTCTCAATCTTAAGTCTAGGTTGAAATTCATCCAATTTGTAAAGTTATGGATTTTGTTAAATAACTTCTTTTAGGTACATTGCAGATCTGGGGGTGGTGGGTGTTGCTGGTATGGTTTTCTTTTCTTTTACTGTTCTATGATTGTATGCTATAATGATTTTAATCCTTTCCCACTTGAATCCTTTACCACTGTCATCTGGCTTGCTCATTATGGTTCGAAATATACATCTAGATTTCTGTCAAGCTGCTTTGTGACAATCAAATTTGTGACAAAATGTATCTGCTCTTGCATAAACTACTGTATAGATTCATTATGTTGTAGGACTGGCAAGGCAGAGTGAGTCATCTGAGATGAAATATAAATAATCAGGAGTGGATATGTAAGTCAACATGACCACATTCCTGACACTTTCACACTATTGCATCATCAATTTTTATTATTTGTTTCAACAGCGAATTGGCAAGTCATGGGGTGAGCCAAATCTTATGGTACCATTGAGTCTGTGGAGGAGGGCTTGGCTTTTGGCCAGTTTGATCAATTTTGGATTGTCTGTTGCTAGATGTCCTCCTTGACTGCTAATACGTTGCTAAGAATTGTAATTGTAATGGCAGTTAGAAAAATCCTAAATTATTGTTAAACATCACTGAAGGACACATACCTATTATCCTCGGGTATTTATCAGCTCTTAAAAACTGTGACGCCAATACCAATGACACTTGGCAGCCAAAGGAACCCAGATGTCCCTGAACTATTGGGATCAGATCCAGCTTGTCTAAGAGACCTGAAATACTTTACTTGCTTACCAATGGAGAAAGAGTGAGGCTTTTAAAATTCCATTGCGCTCTATAGTTAGAAAAAAATGGAAGGTTACAGAAATTAACAATAACAGTCATGTAAAAATGACGTGACCCAAAAGAAAACAAAAGCAGCTGAGAGGAAATGATGCCAAGTGACCTAAGATAAGATAGGTGTGTGTGTGTGTGTGTGTGTGTGTGTGTGTGTGTGTGTGTGATGAGCAAAAGGGTGCCCATATGGTGGTGAGTGTTATGGTTCCTGTCCCTTGCACCACCCTTGCAGCAGGTCTGGCCAACCATAGACCACCATTTTTCTGCATAATTTAGCCAGTGTGACACAGGAAGCAGCTGGTCAATGAGCCGTGTGTTCCCAGACAAATGGAGAGCTTGATCGAGGAGTCTGTAAGGGATCCAGCACCACAGGAATATTATTAGAAATATCGTTCAAAATCCTTCTCACGTACACATACAGAGTCTTCTTCGGTCTCTTTGAAGTAGTCACTGATGTATAACGCACTGGCTAATGTTACTCTGTGTGTGTCCAGAAAACATCACCTACAGAAAACATCAGTATACCAGTTTCTGAGTTCTCAACGAAAATATTTCTTCATTTTTCTCTCACTCTCAATAAATTACACTTGGTGGACTTGCCTGCAGTTTGAAGGCAGCTACTGTTCTAAAAATATCACTTTTTAAGCAGGCAAGCTTTCAAGGTCTGTGAATTTTGGGGGGGGGGGATTTGTTGTGCAATGAAACAGACATTTCATGTAGCCAATAGGGCTCAAAATCTTCTGTGTGATTGAGATATCAGGCTGCCTTTTCTTTGCCTCTATATCCGTGTGCATCCTTCATCTACATGCTTGTCATTTGTTCTTCAGCCAGACAGATGCCATAGTTTGCAGATTGTGATTTGTTCATAAATTGGTTTCTGTGAAAAGAGAAAATGCAGTGTACAATTTTGCCATGCTACACTGCAACTTAGAGAAAAGTTGGAAAAGCTATTTTATTTTAAAAAATAACTTGGCTGCTTCCACTAAAAACATGTAGTTAAGCTAGTAGCAATGCTACCTGTAGTTAACCACCCCTCAACACTGGAGGTTAGCAGGTGACTAGCTGTAACTTAAAGCCTAGTTCAGATTGCAAGGACAGACACCAACCAACGCCAACAGACACGTTTGTCGGGTTTTGTCGGATTAGTGTGTTAACCCTATCGGTGTCTGTTGGTGTTGGCGTTGGTCGGTGTTTGTTTTCAGCGGCTGAACATTCAGTTCAGTCGGCATTTGTCAGTCATGGAATGTATGAGCAGTTTGGTATGATTTTCCAACAAACTGTGACGTAATCTGTCCTGGGCATGAACCACTGCCATAATCATGAGGCAAGCTTCCCTGAAAGCTACAAAGAAATGAAAGCCTGTGCGCTAGGTGTTGTTGTGAGGGTAAAATGGCAGATTTCTAGACGAATCAGAAAGAAGAGGATGAATTATGTATTGATGTATTATTTAAATTAAATTGTTTATTTTGTCTCCTGGTGAATATCAACTACTCTTGTGTTTTGGTTTTAATCACAATCATCCACTAACCGTATGCCATTTTTAGTATTCCATATTCTGTTTCATGAAGTAAGATGCGTAATCACAACAAATGTTTCTAACTTACATTCGTGTAAAAAATATTGTACATAATGTATGACCTAATAATGGTCTTAGCTTACCACATAGCCTACCTTAAGATGTCTTTCTCTGAGTTATATTACTAACAAAATATGATATCCAGCTTGCAGAGAACATGCTTTATTGTTAAAGAGTATTAACCTACTAACCTCTGATGTGCTTGCTGGCACAATACTTAGTCTCCTAGGCTTCCCCTAGTGGAGGCTAAAAGCCTTCCTCCTTCAATTTACGAATGGTCCCGCTGCCACTCCATGCCCTTCATCTTAGTTTCTCCCTCATTTCTCCATCTCGCTTCAGTTTTGACACCTAAATCATGGCGCAGGATCTGACAATATGATGAAAAAAGCAAGACTGCCTTCTTTAGGCCCATCAAAAGCACTGAGCTGTGATGTGCAGATAACCCTCCCCAGCACCACCACACACATACACAGGCCCCAGGCTCCAGCAGCGCACTCAACCAAAGGAAGTAAATCAAAATTCCAGGGGAAAAATATTCCCCCCACAGTACTTTATCTTGTGTGATATGGAAATAGAAGCTGTCCCAGCTAGCTACACTCTGTATTAAAATATTGGTCCTCATTAAAAAGAAGGAGATTACTAAATGTGATCCTGTAGGAGAGGAACAGGAAGGACAAATGGACTCCTCACATTAGTACAAGAGAACTCCAGAAGCTCTTACTCACCAAGAGAGCATTTTCATTTTACAGGATGAGGCATAGTTAATGCCGTTCACATTTCTCCTTTTTTTTGGTTTTGCAGATCAAAAGTTATGTTAATATTTACGAGGGGAAAGTTCCTCATAATAAAAGTTGGCTTACATGCATGCTCAAGTTAATTTTCTGGTGGTCCATTCAAGTTATTAAAATGACCGGTGTAGTTCATGCCTTTCACATCTCTCCTGGAAGGGCATGCCCAACCAGGAGAGATGTGAAAAGCATGAACTACACCGGTCATTTTAATAACCCGAATGGACCACCAGAAAATCAACTTGAGCATGCATGTAAGTCAACTTTTATTATGAAGAACTTTCCCCTGCGTAAATATTAACATAACTTTTGATCTTGTTGTCAACTCTGAATATGACCCATATCTTTGAGTTTTGCCAAAAATGCTTGTCATGCTTGAGTGCTAACAAATCCTGCTTCAAAGTGGACTCAAATGTGAGATTGCTTGTTGGCAAGTAGTTCTTCTAAAAATATTTATACTTGCAAATTTTTCCCCATATTAGATGCAGATTCCTTAAGCAGAAAATATAGTACTGAGACATTATCATGACGCTATATGACGATATAGCTACATATAAAAATTGACATGTCTTTAGGATCAGTTATAAATTGTACTTGTAATATTTGAGTAAATGGTAGGTCCAATCATTTTTAACCAATCATTTGTCCTAGATAATATTCTGTTATATTAGCAGAGGCAGGCAATCGTAATCCAACAGTATACAGTATGTCACTGCAACTGCTCTTTGCACAAGCGATATATTTTCTTTCTGCCTGAAATCCATTCCCTACCTCTATCTCAATTGACCCTGAGTGCTTCCCACAACCTGGGCTACAGCAAAGGGCAAGCACACAGAAGAGCTTCGCATTAAAGATTCATAGGCTGCCTGCTTATATCTGTCACATATTAATGTGAGCAAAACGCACAAGGCCTGCTGGGAGTTGTTGGCTGTGTCACCACACATGGAAGCTTGCCAGCAGAAATCAATAGAGCCACTTGTGCGTATCTTCTACAGGGTATAGAGAGGGAGGAAGGAGAGTTCAGATTTACCTTTCTCCCACAAATAAAGGTAGGTGAGGTGCTGAACCAGACCAACAGAGCACACGCAGTGCACACTTGAAAGAGTGAAGCCAGAAACAACATTACTATGTCCTCAAATGGCACCCGGTCGTCTACCAGAAATATGAGCACGCACATATCATCCAAATCGGCAGAAATTGAAACAGTCCTAATGGAAGGAATTGCTTACACTGGTCAAAACTGCAAATGTCTAGTGAGCAATTAGATCACTGGACTGCTCCAAATGGCAGTTGGATGAGATCCTGGTTTCCTTTATGTCAGCCTCACACACATTCTGCTATATTGACATTGGCTTCAGTGTCCTCAGAGGTGGAGGGATGAGACAAATGATGAGTGAGGAGTGAACTCGGGTCATCTCACTTCACCGGAATGAAAACATCTGATTGCTGGTGAAATGGAAAAAAAAAGGGTAATTGGTTTTAACCTTCACCTATTGATGATAGAAGTGACCCTTTTTTCCTAATAGAGATTTGATAGAAAAAACTAAAAAACTAAAAAATCCATAGGAGACGCCATGTAACCCTGCCTACAGGGTAGGTGTACATCCATTTGTTATTACAAACTAGGAACTGAATCATCTTCGTGAATTTATTTACTGATTTTTGCAGCATCTAGTGCAGAGGTCCAGGGTCCATGTCAAAGTTGCTATTGTGAAGAGCCAAACATAGCAAAACATAGCAACTTTATATTGTCTTATTAATGAACTACGCATTAAAAGTTAACTGTTGTCACCGTTCAAGCATATTAGTCGCTTATACAGATCTTTGTAAGCAACAAATTTTATGTAACTGGACCTGTACAAATTGTAGTTGAATACCCCTATCCTAGTAAATTTATTACCTTCCAGGTACTGATGAATGTGTTGCTTGCTAGAATGGTATTAATACACAACCTTTATACTTTCATAACTTTCAAGTTATTAGTATTAAAGTTTAATAAGTGTTAGTAGATTTAAAAGTTGACATATAGTTAATTAATATGCATCGTAATACGTATCATTATTCACGCATGAATTCATAAGACTCACGTCGTAGTTAAGGTTAGCTCATCATCAGTTTGTGGTGAGTACATGCTTTATCTCATCATTAATTCATATTTAAGTCAGAATTATTTCAGGTATTAGTGCATGATTATTCATGCACAGTTATTGTAAAGTGTTACCAAAGAAAAGAGAAATTTAACAAATGACTTATTACACAATGTCCAATGGCTTCATCGAGTCTAATATAGTTATATTTGATGTAGTAGTTAGCGACGAGTTTCCAATGTCGTTATCTATTATGCATTGTCATTCTGTTAGTAAACACATTAGGTGTAGGAGTACACCTCTATTCTGGCCTTCTGAAGTGAGGTGTTCAAAATTTCCTCTCCAAGTCATTCGTATATGCATGGCTATGTGTAAAATAAGAGGAAGGTGTGCAGTGATTACAAGCTCCTGGAAAAGTCGAGCTGTCTAGACCTGTCAGAGCACAGTCAGCTGAGTTGGGGGATGAAAGTGTGTATGTGCGCGAGTGTGTGTCTGATGGATTTAATTTCGCCTGTGGGGCAGTGACAAAGCTCAGATGTTCATTGTGCGTATGCGCGAAAGAGGATCGGCGCACTCGGGTGCTTAATTGAGTGGGATCTCAGCCAGGCCTTGGCATGAGGGTCTGTCTTAACTCCGCTCTGTCCTTTCTAGCGTTCACTTGTTCTCAGCGCCACACAGTGACACAGTCTCATACATGTACACCAACACAACCTATACATACACATTACACACACAACCTCAGGACCTCAAACATTCAAGGTCTGAAAATCCACAACCAACAATTGATTTTACTGCAATTACTGCATTGTGCATATAACATTTTACTCAGTTTACGCTTATTATACAAATGCATTATTCAAAACAGTGTCTAATCACCATCACAGATTTGAGAACTCTCTTTATAAAACTGAAATAGATGGCAGGTGAGAGGTGATGTGAATAACATTGATTATATTGTTACAATGGCACCTGTCAAGGGGTGGGATATCTAAGTCAACAAGTGAACAGTCAGTTCTCAAAGCTGATATGTTGGAAGCAGGAAAAATGGGCAAGAATAAGGATCTGAGCGACTTTGACACGGGCCAAATTGTGATGGCTAGACCACTGAGTCAGAGCATCTCTAAAACGACAGGTCTTGTGGGGTGTTCTCTGTATGCAGTGGTTAGTACCTACCAAAGGTGGTCCAAGGAAGGACAACCGGTTAACCCGGCGACAGAGTCATGGGCACCCACTCATTGATGTGTGTAGGGAGCGAAGGTTAGCCTGTCCGATCCCACAGAAGAGCTACTGTAGCGCAAATTGCTGAAAAAGTTAATTCTGTGTGCATTGTCAGTGTTCTGCTGGGAAACCTTGGGACCTGGCATGCATATGGATGTTACTTTGACACAAACCACCAACCTAAACTGTTGGTATTCCCTAATGGCAGTGGCCTCTTTCAGCAGGATAATGTTCCCTGCCACACTGTCAAAAGTGTTCAGGAATGGTTTGAGGAACATGACAAAGAGTTCAAGGTGTTGCCTCGGACCTCAATCCGATCGAGCATCTGTGGGATGTGCTGGACAAACAAACCCCACCTCACAACTTACAGGATTTAAAGGATCTGCTGCTAACAGAGTGTGCAGATATGGGTAAATAATTAGCAGCAGGGTTTATGTAGCCCACTGTTACCACCTCAGAGTTGATTATTATTTTCTAATAATAGCACCTCCTGTGGTGTATTATTCTACTTATACCACAGCAATTTACCAAGAACGACACTTCATATCTTTTATCAGTTTATAGTTCTTTTTAATTATGCGCAATTTTTTTTCCACAAAATATGTTAGTTTCTGTTATCAGTTACAATATAGCAGCTATAAACAGTCTTTACCTCACCAGCCTCTCTGTTGTTTTTTTAATCTCCTAACAGAAAGCTTCATCATATCAATAATTGTTTTTTTCTCTGTTAAATAACATGCTTTTAATATGTTTCTTATTAGGCTTAGATTATGTGGAGCATCCGCCATAAAAGTCAATGTGAATTAGTTGTTACGATAGAAACAATAACATATTAGAACAAGAACATTAATATGCAGTAAACCTGTGATTTGAATTACAGTTGAACTACTGCCTGAGCTGCTTTTACAGAAAATTAATCCCCACCTTTTGACCAATCAGATTTCATGAGAATTCAACAGCACTGTGATTTAATGATGTCTTTAATAAAGTGTTCTGCACGCTTGTCTCTTATTGAGCAACATAATATGCTTTTTTTTTTTTTTTTTTAACATATTTTATTAGTATAACAAAAGTTAGGTCGGTGGTTTTCCTTTTTTACAAAGTGTTAAAAATAGTTCCTGCTAGTGAACTGAGAATTTTGTGCCCTACTCTGTACAGTATGTAATCACCAGAACATCACAGTCGAAGAGCCACTCAAAATCCATGACCTGTGGCCTTACTCCTGTGGAACAATTGTGAAGCAGAAATGGTGTGACAGGCTGATTGATGCTTGTAATCTGGCTCCATCAGGCATCGCTCGACACAACTGTCACTCCGAGGTGGGCTCGTCGTCATCTGCTCAGGCTTCTGGGATATGGATGGTTTGATTGAGGAGACCGCAGGCATCAAAACCTTGGTTAATGCCATTGGCATTTATTTCCTGTTCAGGTAAAAATGCTATCATTGGAAGAATATTAACAAAGTTTTTTTTTTATGTATAGATAATTCTCTACCATTTCTTATTTGGATTTATTTTATAAATATGTGAACAGCTGTTTCCATAAGTGCTCTATAAATATTAGGTATGTTACAATCTTCTGTGATGAAGACATTTTTGCATATTTTAAAACCGATTTTTACAGTTGCATTGAGAAACAATCAAAACAGATGACCGAGTCGATGGCACATCGTAAGAAGTAAACAAAATACAATTGTGGCGAGACTTCATTACACAGTTGTTTACTTGTTTAAACAGATGTTTACTTCAATTAATATATCTGTAAAGTGGCAGAATTACAGGACAAAAGCTGTTGAAGGTTCGTAGCTTTGTAGTTGCTTTCTCTCTATGGTGCGCTAAAGCAAGAATGAGTCACGCTGTCTCCCTGAGCCTGTCCGCAATCTCGTTTTTTTTGAAGAAAAATAAAAAATAAAAAAAGCACTCTACATGCTCTGTCTCCATCTCGTCTGTGAACCAAGGGAGAAAACAATACAGCAGCAGCAGGAGTGTCTAGAAAAGGTCACCACTGGCTTTGAAACTTGCCATTAAGCGCCTTGATTTCCCATCATAACACGCATAAAATCGTCACTAAATGCCAATCCAATATGTGAAAAACGTCCTGTGACCACACAGACATCGAAGGATTTGCTTTACGCGAAAAAGAGTGTTCTTCAATTGCAAATGAGTGCTGCTGTGATTTTGTAACAGCGGCTGAAATGTGTTTAACTGTTTACGCCGGTAGTGTATCCTCTATAAAACAGTTATGCCAAATGTATTCTAGTGAGGTCCGAACACAGTGACGGAGACCTTCACAGAACGCCTGTGGCAGCAGTTTACCAGGTCGTTCCGAGCTAAAGTATCGAATAGCACATACTTTAAAGGACGCTTCTTAACGGCCAGTACTAAAACGATCAACTGATGAACACTTTCGTCTCGAAATTATTTGCACTGTCATTACTCAGTATGATAAAATGTGCAAGGAACAGATAAATCTGTCTCTAGCTATAAATATACAAATCATACTAATGTTACATTTATGCAGTTGTACAGAGTAGTAGTCAAATCTATTTGTGCTCAGCTGTACAGTATACTGTATATTAGGGGTGGAATGCAATTCCACTATATGTATCTGTATCTGATTTGAACGGGTAGTGAACAATCGGACAGGGTCATATTTCATTCGCCAAATACAACAACAAATCAGGGAACTACTGATTGTAGTTGTCAACAATAGGCATCTAATAATATTTTTGCATATTTACTTTAGTTTTAGGGTTTGTTACATTCCAGAAAGGTCATAAAGGTTTGCGACATCAGAATCTGTTTCGAATCTGGGATACTCTGCCAGGATACTTGCAGTACTGCTGCAAGTCACATTGGCTTGTGGCGTTTACATGACTCAACACTAATTTGAATATTGCCAGATTCCGATTGATATTGGAATATTGATGTGCATGTAAATGTAGTAACTGGCACCTTGCTGTGATAAAAGGAAAAAGAATAAAATACTTCAAGACGTGCTGTTACTGGAAAATCATCACACCACATTGTAGTTGATTATTTTCCTATAATAACATGCCTCGAAGTATTGTAGTCCGTACTAACTTCACACAAACACATTTGATACACCATTTACATGTCTAAATGGACCTGCTTTACATAACCAGACATAAGCAGAGCAGCAAGGTTCAGGCTGAGTGAGCTGTAACTGGTAAAGAAACCTGGTGACATCATAGGGAAGGTTTCACTACTTAATCTGTCTTTTCAGTATCATTTTGTGATACTTGGTTAAGTGTCAGTGAATGTGAGACAGTTGAACAATGGTTTTCTGCTTTGAAAAACAATGTTGAAGTGCACGCCTAGTCATCCCAACAGAGAGGAACCATATAGAGCTGTCATTATGGATGTCATAGCCATGATCAAGTAAACACTGACTGTCACAAGCTGTGACTCATCGTCAAGGATGCAACCAAGCTAGACTGCTTTTTCTACCATTACTTCACTCTTTTCATCCTGGAGGATCCTGTGAAGGCAACCAAAAAGTTCAGCCTTCGTTTCAGACAACTTTAACGACATAATTTGCATATCCGTCTAGACTTTCCATTACCCATGCCTTCAGAAGAATATGTGTATGAAATATCTTCCACTGTAGCTAATAGATAAGGCCATGTTTCTGGTTTTTGACCTCTGCCTGTGCTTCTAAATCTCGGTTATGGATTACCCTGTCTAACTGAGTGTTCAAAGACCTTGACTATATTTCTATACTTCTACATAAAAAAAAAAAGTTTCTTCTACAAAAGAGACTAGGTCTATCCAGACATCTGCCGCTGCCTCCTGTGTGTTATATACTGTATGTTTTT
>JANDJT010000021.1:21062492-21076142 GCA_024331685.1 Stegophilus panzeri | reverse complement strand
ATATGTGTAATGATAAATAAAGGCTGTTCTATTATATCACGCGGCTGACAGGGTTAAGAGTCTTGCTCAAAAACTTAACAGTGACCGTACAGTAGAACCTGGATTAGAATCCCCAACCTTGTGGTCGAGAACCCAAAACTCCACCCACTAAGCTACACTGTACTTTCAGTGTTCCCTTACAGACACTCCACCTAATTCCACCTGTTTGTCACACATTGGTACCTCTGAAATTCAAGCTAAGCAAATTTAGCATGGGTAATTGGAAGCCCTATGGCTCATTTGGCAATGAAAACAATGACAGCATGTGGGATCATTGATTAGTAACCTGTGCATGTCATAGTCACATTTGTGTCAAATAGATTCTTCACTCGGGACTCCGAAACGGATAAACAAAGAAATAACAGGAATTGAGGACTACTATTGTATAGCCTGCCACTTATAATTCATTGGGATTAGTGGAAAAAGAGATCTGTCTCCATTATATGCAGTCGTCTACATTAATGTGACTGCAAAATCGTCCATTAAAATGCTAAACACTCTTCAGGTGCAGCAGAATAATGTTTGATCAGTGTGCCCTTGGCAATATCTAAGATTCTCCATTTGAATAAGAATTTATGAAGAAGGTCATGTATTCAGCATTCCTAACCTGTGTGGGTGGGAGACACAGGAGATTTTTAATGCCTGTTCATGCGCAGTAGGCTTTATGAGCCACTTTATGATCCTAAAGAAGAAGATATCTGATTATGTTTTAATCTATGTTACAAGTCAAAAACACAGAGGAAAGCTATTTCGCAATTAATTCATTTTGCCAACAACCGCAATAACATGTTTATCCACATCTAGATATGAAAATGCTCCAGCGTTCCCACAGTCATTTGTTTCTTACTAATTGAACACCTACAGGATGTGAACTAGAGCACTCACAGTAATGCCACAACCAGAAAAAAAAAAAACATTTTTAAACTTTATTAAATGATGCCCCATATATATCAGTCCTCAAGTCACATGACCTGGACTTGTCAGATTTTTGAGTCACAAATTACATGACTTCAACTTGGACCTCGCCTTTGGCTTCAACACTAAAACCAATAACTTTGTCCTAAAACACCTCAGTAGATAAAAAATACCTCATATCTGGAAACAAGTGATATGGTCTGATTTTAATATTTAACATTTAATAATTGCTAACTGAACGCTGCAACATCCTCAAACGTGGATGGCATTCACTTGACTCTGGAGTCTACACAATATCTATTAGGTCTAGGCTTATAGTGTGGCATTCAATTATTCTCAAACTTGGGGGAAAAAAGGTGACCTCTGTTTAGGAACTATGCCATGGAAGGGGTAATTATGTCCGAATTCCTAGTGCCCAATATAAACACACCTGAAAATTGTAAAGTGCATAAAATATTAACAAAACAAGCACACTATGTCCAGTATATTTAATAAATGAAAATGAGTTTCCATTGTTTCCAGGTGTTTGTCTTTTAGTGTATGGGATCCTAAACAAACATTACAGCTGTTCAGAGCACAATGTCAGCTCAAGGACACTGATCCAGAAATTGAGCAAACACCGTGTGTGTTTTTGCTCAACAGTCTAACATAACTCCCAAAGGCATACATGCAATCACGCAATCAGGCCAAGATTCTATCATTCAGCCAAGAACTGAAAGCCAAAAAGACGGGTAGCCAAGAAATTATGCTTAAAATAATTATCCAATATGGTTTAAGTGCCATGAGAGCAATCAGTTTGTTGGAAATTATTTTAGTTTTTTTAATCAAGGAATAATATAGGGGATATAGAAGGGTTAAAACAAAGTGGAAAAGGTTATCTATTTGTCCAGATCTAGTCTATGATTCTCCACTATGAACATTTTCTATAATGTATTTAACTTTAACTTTGTCAAATAGCTCCTCCGACTCTTTTTTCCTCTCTCTCCATTTTCTTCTAAGTTACAATCCATTTGCTTGGCACAGCCTGAGGTGGAGTGCTCTGTCTGAAGTGCACTGAATGTTGCTCTCAATCTTTCTGTTTTTCTCCCTTTAAGCCTCCAGCAGGGCAAAGAAGAGAGGTTTCAGCAGCATAGGACTCCATATAAATGCCCTCCCCCAACCCCCCCCCGTACTTACACACACAACTAACACACACACGTTTACGCTTTCATAGACAGCAAACCCATAAACCTGCTCACGTGTCAAGGCTTTTGTTTTATTACCATTGGTCCAATTATTTGATAGGAATCAAGTCATTATTTCCATTTATGTGCACTTTTAGAGTGCACACCATCATCTGTGTAGGAATTCAGCATGCTGTTATTTACCACAGTTTGCCCCTGTTAGTGTTATCACTGTAATGAGCACTTTATATAACATGTCCAAATCTAGACTTAACGTGAAAATACTAATGAGGAAATTCCACAAGTAGGCCATTAAAAATTTATCAGAGAATAGGTATCCAAAATTCTATACCTATTATTAATTATTATTATATACCTATTATTAATTATTATTCTATACCTATTATTAATTATTATTCTATACCTAGTATTACTATTCTGTAAATATGTAATAAGTGTTTACAATGTGTGACTAAAACAATAACTCATCTTTATATCTGTGACAGGTGTTAATTACTGTACCAAGGGTGTGTATAGGCACATGTAAAAGTTTGCATAGCCTTGTTACACAGTAGGGAGAAAAAAAACAAAAAAAGACCTTTAGAATGTTTAGCTTCACAGACGTACATAGATGTTTATCACATTAGCACAGGGTTGGTAGAACCGTGTATGTTAATGCAATTTGAGAGCAACATTAAATGCACAAATACGTCACCATTAAAGAATTAATAGTATTGACCGCATATTAATCCGAGACATTATGAATTACAAAAATGTTGTTTTTTTTCTTTCATTTTTATGTTACATTATACTACATTTGACAAAAAAAATGTATGCATTTTATGTGCCTGATTTTTTGTTTCCAGGATTAATGGCAATTGCTTGTTTAAATGGTGGTGGTCTAGACACTATTGAAAAACTGGATGCGTCTATTCAGAAATCTGGCTAATACAAAGGCAGCAATTATATGAATGTTAGACTTTAGAAGAAAAAAAACAAACAAAAAAAATCAAAAAAAGAAACAAATTTTATTTATGACAATAAAACCTTTAGTGTGTTAAGTTTCACAGATATTGCTTTATATTCACAATTAACACAACTGGTCAAATCCCAAAACATATAGTAGGGGAAAAACAAGTGAATATTAGTTTTTTAAAAATTAATAAATAGATTTCCCTTTCTATGGGAATTAACTCATATGCATTTTCTTTGCTTTCATACACCCCCCATATCCTCTGAGTTGTAACAGAGTTATTTTCTATTATCATGCAAACATTTGCCCTCAACTCTAGCTTTCACAGCAGATTTCCTAAAATCTCTGTTCACTTGTATATAACTATAAATCATTAGCATCTAATTCATCACTGTCACAAAGACAATATCATAGCCAATTAAGGTGCCAAATATCAAATGTGTTTTCCTTCACACTAGCTAGGCATGCTAGACTAGCTACATAATTCATTAGAATGGCTGCCTGTAGGGCAACATCACTCATGCAGGAAGTGTATCAGCGCCATATCTGATAAGAGACATGACAAATAATTCAAACAGCAGATAGTTCAAGGTCCTTAAGCAAGATATTGTGATAAGCAATCATCACTGGCTTGTCTTCCATAAAGGGAGTTTTTATTTGTCTGTTGCGCTGGATACTACGGTCCTCCAGAGAGCAAGGTTGAGGGGAGAAGGCACGCAAGGCATCTGAAGTCCTTCTCTTTCCGTCTGAGCTGCCAGCATGACGCCAATCAACACTACACTCGGAACCCACTGAGCGGTGGAAGATTTAAAGAGAGAGGGAATTGGAGAAAATAGAAAAAGCGATCTTTCGGGTCTGAGCACTCTTGCTCTCACTCCTTCCAGTGGAGTCCGTCTCTCACCCTGTCAAAAGGACAGCAGGTTGCTCTTGCAGTGAGAAAGCATATGTGGTCATCATATGCAGCAGTGAGGTCTTCTCTGTGTGGCTCCAGACTGTAGAGAATGCCTTCAATATATAGAAGTAGGCATGGCCATAACTAGCTATGAGGATACCAAGGTTACCGGACCTCTGTAGTTTCAGAAAGTTTCATCTCCAGCTGTGGAAAATATGTGGAAAATATGGGGAAAGCGACATCCTGATAATGTGGTGGCAGAATGCAGCTTATTGTGTGGAAAACCTGCATTCCAACACGACCCAGTCAGTAGTGATGACTGAACTTAGAGCAACTAGTTACTATCAAATACAGAAGTAAGATGTTTATTACTTTGTATATTCGTATCCCCCACCCCCAAGCAACAGTCCTCCTGCAACGGTCTTGTGATCTGCATATATGCACAATTAATTTCCTTCTAATGTATGCTACATTACCAGACTTCTTTTTGTGACAGTTATGCAACACACATACACCTGTACACCTGTTCATTCATGCAGTTATCCAATCAGGCAATCATGTGGCAGCAGTACAATGTAAAAAAAAAAAAAAAAAAAAAAAAAATCATGTAGATACTGCTTTAGTTAATGTTCACAACAAACATCAGAAGCTGGGAAAAATATGATCTTAATGACTTTGACTGTGACGTAGGTGTTGGTGCCAGACAGGCTGGTTTGAGTATTTCAGAAATTTTGGTATCCTGGGAATTTCACAAACAGAAATGCCTTCTTGATGAGAGATGTCAAAGGAGAATGGCCAGACTTGTTTGAGCCAACAAGAAGGCTACTCTTTACAACTGTGGTGAGCAGAAAAGCATCTCAGAATGCACAATATGTTGAACCTTGAGGCAGATGGACTATAGCAGACTCTCCCATTATGTTCCTCAAGTCTCAGTACTTGGTCCTCTTCTGTTCTCCCTCTTTACTCGATCTCTTGGTGAGGTCATATCCTCACATAGGTTTTCATACCGCTATACTACTATGTGGATGATACTCAACTCATCCTCTCCTTTCCTCCCTCAGACACTCATGTTTCTGCTCAGATCTCAGCATGTCTGGCAGATATCTCATCACGAATGGCAGCTCATCAGCTGAAATTTAATCCCAGCAAAACTGAACTGCTGTTCATCCCAGGTGATTCATCCCCACATCAGGATCTTGTGATCTCCCTGAACAACTGTCAGATCTCACCTACCACAACCTTGGGGTAACCATGGACAATCAACTGTTCTTTCCCTCCCACATTGCTAATCTGACACGCTCATGCTGATTTCTTATTTACAACATCAGAAAGATTCCAACGTCCATTTCTATCCATAGAGGCCACTCGGGTGCTTGTTCAGTCTCTTGTCATTTCAAGATTGGACCACTGAAACTCGCTCCTCGACCTCTGCAACTGATCCAGAATGCAGCTGCACTACTTGTTTTCAAACTTCAGAAGCTCTCCCGCACCACACCATTGCTACGCTCCCTCCACCGGCTTCCTGTAGCTGCCGCATCAGATTTAAAATACTGGTGTTTGTCTACAAAGCCAAAACGGATCCGCACCAACCTACCTTAAAGCATTTATCACAGCCTGCAGTGCACCACACTCCCTCCGATCCTCTAGCACTGCTCGACTGGTCCCTCCATCTCTCAGGGTACAAGGAAGGCATGCATCATGACTGTTCTGGCACCTATGTGGTGGAATTAACTTCTCCTAGATGTAAACAGCTGAGTCACTGGCAGTCTTCAAATGACACATTAAGTTACTATAGTACCTCCCCAACAGATTTTGGACTGATAGTACTCTTAAGCCTTGTTTACACTAGTGCATTTTTGTTTTAAAACGCATAACCTTTGCTACGGTTATGTCTGTGGTCTACACTACTCTGGAGTTTTCGACCATCGAAAACGGAGACTTTTGGAGACGTAGAAGACCCCGTTTTAGTTTGAAAACTCCGGGCTCGCGTTTTAGTGTACACAGACCTAAACGAAGACTTTTTAAAACAAAGGCGTGGCTTCGCCCACATTCACCCCCTGATTGGGTCTTCTGGATCATTGCATATCCTTCCCTGATTCGTCAAGCCCCTACGATATGACCGTTACACTACCTCGATCGTATACACAACAACACGGAGACTGAACCGCAAGCTTTGCTGGCTTTGTTGTCATTCTTAGCAGCCAGTGTGCCATTACATTCTGTATTTTATAAAACTGCAGCTACATACATGCACAAGAGGTGAACTATGATTAGAGCAATCGAAAACAAATGTCATTTCAAGAGGCGTAAGCTGGTTTGGACTAGCAACCAACTTCCTGTTTACACTTGTATGCGTATGCCCAGTGTGCATGAATGGTCATGTAACATGCATTTTCGGTCGTGTAGTATGGACAGATCGTTTCTGAAACACAGCGGAAACACCAGTGTGGACGAGGATCATTTTTATTTTAAAACGCCGTTTTAAAAACGAAAACGCACTAGTGTAAACAGGGCCTTAGTCCATGACCTAGTGAACCAGTATCAGGATGTATCTATTGATAAAGACTTCTGTAAGTCTCTCTGGATAAGAACATCTGTCAAATGCCATAAATGTAAATGTACAACAGGCAGTAGGAAACCACATCAGGTTCCTCTCCTGTATACCAAGAAAAGAAATCTGATGCTACAGTGGGCACAGGCTCTTTGAAATTGGGCAGCTGAATATTAGAAAAAAATCCAGGTGATGTTTTTCTTCAGCTGTCCAACTGGTGGTTGTAAAACAAAAAAAGGTCATTTTTTAATAACCTCACATTGCTTGTGATCTTGCTATTCAAAACAGCTTGCTAGCTGCAGTAATAATTGAACTGGTTAGGTTACAAGCTGTTTAGTTGGCTATAAATAAGCGCTTAAGTTTACTATGAGCATGATAAGTTTATTATTAATTATTTGTATTGACTGTAGAATATCATGTCAGGTAATTCATAAATCACTGTATGATTTACACTGCTTTGCAAACCAAAAATTCTGGACTAAATAAAATGAAACCATCTCAATGGAGTAAGAGCAGTTTATGGAAAAATGTAATAATAACAGAGTTTTTAAAAAGAAATTAGCCATTGATGAAATACACAATCTGCGTTTTATTATATTAACTATGCCATATTTCTGCAGTGTGGTCCTCACTAAAATTTTAATTCTGGTTACAGCCCTGCTGAGTCTGAAAAGAAAGTACAGTCATTTTTATCTTTCTGCTCATGCTCTAGAAACGAGCCAAGCATTCTCACACTCAAGTTGAGAGTGCATTAGGATGGCTTGAGAAATGGAACGTCCTTACAAATGGGGAATGGGGGTCCAATTGCAGCTCTTAGATCATTTTCAGTCCATCAAACTCAGCCATGTTGGTTCTTGCTACAAAAAAAAAAAAAAGATGCAGCCAGATTAAGGAGAAGTGTAGCACTCTGAATTTTTCTCAGTAAAATTTGACCTTAAAATGTGCAAAAACATGGAAAGTATTGTAAGGTCATTTCAAAAATGCAAGCCAATTACGAGTTAGTCACTCGTAGGATTCTGGTCATCTTTTTGCACAAGAGAATCGAAAATAAGTTTCACATTTGCTCAATCATTTCCAATCTTTCTCTGCATTCATACACTGGCAGACAGTTCTCCTTGAGACAGCTCACTCAGTGAAGACAGTCCAAAAGAAAGATTTGATCTTTTGACCACAGTCTGGACACGTACAGTGCACCGCCAACCCTTTGTGTCCTTTGTTTGCTTTCAACAAAAAAAAATTTTTAAGTAAAAAAAAAAAAAAAAAAAAAAAGACACTATTCTGAGCTAAAGGGAACAGAAGCAACTCCCTCTTTCCTTCAAGGACTTTTTTTTTATTAGTCAGAACTCAGGCTACAGCAAGAGGCAGCTTTGAAAGGAAGGTTGAGAAAGTGTCTGAGATCAGCCAAGAAGAGGGAGGAAACGTGAAGAATAAAAATGAAGTGTGGGGTTGGAAGGGGGGGGGGGGGGTGACTTTCTTACCAGAAAAGAAAATTGAGAAGTTAATGGTGAGGAAAAAGAGAGTGTGTGAAAAATCAAGACTGGAAGAGAAAAGTGGTAGAACTTCCTATGACTGGGTATGTTTACAGTTTGAAAAACTGAATATCATGGTATTTTCTATATCACATAATTTCATAATGTATTCATGAGGCTACATGACACCTACATAAACCTTCCATGAAGCGTATTGCGGTAGGTGTCAAACGAAACAAAGATATCTTCCGTCAATTTTGGTGGTTGATGTTAACATAACACCTGAGTCAATGGACACAGATTTTTGTTGACTGTAATCTCACCTTTTGCTTCAGTAAATAATCTCACCTGGATACTCTGGATACTGTGGCTTTCACCTGGAAGACAGTCCTGTGCTCATCTTAGAACTCTTATTCACAATATGCTCATAATTAACATCCTTTCAGCACACTTAGTACTGTTTGTCTTTAATCTTCTACACCTGTATGTTGCACTGAATACAGTCCCAGAAGTGGATGGGTTCTCTTAAAGTCTGGTTTGTCTCGAGGTTTCTTCCTCATGTCGTCTCATGGAGATTTTCTTCACCACTGTCACCTCTAGCTTGCTCACTAGGGATCTAAATCTACATCCTGATTTGTGTAAAGCTGCTTTGTGATAATGTTAAAAGATCTGTACAAAAAACATTTAAGTGAATTTAAATTCCATGATAACTGACTTTTTTTTTTTTTTTTTTTTTTTTTTTTTTTAAGCTCAGTGAACTTCTGGTATGTCATTCACATAATGATGCTGCACAGTGATTAGATGTGAAGTTAGAATAATCTTTCTCAGTTACTTGACTATTACCATAGGCTAAATTAATATACAGTCTGGGCTAAAAAGAAATGAGCCCCACACCATTCTGAGTATTTTTCTTACAATCATTAGTAGAGCTGTTGTGCTTGGTTCCGCAAAAGTCCAAATAACCGTATTTGTTTACAGCAAATATTCTGATGTATATGCCAAAAATAAAACCTTAAATAGATGTTTTTCTTTTATCTTTGAAGAACATACAAGCTTAGCCCTGCTAGCTGATTTATACCAGCCACTCAGTCACAACCCTAGTCTCGGGATATTCTGGGGATGTTCAGTGTATGTATAAAGCATTAATTTATTTAGTAAATTAGTTACGGTTAGGTCAGAGTTGGCAGTCATGGTTTTTCTTGGATGAAATCTCTCTCGCTTGTTAGAATTTTTTTGTGTCATATCATTTTGGCATTGGTGAAGACGGCGGGCAGAGAGCAGCTGGCCATTTCACAGCTCCCGCTTTTATAAAACAATGCTGAAGTAATTATGTCTAATTACCTCCTAATCACTCCCAATCCGTCTCGTATCTTTAATCAGCTCTTACCACCTTCCATTCCAGACCCTACTCTGCTGATAAACGTGTGTGCAGCTCCCTCCACAACACACACAACACACACTGCTGCTACAATCCTCTAATCTCTACTGGGACCGATGGCAGCATATGTGCACATTAAAAGCAATTTATGTTCTCAGTGTTCTTAATGCCTTTCTGTTATAACTACAGCAGGGTGCCAAAGTCTATTAGCAAGTGTTTTTATTTTGTCAATTATTAAAAACCTAAAACTACATTTGACAAAGGATAATGAAACAAGATTATATCATTTTTCACCACGTCAAAAAAAAAAAAAAAGTTTTAAATGATGTGCAAACAAGATATTCAAATTATCTGTCATAAGAGGATTTCACAAATAGCTAAAAGAATAGATTTGTCTCAGTTTTGGATGATACATTCTATCAGTGAATTAAAATTGCATTCATTACAGAAACTTCTTTTGAATCCTTTTAAGACATGTAGTTATTATATAGTTATTATAAAACTATATAATGGCTTTCAGGGGTAGAAGAAGCATAGCTATCAATCTTACCTATGCAACGGTTTGGAAGACAGGGGTCCCATTATATCTGGCATAAACCAAACAGAATGCTTAAGGTCAAGCATGGTGGTGGAAATGTGATGGTGTGAGGATGCTTCAGGGCTTGGGCAACTTGCAGTAATTGAGGGAAACATGAATTCTGCTCTCTATCAGAAAATCCTAAAGGAGAATATCCGGTCTTCAATCTGTAAATTGAAACTCAAGCGCAACTGGATTATGCAGCAAGACAATGATCCAAAGCATAGGAATAAATCCTAGTCCTAGAAGTAAGTGAAAGACTGATCTCCAGTTATCAGAAGCATTTGGTTGCAGTTATTGCTGCTAAAAGGCTGCCTTTGTTTTATGTTGTATTTCATTTGAAGGTCTAATACTATTTAGTACGAGATATACACAAAAAGAAATCAGGATGGGGAAAATACTTTTTCACAGCACTGTAATTTGAGATGCGTGGCTGAAGATTTTAAGCATTTGTATAATACTTCCCTTACCTGTTAGCTACAGTAACCTAAAACTAAAGAAGTGAGCCTCAGACACCAAACAACTCTGGACTGATAGACTACATTCAGAGGAATGGGAAATATTATAGAAATTTGATTTTTTTCTCAAACCATTATTTTAAATTGACCTTTGCTTATTATATCTGGCCTAAATAAAGCAAATGTACTGAAAAGAAATACTGATATGAGTGTATGGGCAAAGCTGCTCACTGAAAACAGAGTAATCCTGGTGAGACAAAGGCGCAAAAGCAGGCCAAAAAAAACTTATACACAATGCAGATTTAATAAACAAAAGTATTCTCAACACTGGAAAATGCCACGTCAGCAGAAGAGACTAAGCCAAAGACTCGCTCAACCAAGCACACCATGTGCTCCTATTCACTGCAAGTAAACACACAGGAGAACATTTCCCTTCATCTTCCTCCTGGATCTCCTTCTGGATTTCTTCATGGTAAAATCTGCAAAGACTTTCTCACATACCGATGCTCTCAATAAATTTGCTCTTATTGCCATCATGAAGAGTGAGCTCAGATTACCCTGTAGCATGAAACAAATTCCACTTGCATTCAGCACAATGATGCATTATTGTCATGTTAATACTCAACTGAGTAAGTATGCTGCTGCACTTGGTGATGCAATGTTGATACATCAGCATTTTCAGTTCGAGATATAATCTAAATATATTGGTGCTATAGTGTTGAGCCATTTTTTACTTTTCTTCCTTTCCATTCTTAAACCTCTTGACAAACAGCTAACAAGAGAATGAAATATTATACCAATACTGTATATCTGTAGGATCAGATCAAAGTTTTGAGATATTGTCTTATGAACACATAGTCCTTAACCAGACATGCTGCAGCTTTTTGTGTCTTTTTGGCTGTATTTTTCAAGTGGGAGATCCACATCATTGCAACTTTTACTCGAAGAAATCTAGGGGAATTCCACATATCTACAGTACAGTTTATTCTGGAAGCACATTCATTTCCTCTTTAAACACTCTACAAACCAACTATAGACTATAATGAAGCAGACAATCAACTGATTGTCTCAATATGTTTAGTTACCATTCAACAACAAAATACATCAACCAAAAATGTCTGCTAAACATCATGAGCTATAAACCAGATCATTCAATAAAGTGGAAGCAAACGGGACAACGGGACATCTATAGAGTGTCTACTAAACATCTACTACTACTAAACAATAAAAACTGTTGACAGATCGGTTGATAGGCTGGTTAATGGCAATCACCTGACAGGTTGTTGAGTCTGTAAAGGAGAATCCAAAAAGTATAGTGGGGTCTAAATATCTGAGAGCACTAGTGAAAATTCTTTTATCATATATTATTTTTTAATATAATACAACAATTTTTATTACAAAGTATATTATTGTCAACAACCTGAGTGGAAAGTAGAACATTTTAAATATTTACATGAATTTCAGAGTGCCTTAGTATTTGGTACGTCCCGTTTTTGCTGTAATGACAGTGTGCACTCGAGCCCACAAGTTTGTGCAAAACCTTATGATCGATTTTTAGCTCAAATCCATCGGAGTGTCGCCTGAACACACGCTTCAATAGAGGAGATCAGGCATAAGCAAAATTTGACCTTTTGTACGAAGTACTTACATTTAAATAGGAACCTAGAAATAGTTCAGAGTGTTGAATATTAAATATTCAAGATATTGAACATTTACTTTTTTTGTTTTAAATATTTCAAAATTCTAAAACCTTCTGTTTATTTCTAATTTTAAATAAAAAAAAAAAGACAGATTTTCAATGTTATCTCAGACATTTGGACCCCACTGTATGTACATTTAAATTATATCAATCATGGACGTTGGATCATTTCAGGTCCATTGAATATATACATAATTCAGTTCTGACTAGTCATTATTCCAGGGCAGCATATCCATAATTATTTTGGACGAGTCATAAATTATCAGTGACCAGTGGCATATGGGACATGTCCACAGCTCACGCTATTGGGCACTCCACATGTGGGAATGATCTAATGAAAGTTACATCATTGTACTTGTAACATGAATTTCATTCTGCCTTTTCATCATGGTGAAGTAACAGGGGTTTTTTTTTGTTGTTTTTTTTTCCAGCAGTGTTTATAATGAATAGCCTATTAAAAAACGCTATGCAGTAAATTATAGTTAAATTACACAAAGTAGATTTTGCTAAATGATTGGACAGTTAGATCACATGAGGCATCAAATGAATCAGGGGTTAAGGTTAGAGTTTTTGTAGCGCGAGAGAGCTGTTGTATGCAGTACATATGGATTCAGTAACAGAAACCTGCTTGAAGTCAACCCTTCTTCATCTTGCTTCTTTGTGTGTTCGGAATGAACGACCTTCAAGCCCATCACTAAGGGTGTGAAATGGATTTCAAATATCTACTTGCAGGATACACAGCTGCACTTTCCCTCATTATGATGATTATCCTGGTTGGGTTGAGTTGGCACAGTGGAATTTTTTGATGGGTTCTGCCTCCAGTCGTGTCTTCTCATTTATTCATTAAGGAGCGCTTGTCTGCACTTTGAGCATGGTTGAGTCTTCTGGTTTCAAAATGAAATCTATGAATGTAATGGATTATGAATTTTTGAGTGTTCAGAATATCTTTATTTGGTGTGGAATGAGGCAATCTGTTACAAATCTTTAAGCCGATTTATTTGCTTTACACTCTTAGATTAATATATTACAATTTTCAAGGCTAGATTCAGGAGTATGCAGCGCCCAAGTTAAGAAAATTTAAAAAAATACCAGAACTGTATTGTACAACGTTCATACTCTGCCATAAACTTTGAATTAATGCTGTTATGTGTTGTTTTTGATTTTATTTCCATCCATATTTGATATTTTCACACCAAGTTGCCTCAGACATACCTTTATCTGTTTATATCAAGCCAACAAATAATGTACAGGATGAGTGCTAAAACAAGATCCATTGTTTAAAAAGAAAACAAGCGGATACAGTGCTGTGAAACGGTATTTTTCCCATCCTGATTTCTTCTGTTTTTGTGTATATGTGAAATTTAAACAAAATCTAAGATAAAACAAAGGCAACCTGAGTAAACACAAAATACAGTAAATGATAATGTTATTTATTGAAGCAAAAAAGTTATCCAATACGAACTGGGCCTGTGTGAAAATGTATTTGCCCCCGTAGTTACTAATTCTCCAAATCTATGAAACTGCATTCATAATGGG
>JANDJT010000021.1:21029018-21039940 GCA_024331685.1 Stegophilus panzeri | reverse complement strand
CTCCCCCCCCCCCCCCCCCCCCCCCCGATTGGTAGCTGTCATATGATAAGGGAGTGTACAATTGTGTTTCTTGTGGAAACCAGCTTTAATGAAAGGCTGTTTTGTGTGAAGAAAATTTCAACAGGGTGGGGCTATTTGTAATAGTCAGCTTATAATGTTAGTATATAAACACACTGAAGGGCTCCCTCCATCCAGTATTATTACAATCTTATGAAAAATGTAACACACAAAGCAATCTGTGGTTTTGGTGCACTGGAGTCAGGGCTGTTTCTAGGCATAGACGAACTAGGTGATTGCCTCGGGTGCCACCAGTATTGGGGCACCGATGAGCGCCCCAATGCCCCCGCCCCCACACGACTCCCCCACCCACAAGAAAGAGAGTACCAGGGGCATAACCTGGCCTGGGCATTCAGGGCTGTAATCCCGAAGAAAAAGATTTTTTCTTTAGCCCCAAATAATCCTCCAGTTGCAACAGTTTGTCACTATGTAACTGAACATCAGTAAAAGAAGACATGTTGTAATTTTGTATCTTCAGTGAATGAAGTGTTGCATTTTATCTTCAGTGAACGGAGGCAAAACCACTGAGACAGGGTTTACAGGAAAATATGTGGATATACTCGTGTCTTATTGGCTGACAGCTCTCAGTTCTGACAAACACTAGCTCACCCAGTCAGTTAGTGTGAGTTGAAAATGGATATCTGTCAATTTATTATTATTTTATTTACTTATTCATTTTTACCAGTAAAGGGGTTGAAACTGAAACACTAACATCCTCTCACGCTGAGCCAGGATCACAAGGTGTGTAAATGTCTATTTGAGTTCCAAGTTGGACTACTTATCGGAAGGTCGTGAGTTCAAATCCCAGCACTGCCAAGCTGCCACTGCTGGGTCCTTGAGCAAGACCCTTAACCCTCAAATGCTCTATTGTATAAACAAGATAAATGAAAGTCGCTCTGGATAAGGGCATCTGCCAAATGCCATAAATGTAAATGTAAGTTCTAAGAACACCATATGAGCACAGCATAAGGACAGATCATGAACTTTGCATGCCACTGTAGCAGCTAAGCCCATACACAGGGTGCC
Organism: Stegophilus panzeri; assembly: GCA_024331685.1. Classification (NCBI taxonomy): domain Eukaryota; kingdom Metazoa; phylum Chordata; class Actinopteri; order Siluriformes; family Trichomycteridae; genus Stegophilus; species Stegophilus panzeri. The sequence continues at coordinate 21,038,857 of JANDJT010000021.1, read as the reverse complement.
AGAATGGCCAGAAAAATCCCTGACTGGAGTAACCCAACAACAGAGAGTTTCTAACTCTAGAAACTAACTTGCAAGTAGAACCCTTAGTAGAAAGCTACTATATTCCTTAAACACCCAAAGAATTTTTAAGGAACTCTTTACTTAAGAGTAAAAGGTTATTTTCCACCATTTTACTCCCCAATCTGCTCACCTGGCAACCTGACAGCTTCTAACCATGGAGTGTAAAGGGCTAACACATGTCTCCTCACAGACACGTCAAGCTATCCAATCACATCTTTTCTAACTTTTCCCAGAGGAAAGTGCTATCTGTCCTCATCTACATACATGAACCCACAGATGCATACTACTAGCTTTTGTCACTGTGATTGACAGGTGAGAGAGAGAGAGAGCATGCCGTCCCTCCCATCCAGAAAGCATGGCCAATTTTCCTCCCTTGGCTCTGGGGCTTCAGACACGAATCTCAATCTTCTAATAAGAAGTAGAAGCAGTTCGTAAATCCATTTTATCCCCGTTTTTAGCGAATTCACCTTGAATTTAAGACCTGATTAGTCCCTCCTGACAGGACGTCTGAGTGACTTACTCATTCCATGTTTAGGACGTTCCTAATTATCTGCATTTTACGACCTTTTCCCCGTCCAGCGTAATTATTTCAGGAGAAAGGCGGCACATTAAAGAGTCAGCGTGAACTCCTGACAAAACTGCAGTTAATAAAAGCAGAATGGCTTTGGAAGTGCAGTAAAAAGGGATGATGAAAGCTCTTCTTGAGTCAAGAGCATAAGTAAAGGAGAGTTTGTCACCAATGCGCAGGTGTGATCGACTGAGTGATCAAAACACACCGTATTTGCACTTAATCCCTTCTTGCCGGCTTGCTTAAGCCCCCCCGTGACTAAACAGCTTCTCGAGAGGGAGACAACGCCAAGTCGTTCTTGGAACGATGAAAGGAGAGAAAATGAGCTGTTGGTGGCAAGAAAGAAACGGGCTCATTAAAAACACGCGTTGCTGGGCTGTAGGATGGGACCCAGAACAGAATCCAATTATCACCTGCCTCCCTCCCACCACCACATCAATAATCTATTACAAAAGAAGCCTCAAAATCCATTACATGAGAGACGCACTCAAGCGGGTACAGAGGCCAGTGTCTCTCTCTCTTTCTCTCTCTCTCTCTCTCTCTCTCTCTCTCTCGCTCTCTCTCTGCCACCTGTTTCACTCAGGAGCTCAGCTCTGCAGCCCTCACACACACACACACACACACTTTCTTATATCACCAGAGTTCTATACACTCGATACACAGCCGTGGTATTCGGATAGCTTGGATAACAAATACATGTGGAGTGTGAGAGTGGTTTGTGAGTCAAGGAATCTCTTTCCTCTACACAAACACACACACACACACAAACACACACTCTCTCTCTCTCACACACACACTTCCATTAGAGTGTAATGGAGCTGAAAGCCTCTCCTCTGTGTGGTAAGAATGCAATTATGCCTATGCAGGCAGCGCCGTTACTCATGTGCCGCTTCTCTTAAATCAGAAGGCTGTAGCACAATGCATACGCCATTCACGATCTACATCCCAAATCATTCAATAACCATTTGCACAATCTTTTACTGCAGTCACCATCGTTCTTGAACTATTTCATTCTTGCTTTTGTTGACATGAACTGCAATGCGCAGTGTACAGTAGGTCAGAAAGCTATTCTGTATCAAAGAGGTCAGATGCGAGACAGTGAACTGACACAAACGTAACGTGAAGCTACAGGAAAGATGCATTCCTGCTCAAGGTCTTTTAGCATTTCACTCACAAATTTTAACTGCCTCATCTGGCGTCTTGCCTTCGGAAGATGAAAACGCAGGTTACGTGAGTCAGGTCACGTCAGTTGTAAAGTGGATCATAAATCAGAGAGACGTGTGGTGTAGCAAAGCTAAAATAAATAACGTTATTCTGAATATCAGTGAAACATTGCAGGTACAGAAACCGTATTATTTTTATTTTAAGATAGACATTAGATTAAGATTCATTACCTAAAAACTGAATATAATATTGTTTTCCAAAGCCTGGTGTCTGTGAAGCATCATGGGAGTAAAGTGGTGAGTGTGAAGAAGAAGAAGTAGAAGAAGAAGTGGGGGAGAAAAGAAAACAGGTGAAGAAAGTATGAAGTGAAGAATCACTGGAGGAGGAGGAAGAATTAGAGGTAGAAGAAGAATGGAGGAGAAGGAAGGAACATAGGTTGCAAAAGAGGATGAAGAAGAGGAGGAGCAGAAAGAACAACTAAAGGAAGAGGAGAACTAAGCAAAGAAGAAGACCTTCTTTGTCACATATACATTACAGCAGAGTGAAAGCATTTTTTCATATCCCAGCTTGTTAGGAAGTTGGGGTCAGAGCGCAGGGTCTGCCATGATACAATGCTACCCCTGGAGCAGAGAGGGTTAAGGGCCTTGCTCAAGGGCCCAACAGTGGCAGCTTTAGAATTAGAGGTGGAGGAGGGGAAAAGAATTAGAAGAAGAAGATGAGGGAAAGGAGAAGAAAAAATGTAGAAGAAAGGAGTGGAAAAGAAGTAGGAGGAGAAGATGCGGGAAAGGAGAAGAGGTTGAGGTGGAAAAGAAGAAGATGAAGAAAAGATGAAAAATTAGAGGTAGAGAAGGAGAAAAAGCACTGAAGTAGAGAGGAGGAGGAGGAAAAAGTGAGAAGAAGAAAAGTATGGAAAAAGAAGAAAAGGTAGAGGAAAGGAAGAAGAAGAAGATGATGATGAATTAGACATGAAAAAGGAGAAAAGGCACAGGAATAGAGAGAAAAAGGAGAAGAAGGGAGAGGGGAGAAGAAGAAGAAATGTATGAAGATTAAGAAGAAGATGATGATGATGATGATGATGATGATGGTGATGATGACGATGATGATGATGATGATGAATTAGAGATACAGAAGGATAAAAGGTACAGGAGTAGAGAGAAGAAGGAGAAGAAGGGGGAGGGGAGAAAAAGAAGAAAAGTATGAAGATGAAGAAAATGATGATGATGATGATGATGATGATGACGAATTAGAGATGGAGAAGGGGAAAAGGTACAGAAGTAGAGAGAAGAAGGGGGAGATGAACAAAAGTGTGAAGAAGAAGAAGAAGATGATGATGATGATGATGATGATGAATTAGAGATACAGAAGGATAAAAGGTACAGAAGTAGAAGAAGAAAAGTATGAAGAAGAAGAAGCAGAGAAAAGAAGGTGAAGTAGAAGCCAGCAGCAAGACGTCAAGAGACAACAGCAAAGACAATGGTGGATAAGGAACAAAAAGTTAAAAGTTAAAAACAGAAGAAGAAGAAGAAGAAGAAGTAGAGGTGATGATGAGTGTTAAAACAATTCTGAGGAAGAAAAGAAAGGTGCAGAAACGCTGCGGAGACTCTGACAGTCCTGGAGTTTGAATGTTCTTCTCACTAGCACAGAACATTAAGCACTGAGTCACGAATGTCCCTGGGCTAAGACCTGAGCGCTAGAACCAAATAATACCGTGATCTGTTATCTCTATATCTCTTTTTATTAGCGATGGTATGGGTTTTACTTCTGTCTAATCATGCTGTATAATAGCAGGTCATTTCCTTTTGAAGAGTCTAAGATCCAGTTACAATCCATTTAAAACATCTATTCCAGCGTCCACTGACGGACAAAAAGCAATTTCCTTTCATATTAAATAATGTCTGGTGCTCGTATTCTCCATTTCCTTAATTGGTAATGACAGCACTTATAGTGCAACATCGCACCATTTCTATTCTGACACCACTTTATGTAATCAATAACAAGTAATAATTATTAGAGATAAGTGTTAATAATTCAGAGAGCGCCAGCAGCATACGGGAGCGAGATGAGCTGTAGTGCAGATCTTCTCTGTTCCTTCTGGACTTGTATGAAGAAAAGGAGCTAGACATTTTTATCACAAATCTTCCTCAGTGAGAGAAAGCAAGCACAAAGGGACTGAACCTTTCCGAGTGTCTGTTTCGTCATTTTGATTCTGCATTTGTGCCAGATTTCTTGTTTTTTCTTCTTTTTTCTCACCCTCTTTTACACTCTTTCATAAACAATCCAGTGCAAGGCGAGGACTCGGACTGCAACAGGAGATGGCATGCCAGCCGAGATGAGCCTCTTTTACAGGAGATTAAACACAACCTGGGGGAGGGGTCTGAGCTGGAGAGAGAGAGAGAGAGAGAGAGAGAGAGCTCATTAGTAGGCAAAGAACGCCGAGACTACAGACCTTTATACGACGCCACGGCTTGATGTGGTGCCAAACGGCGAGACGAGAGAGCCATGATTTACCCCTTTTTCTCTCCAGCTGATCCCAGTCAGGATCATATATCACTGATACATGAACGCTTACAGCTCATGTAAGCTTAAGAAGTGCTTTTCAGTATTATTCACTGTAATGCACGTGTGTTTTTGACGTTTTTTTTTTTACCCCACTGGGCCACAGAACAGCGTGAGCTATGAGACAAGCTGCAGGAGCTTCGCACATTCAGACAGCTTGCTCCTGCACAATTGATGGAGGAAGAGAGAAATGAGAGCACTTCGGGGAGGATGGAGGATGGAGGGAGAGGGGGATGGGGATGCGGATGGGGAGTGGTGGGAATCAGTCAGGAAATGAAAAAGGGTTAAAGAGAAAGAACAATATATTTAAACAAATGCTTGTAAAATGCAAGTGCAAATCATAAATATTTACCTACAAGCCTCACTAAAAATCTGAGCAGACAGCATAGTAAAGGTAAAATTCCACCACTGACAGAGACGTAAATAAGTCCTTGAGCAAAGACAATCCAGCGGTTGTAAACCGGTGAGCCGCTTTCCAAATACAGATCCAGAAAAGTATTTTTTTGAATCGAAACAAGCACTCAAAAAATACTGTAACAGAGATGAAAAACTGTCTGTCATAAAGTGAGTCTAGTTTATTTAAACTTGAACCATCACAGTTTCTGGAGCAGATCCTAAGTTGCGGCCGATCACGTGTATTTATGTAAATCATCTCACTGAAGGCAGCTCATGGAAAAATGAACAAGGTTTCACAGAATTTCTCAGATTTTTTCATTGCATTTACACTCAGTAGTGCAAAACACAGTGTCACACATTAACATTAACATGAACTCAAAACAGAATGGTGAGGTCCGTATTACACATCGCACTCTCGTTGCTGATTGGACACAGTGTATGACTATCGCAGTGGAAAAGAATTGTACTTTTTCCATCTGTTGTTTAGTTAGTCCAGCAAAAACAATTCAATGTAAAGTTACTTATAAACAAAAGCACTGGTAGAGTCCATGCATCCATCCATCCATTTTCCATACCGCTTATCCTACACAGAGTCGCGAGGAGTCTGGAGCCTCTCCCAGGGGAGTCGGGGCACAAGGCTGGGGGACACCCTGGACGAGGTACCAACCCATCACAGGGCACAATCACACACACACACTCACGCACCCATTCACACACTATGGACAATTTGGAAATGCCAATCAGCCTACAACGCATGTTTTTGGAATGGGAGAGGAAACCGGAGTACCCTGAGGAAACCCCTAAAGCACAGGGAGAACATGTAAACTTTGCGCACACAGGGCAGAGGTAGGAATGGAACTCCCAACCCTGGAGTAGTGAGGCAAAAAAAAAAAATCACTCATATTTCCTCTGTAGCCAATCAGCAGCGAGCATGTGATGCTCGATAAGGAGTTACTCTTTTTGTTTGAGATCATATTGATGTGTTTTTTTAGTGTTGTATTTTTGTTTTTCCGTTGTCTTTTTGACTTGTTGGGGTTTTTGTTGTTGTTGTTGCTGTTGTTTTTGGCTTGTCTTTTGCATTTATTTATTTATATGGGGCGGCTGTGGCTCAGGTGGTAGAGCGGGTTGTCCCGGCCCACGTGACTCCACATGCCGAAGTGTCCTTGGGCAAGACACTGAACCCCAAGTTGCTCCCGATGGCAAGTTTGCACCTTGCATGGCAGCTCTGCTACCATTGGTGTGTGAGTGTGTGTGTGTGAATGGGTGAATGAGAACTAGTGTAAAGCGCTTTGGATAAAAGCGCTATATAAGTGCAGACCATATTTCACTGTGGGACTGGACAAAAATGGTAACGTGAAGCACCAGTCTGAAATATAACATTAATAGCTATGAACTAGCCACTAATGGTTACGCAGTACAAGGCAACTCAGTCATGTTATCCAGACCTCTGTAAGCAAAGAATTTTATGTAGTTGGATCAAAATATTTTAGCTGAATACCTCTATCCTAAACACCCTAAATGAATAAATATAGCGTAAATGCAATAAGGAGAAACTGTACATTGAGGCAGATAGATTATCTTTAGATTAAATCAGAGAAATTCTGCAGGTGTAGGAAGCAACCTCTACTGCGCATGTGCCCACGCACTGATGACAGAAATAAATCTCACACTTTTTGGAAAAAAAAAAAAAAGAAAAAGAAAAAAAAGTAATGTCCTTATCCCTCTGTGTGCACACTGGGTGTCTTGGAAAAGATTCTTCCTGTTCGTGTTCTACCTGTCTATCAAATCTAGTGAGAAAAAGGAGCTGTGAAATCGGTGATCACAGTCAGAGCACAACTTAAAACCAAGCAGCAGCACAAAAGCTTGTGCTACCTGACCTGAGCCTCGAGCATCCAATGGCCTCTTTTGCGCTAACGAGCAAAGACTGGAAATCAATTAAACGAGTGGAACCATAGGAGGCTGAAACTGGCAACACTGTGACTCAGGGACAGACGGTCTGTCTGAGACAGTATAACAGGGAGAACAGGAGACTGAGAAGGACAAAGAAAGACGGAGGTGAGATAGGGAAAGAGACAGAGAGCTTCAAGCAAGGATTAGACTGACGGACCAGGAGGCAATGAAGAGCTACAGAGAAAGGTGGAAAGGTGAAAGGAAGACGACAGAAAAAGAGATTGAGGGATAGAATGCAGAAAGAGCAAGGGAATCAGGGGAGATAGGGACAGGCTGGTGTCTCTATCCGTCTTCCTTCGAAGCTTAATGACGTCCCAAGTGACAGGTGCTGGCTTTTTCTCATGGCAGCTGCTAGATTCACCAAATCTATCTCCTCTCCATCTAAAGGATGAAGGCACCAGATGTGACTCGATTCCGCCGGCTGGAAACAGGGTAACACGGACAGAAGAGTGAATTCCCCAAAGCTGGAACTTTGCTATCCAGAGTGGTGCGAAATAGAGCACATTCGTCAAAGTTCTGTCTAAAATGTAGAGGTTTTGTAACAAAGCATCAGGGATTCACTATGAAAATCACAACCGCTGCCAAATCCACACTCTGAGCACAGGGCATACTTCACCATCTGCAGTGTGCTGGGAAATGTGGGAGGCCCGGAATTGAGACGGCAAATTAATTAATTCAGTCGTGTTTCTGTTAAGAGTCGATGACATGTTCTTTTGGGAAATGCAATCCTTTTTAAATGATATAATTCAAGCACTGAATATTACGGTGTTACAGTCACCATGCTAGCAGTTTAATTCTCAGGCACGTTTAGGCCTTAAGCTAAGACCTGTTTGTGCTATAATTGCCATGCAGGGGGATTCATTTGGATTGGGGGAAAAAAATCCTTTCCTGCATCCAAATAACTAATGGCCCCTTCAGGCAACAGTGAATCAGAATAAACGCTAGTAGATCTCCACAGAATGAGTAAAAGGGAAAGTTTATTTGTGTGGGAGTTGATGGATCAGTTGTCTATTGATACAGAAATGTGCTTAAGCTCTTTATCGATCATCTGAGTTTTAAATGCAGAAAAGATGCTTACTTGCATTTATTTCATTTTAGTGGGTTTTTTTTTTTTTTTTGCTGCTTGTTGGGAATTCTCTTGTTTAAATTATAGTCACGTATCAATTTTTTTTTATCAAAAAATAAATAAATAGACAAGTAAATAAATGGATAAATAAAAAGAGCTTCTGTATGTTTAACAGTACTAAATGTTATTCCAGAAGAGAAATATAAATAGAAAACAAATACTGAAATTGGTCACTGTAAAGAAAAAAAAGGAAAAAGAAAAAAAAAGCTAATTCATCACGAATATACGTGTTTATTAATTGTCTGTAATAACATGTTTACCTCGCACCTCAGGGTTGGGGGTTTCGATTCCGCCCTCTTCCATGTGTGTGCATAGTTTGCATGTTCTCCCTGTGCTTCGGGGATTTCCTCCCCCATTCCAAAGACATGCGCTGTAGGCTGATTGGCATTTCCAAATTGTCCGTAGTGTGTGAATGGGTGTATGTGTCAGTGTGAGTGTGATTCTGCCCTGCGATGGGTTGGAACCCTGTCCAGGGTGTCCCCCACCTTGTGCCCCAAGTCCACTGGGATAGGCTCCCCGTGACCCCGTGTGGGTTAAGCGGTACAGAAAATGGATGGATGGATGGTTTAAATGAATGCACTTCTAATATGCTATCATTTCCATAATAACAGCTAATTCACAAAGTAATAATAAACAGACTTAAAAACTGGCTGTTATGTATAATCATTGATCTGGCTACGTTTTCTGTAAAGAGATGTTTATTTAACATTTGTGGAAGGAGTCTCCAGTGTCAGTGCTTTGTAACAGTTAGTAAGCAAGAGGAAAGACGTCAGGTTTCTTGCTAACATTACAAGCTGTGGGTTTTTTTTTTTCTGAGAGGAAATATAGAGGCTGGTGAGGAAACAATTGTTTATAGCTGCCATGAGGTAAGTGATACAGGAACGAACTTGTTTTACAGAACATTAAATGGAACCCTAAATAGATTTTTTTTTGTATGTAAGTATGATGTCATTATTTAATTAATAATAATAATTAATGTTATTCAAAATCATTGGCAAATTGAGGTGGTGTAAGTGGAATAAAATGCTTCAGGATGAACTGTTATTAGAAAATAATAAACTTCATGGTGGTAACTCTGCAGTAACGCCACTTTACGTTGGTCCACATCACACCACCATGTTGCTGATTATTTTCCTATAACAGCACACCCTACTGGGTTTTATTCCTTTTAACAACAATAATAATAGTAGTCAAATTGTATCATTATTATTCAGTTACAGCTTTATTTATTCAGAGTTCTTATATATTCCTGAATACTGTATTATAACAATCAGTCTATTTCATTCTAAACCTAATCCTTATCTCATTGATCAAGCCCCTAAATTAGCATGACGTGCGCCAGGTTGCAGTGAGATTTTATTCTAGTGAAGGGCTGGGTAATTAAAATTGAATTAAAATAGCAAGCTGTGCCAAAGTTTTGTCCTCCCCTGGCTAGCACCCTAAAATTAGACTGCAGCTACAGGCAGAGCCAGAAAACATACAGGAAACCTCAAATCTCAGCAGAGCAAGGGAAGGAGCACGTGTATGAAAGAAAAGAAACGGATTCGAGACTCTGGGGACAAGCAAGTGCCTAAAGCTCAGTAAAGTACAGCCCTGTCTCCTCCTGTCAGCACTCTGCAGCTGTTTAACGTGAAAACTGATTCATATCAAGACCTAAATTCAAGGGCGTAACCATGGTATGGACATTGGGGGGGGCTCCAGCCCACCCCCCATCCAAAATTTGATGCTGAAAATTCGCATATTTAGAAAATATATAAACGAACTTGCATTGAATATGGGCGCAACCAAGTGCACAATTGGAGGTGGGGGCACACACCTATTTTCCCTAACAAATGGAAATATATTAAAAAGGAATAGAACTAAATAAATAGAATAGATGAAGAAAAGACAGATCCGTTGGCAGGGTTCATTAAAGAGGGACATATATAAAATATTTTGTACTGTATACTGGGGGGGATAGATTGATATTTCCTCAACATTGGGGGAGGGACTCGACCACGGCCCCCCCCCCCCCCCCCC
>JANDJT010000021.1:21002035-21028918 GCA_024331685.1 Stegophilus panzeri | reverse complement strand
TCTACACTTGGCTGCTGTCTCCATTTCTTACAGACTGAGCGGCTGAAATATATCAACGAACTCGCGTTGAGTATGGGTTCAACCAAGTGTACAACTGGAGGGGGGCACACACACACACCTGTTTTCCTTAATAAATGGAAATATATTAAAAAGGAATAGACATAAATGAATAGAATAGATGAAGCAAAGACAGATCCGTTGGCAGGGTTCATTAAAGGGGAACATATAGAAAACATTTTGTACTGTATATTGGGGGGACAGATTGGGATTTCCTAAACATTGGGGGGACACGACCCCCCCCCCCCCAAGAATGCGTGGTTACGCCCATGCCTAAATTGTTTTCGAGGGATTTGCTTGTGTGGTCAGGAGACGTTTAAAGTCAAGTGCTCCCGCTAACGAGACGCCCTCAGTTGCCATGGGAACAGTGAGGAGATGCAAGCAGTGTGTCTCTGAGAAGCGCAGATGACAGAATTGACCTGAAATGAATCTCACATGAATTAAAATAGATGTTTTTATTTAATTTGTCATGTATAGTGTCCACATGTATGAACTGTCAGTTTAAGGATGTTTTTTTTTTAGGAAAATATAAGCACTTAAGACCATTACAGTTATATAACCATTACCTTCATTTCTATTGCTCTCGATACTATCTGATATTCTCAGACTTTGGTATATCTTTAAAAACACAAAATCCCAAATGAAATATATTATAGTTATATATGTTATATATTTGTACCAGACACTAACGAATGCCTTCACGTCTTTGTAAGCAGTAGTTAACATTGCGCATGTCAAGAATATTGCTATACACTCACTATCTACTTTATTAGGAACACCTGGACATTCATGCAAGTAACTCTTTACAGCTGTGGTGAGCAGAAAAGCATCTCCGATCGCACAAGCCATCGAACCTCGAGTCTGACGAGACCACATTTTTCTAATCTTCTCTCTAATCCAGATTCTGTTATTGTGCTGCTGCGACATGATTGGCTGATTGGATAAATCACCTATGAGAGTTTTTTCTTCTTAATTAAAAAAATATATTTAATATAGCTATGTTAGAATTTTATAATTGATAAAACGTTGATTTGCGTTATAACATTTTACCCTTTTTTTTTTTACTCATGATATTCTTACACATTGGACTTTCACTTTTTTATTCACGTGACCCATTTTAATTTATGCATGAAGGATGCACGTGCGAATATGAGAAACGGAAATATGAACTGTCGTTATGAAGAGTTACCATCTGCTTTTTTCGTTTTTCTCCAAAGCAACTACGCTCACCAGCCACTTTAATAGGAACACCTGCTCATTCATGCAAATATCCAATGAGAAAAAAACTTGAAAATGCCACTGAGACATCTATAACTGTCCATTTTCGGCGAGTGTAGGCTCAGGGTATCCTCGGACTTCTGTTCTTGGCTGACAGGAGTGGAAACCAATATGGTCTTAAGCTGCTGTAACTCAGTAGCCTCAATGTTCAGTGTGTTTTGTGTTTGGAAATACTTTTCTTCTCATGGTTGTAAACAATGGTTATTTGAGTAACCGTAGCCTTCCTGTTAGCTTAACCAGCCTTTCCATTCTCCCATCAACAAGGTCTTTGCACCTGCAAAACTGATGCTCACTAGATGTGGGTTTTTTTTGTGTGTTTTTTTTTGCATCATTCTGCACCTCTGGAAAGGTACCTTACGAGTACAGGTGTTCCTAATAAAGTGGCTGCTGCCTGTATAGAACTAGCAAAAAGTGAATATTTGTGAAGAGCCGGCGCAAATCCAGTCATGTGGTTCAGGTTTTAGTGAAAGTGGTTTAAATAAAGAAAGTACACATAGTATGACGCTGCCATTACAGTCTTCTTAGGAGCTGTGGTCAAACTCGTAATGATTGGCATTCACGTGCTGTTCAGCGTGTTTCGCAACGAACATTTCCCTTCTATGTCTATTAGACAATGTTTTGCGTGAGGAGAGAGCGATGGCGCCTGCCTACCCTCAGAGTTGACAGGCTGAGATGAAGAGGAGCTCTAAGTGTCTCATTGATCTCCGTCTACCACAGTGTAGGAAACCTGAGAGTGCGCACTCCAACCTGGAATACACATCCCATTAAAATGTCTAGACTTTAAGCACACACACACACAGCTTGGTCATTCAACAGGCCTAACATAACTTTTTAATGAGGTTCGAATTCAGAAAGGTTCATTATTTTTTTATATGATTCACATCACACAGCAGAGCAACCTGTTTTTTTCCCTGACAGAGTAGCTAATTTTTCTCCTTTTTGGAGAAGTATCCATCAGCCTTTTATAGCTGTCCTACTTTCAGTAGATTGGGTAGCAGAGAGCATGTCAAGGCCTTCAACTGAATCCTTGCTTCCCGGCAAGCAAGCTGGCTGGAACTTGAACAAACACAGACAGGGCTTAAAGAATGACAGAAGAGTATTTTTTATTTTTTTTTCAAGATTTATTTACAGCAAGGTAGTATTACCAAAATAAATAAATTAATTAATTTAAAAAAAAAGTCAGTAGTGACACCGTAAAGCCATTCTCATTTCTTTCTGACAGCAATCATTTAACCGCACAAACATTGCATCGTTCTATCGACATTATATACAGCCATGTATTAAAGAAACAAACGGATGATATTTTGTCTCCGACACAGTTTTATAATTTCACCGTCCCCAAGGCCAGGAGAGTGCTGACAAGTAGAGCATCTCATCAGCGCTTAACTGATTTAATCACATTCCACTATCCACCTTCTAAATAGTATGCATTAGCTTACCCTTTTTTTTTTTTTTTTTTTTTTTAAATATTTTTATTATAATTTTATATATATATATATATATATATAAAATAAAAAATAAAAAAAAACACACACACACACACACACACACACTCTCTCTCTCTTAGAAACGTGTCCGTTGTGCCAAATCCCCCTTTTTTTTTTTTTTTTCAAATAATAACAGAGCCAGAACATTTTATTCCCTGTACTTATCAGGATGTAGGAGAAGAGTGCAGTAAAAGGTTAGGAGACTACAGTAGAATAAAAGGCTGTGTGAGCCAAATTCTACATACAAAAGACTCGGTTGGATTCACACTGCACTTTAGCAAGTCAAGTCAAAGACCTTTACAAGGTTTAGGCTTTCATTTCAAAATGTGAAGAAAAAAAAAAAAAAAAAAAAAAAAAAAAAGAAGAATGATACAAACATGTACAAATCTAATATTTTTTGTATATAAAACATGGTAACTGACATTTTCTGTTCATATACAGTTCTTCAATCTACAGATAATCCAGAACTCGAATGCATCACTCATTTTGCAAGTAAATTCTAGCATTGTAAAATCCTCATTTGTAACTCGACTAAAAGCCACCGATCTACCTCTACATTTACAACCTAATCTATATATGGGAAAAGAAAGGGAGGGGGGGAAAGGAAAAAAAAAAAAAAAAAAAAAAAAAAACCCTTTCCGACCAATTTGAAAGAACTGAAAAGAAGAAGTTTACAAATGAGACATCGGTCATCTCCAATTATCGGCATCATCCACATCGGTCTGTCTCATCGCCTGAGGTAAAAGTCACTCGTGACATTTAAACATGAGCCTCATCATCATCTCTTCACTCGAATGATCACCGGTGCTGAGATTAATCATTCGGTTAATCACTCAATTCACTCAGTTCTGCTGGCTAATTTTTTTTATTATTTTATAAAAAAAATTTATTAAATGAGTCATTTAAAACATTTTTAAAACTTTGTCCACAGCAGACTGTAGAGTCTTTAAGAGCTCCTAGTTTTGATGATGAGACGGTGCAGTAGCATTGTAGAGATTTTAACAGCCGGTGTCTGATTATGCCTCCCCATCCCCCTTTACAAGCATCATACACACACACACACACACACACACACACGTACGTGCGGGATGACATTCACGACATCACGTTTCTCACCTTCAGCATGTTAAGGGAAGAAATGCAGAAACACTCACAGTGGTCATGCATGGGATTCACAAGTGTAATAAGCACACTCCTGCTGCCATAGGCCATACTATCCTACACACACACACACACACACACACACAGAGGGCATCTGTGTCATCATTAACTGCAGAAGGATGGACTGAATGGCTTTTTTCACCCCCTTTAGAGATATTCTGTTTATCTGCTTTCACAGTTTCTCATCATACTGTTCGCAGATTGGGCCACCTCCTAACTCTCACACAAACAAGCTTCCCCAATCGTTGGATGGAGCCGGAGCGCTCGGTATTGCTCATTAAAATCCGCACTGAGGACTTGTGTCTAAAATAATAATAGAAAAGCCTGTTAGGCCAGTCAGCAATCAACACTAGCTCTAGGGCAATGACACGGACATCAGCATTAATTGGCTGGATTGACAGAAATGCAGACTTTGTAAAAGGGAGCCAACGAGCAAAACACCAACGTTTTTCAGCCACAGATTTAACCCTGTATTATTCGGTGGATTACAGGACATAGCAGCCAACTCTGTGATTGAAGTAATTAACACGAATATAGTTTATTGGGTTAATCGGCCATTCATTTAACATGCATTAATTGTCCACTTTATTAGGAACACCAGGACACCTGCTCATTAATGCAATTATCCAAATCAATGCAATGCATGCAGCTCAAGAGCATTAGTTAATGTTCACATCAAACATTAGAATGGGGAAACAAATGTCAGAGACTGACTACATGGTGCCAGATGGGCTGGTTTAAGTATTACAGAAACTGCTGTCCTTGTGGAATACACACAGAGAATGGTGTGGAAAAACAAAAAACATCCAGTAAGCAGCAGGTATGCGGGCAGAAAAACCCAAACCTTTGTTTAAAAAAAAAAAAAAAAAAAAAAAAAAACCTTTTTTTTTTTTTTTTTTTTTTTAAAAAAAAAACAAAAAAAAAAAAAAACCCTTTTTTTTTTTGTTTTTTTTAAAAAAAAAACAACTGTGGTGAGCAGAAAAGCATCAACACATCAAACCTTGAGGTGGACGGACAACATCAGCAAAAAACTACACTGGGTTCCATTACTGGAAGGATAGGAAGGTTACAGTAAATCAAATAACCACTCTACAACCATGGTGCACAGAAAAGCAACACCAAACCTTGATGTGGATGGGCTACAACAGATCAGATAGCCTCAGGAGGAGGAGGAGACCATCAAATATACATTACAGCAAAGTGAAATTCTTTTTTTTTTTTTTTTTTTTTTTTTTTTTTTTTTGCATATGCCAGCTTGTTAGGAGTTTGGGGCCAGCATCCCATGATACAGCACCCCTGGAGTAGATAGGGTTAATGGGTGCTGGGGCTTAAACCCTCGACCTTCTGATCAGTAACCCAGAGCCTTAACTGTTGAGCCACCTCAGATCAAAGTCACAGTTGAAGTCACATTCTTCCCAATTCTGAACATTAACTGAAGCTGTATGATTTTTAAATAAATAAATATAAAACCTGTGCTGCTACCACATGATTGGCTAATTGCATGAATGAGCAGGTGTACATGTGTTCCTATTAACGTGGCCATTGCGACAGATACCATGTTTTAGTGTTTTTCAGTAGGCACGAGGTGGTGTGCCTTCCCCCCCCTTAACTGTTGACTTGAGGCTGGTCTTGCAGAACTATACATGATCTCTAATGAAAGCACTGGAGATAGTCTTAAAAAAAAAAAAAAAAAAAAACACACCAACACACCTTAATGGTGAGTACGAGCAAAACATGCTTTGCCTGCAGGCTTTCCTGCCAAAAAGCACCCCATGGTACAGTATGCTTGTGGCACTCTTTTTTTCAATCACTGCCTGTACTCCGAGCACCAGCCTCCTGAGGCACTGGATGGACTCTGGAAGTCTGCGTTATCAATACGGTGCCGAAAGCTACTAATAAAGTGAAGTACATTTGGATTTCTCTCATTACACATACATATATATATAATTTCATAAGGATGTACAGGTTTTGAGGGATTAAGAGCAAGAAACACTACAGTAACACTCAGGAAAAAACACTACAGCAAAGAACCATCTGGGATCTCTGAAGGACAGTTTTTGTGGTTTTTTTTTTTTGTTTTTTTGTTTGTTTTTTTTTTTTTAAAAAAGACAAAACAAAGACTAACAATTCTACAAAATGGTCTCTCCGAATGTATAAAACTATGGCATTTGTCTTATATTTGGAAAACGGGTCCACACACTGGCCACATTAATAGGAACACCTGGACAGTCATGCAGTCAGCCAATCACATGGCAGCAGCACAATGGATAATACAGATCAAGAGCTTTAGTTCATATTCACATCAAATCATCAGAATGCAGAAGTCTCTGACTTGTGACCGTGGCATGATTACTGGCGCCAGACAGGCTGGTTTGAGTTTTTCAGAAACTATTTATCTTCTGGGATTTTCATACCCAACAGTCTACACCCAAGAGTTTACACAGAATGGTGCAAAAAAAAAAAAACCCACATCCAGTGAGCAGCAGTTCTGTGGGCAGAAACACCTTGTTGATGAGAGAGATCAGAGGAGAATGACAAGGCTGGTTTAAGCTGATGGGAAGGCATCTAAACACATCAAACCTGGAGTTCAAACTCCTGTCAGAAAACAACATGAATCTGAGGCTACAGTGGGCACAGACTCTCAGAAACTGGGCAGATGAAGATTGGAAAAACCTCTCCAGGTCTTTTTCCAAAGTTCAACCGCCCCGTTTTGGTTAGCTTTCAAAATAGGTTTCTATTCAAGAAGCGGAGGAGTGTAAACAGATCTGTCCTAAAGCGCACACTGGTTTTAGCCCTCTCCGTTATTAACTGGGTTTGAACTGAGGCTTTATTTTTAAGAACCTCTGCTTAGTCATCATGCAAGCTAGCATGCTTTTTCCATCTGCCTCGAATACAGTCTCAAAAATTTAATGCTGAAAATCTGTTCGAATGCTCTCACACACACACACACACACACACACACACACACACACACACACACACAATAATGCCCTGGGTAAGGCATTTCAGCTCCAAAGCCCAATCCTCGGCTTGTCACGCCGGTGCACACTGCTGTGTATTCGAAACACACTCCTTTCCTCAAAAGGCGAAGGGATCATTATGGCTCGGTGGAGCAACAGGCCCTGGTGGCACTGCGGCATGGAAATTAAGACCTACTTGTATTAGTCATACTGAAGCAGCCATGTGACTAATCTATAATACGATGTATTTTAACATTCAAGACTGCAACACAACAATACTCAATACTGAACATTTTAAGAACATAAATCAATACCTCTGCAGTGCATACTTCACAAAAGCCTAGTCGTGTTTCTATCCGAGCCGAGAACCCGGTGAGGGACTGAAAAGGTGTCTGATGCTGAACAGAGTCCCGCCTGCTGAGGATCTATTTTAGTTAAAACGCTGTCCAACAATACAAACACGACTTCCAAATACTACACAAATACTAGTGTGCCAATTTTCTACTATAGTTCCCCATAATAATGCTAGAAACTGAAGGGGAAAAAAAAAAAAAAAAACCCTCAGAAAACTTAACATCCACACACCCCATTTAAGATATCTTTGGTGTAGAACAAGAAATTACCTTAAATCACTGTATTTTACAAATGAAAAGCAGCACTGGTTCACATGTGCACACTAACCTTAAAAACACACACACACACACACACACACACACACACACACACACACACACACAGAGACAGAAAGTGTGTAGCACCAAAGATGAGTCTTATAATTCAGAAAATACAGGTATAAAATACAGGACTCCAGTTTTCCTGCGATTTGCTTATTGCCATGACAACTGTATTTTCATACAAGCACAACTGCTGACGTGAACGCATTGGTTGGTTTTTATGTTTGTATTCATGCATTACAGTAAAAATTGTAATATACAGCAATGTGCAAGTTGCAGGAGGGTCCAGTAAGTATTGTAAATGTGAAGACTGGGTATATACGCACATCGTGCGTTCAAGTCTTCCTCAGAAGTTCGTATTTACGACATCGGGTGCGTTCAAGTCGCTTTGGTCGGCGCAGCAACCTCAGAGCAAGGTTTTTAACTCTACTTCAAGAAGATGAAGAACAACGCACATCAGGCGTTCTGCTTTTTATGTTTTTAATCAATTTACAAAGCCGCTAAACATTTTCGTTACATTATATCGGAATTGTACAATGCTATTGTATTTTGTGCAGGCAATTAGCTTGTTTTATTGTAGCTCAAAAAAAAAAAAAAAAAAAAAAAAAAAAAAAAAAGGCTGACAATAACAATCAGCTTCTGAGAGGAGTAAACATTTAATTTCAACAAATTTACCATCAGCTACAGACTTTGCATCCATTTATTCCACATGTTTTCTTACTGACACGCCCCCAACTCGGAGCTCTAAGAAAATCCAAAGTTTCCCCACTTGTAGTTACAACTTAATGGTGGCGTTCGTATGCGCTCAACTCAAATACGTGACTTGAACACACCAACACACACTTACTTGCTCTAACTGGGTTGCTGTCCAGGCACAAGAGAAAAGAAAATAAACTGATATTGAGAGACGATGAGGGTGGAGGAAACATGATGACAAATGACACTGGTCATTTTCAGGATGGCTTTAAGTGTGCTTTAGAGAAAGCTACAAAAAATATTATATATATTTATATTATACACACACACACGGCTGGAAGCTTCAAAGACAACGGGCCAGACGCATTTCCAATAGGTGACCACATATGCGCACACAAACACGACCGCTGGACGCTGTAGGACACGTAAGCCGTTTTCCGCTCCAGCTCAATAAGTGCCCGCTTGCTTTGGCAGCAGCGCCGAGGAGAGCATTGATTTCCTTTTTCTTTCCTTTTTAAGACGCACGGATGCACTTTCCTAGCACTCCGGCTCCTTGAAAGGCGTCCGGCAGAACTTCAGTACGACTCCGTCTCTGCAGATTTCAGAGTTCTTTCCTCAAAAAGCGTACTGGCTGAAATTTAAGCCGCCTCTTTACGGCAAATCGG
The DNA here is from genome assembly GCA_024331685.1 of Stegophilus panzeri. Classification (NCBI taxonomy): domain Eukaryota; kingdom Metazoa; phylum Chordata; class Actinopteri; order Siluriformes; family Trichomycteridae; genus Stegophilus; species Stegophilus panzeri. Next base: position 21,019,940 of record JANDJT010000021.1, on the reverse strand, counting down.
TCTTCCCTGCAGGAAATCAAATCAAATCGGTAACAATGACCAGGACGTGCAGTAATATGAAACACTAAAGCAATCAAATATGAAGCTATGCTGAGACATTCGAGTCCAAACTCACCAGAATGAACAGAAATGTGTTTGAAAAATCACTTGAAAATCATTTTTCCACAGACACCGAGCCGCCTGTGCTGGTTCCCGTTCTTTATAAGCACTGGTTTTATAAGTATTAAACGGTTAGCTGGACTGGATATTTGACATGATCCTGGATTTGTCTGCTCTTCAAAGCCATCAGAGTTTTTACCAAGACCAAAAACAATAATCTCAAATCCGCTCAGGAGCAGGCTTATTCAATGTAAATAAGATTAGACCGCTTATATTTGAAGCTAAACTTATACCCCAGCACATCAAAATTCTCAACCGTGATTGGTTAGTAAGTGTTGATTCATTTTCTACTACAGCAACTCTAACAGTGATGCTCTTAGACAAGACAAATCACGGGTTTATAAATATGCTATTGTTTCTGAAGTAACAAGTCACAGGGTTCTATATCAGACGATCTACATAATCTAATCCTAATAATAAACAAATTATAAATTATTGTATTTTTGTATGACAAAGTAAAATGTCTCATTGTTGATGGGGCGAAGAGTTTTATAAGGAGATGTTTAGTTAACATTTATGGAAGGAGTTTCCAGTGTCTGTTTTGTAACAGTTAAGTTTTCCTCCACAGGACAGGTGACTATGGTTTCTCTGTAACATTGACGATCTGTTTTTATTTATCTTACTAACTTCGAGAGAAGAGGGGAGTGAGGCTGCTGAGGGAACGGCTGTTTATAGTGGCTATAACGCAAGTTCTAACGAGAACTTGTCTCATTCAAACAAATTAATGCAACTCTAGATATAATTATTATAATACATAAATATGCACTCAGCAGCCACTTTAATAGGAATACCTATACCTTTCTGCAGTTATCCAAATCAGCCAATGTATAAAATCATGCAGATACAGGTCAAAGAGCTTTAGTCAATGTTCACATCAAACATCAGAATAAGGGAAAAGGTGTGATCTTTAATCGTGGCATGGTTTTTGGAAGCAGATGGGCTGGTTTGAGTATTTCATAAACTGCTGATCTCCTGGGATTTTCTCACACACACACACACACACACACACACACACACCAAAGTCTCTAGAAAACATCCGATGCATGGAGGATCTGCAGGCTGAAACACCTTGAGATGAGGGATCAGGAGGAGACTGACCAGACTGGACCGAGCTGACAGAAAGTCAATAGAGACTCAAAACACTCTTTACAACTGTGATGAGCAGAAAAGCATCTCAGAATGCACAACACATCAAACCTTGAGGTGGATGGACTACAACAGCAGAAGGCCACTTTAGGTTTTATTCCTGTCAGACAAGAACAAGAATCCGATGCAATCATAGGCACAGATTCACCCAAACTGGACAGTTGAAGACTGGAAAAAGCTTAAACTGTCCATGATAGCCTCAGACTGCTGTTCTTGGCTGAAAGGAATGAAACCGAAAGTGGTCTTCTGCTATTTTAGCCCATCACCCTCAAGGTCAATGTTTTGTGCATGCTGCGATACTTTTCTGCTCACCATGGTTGTAAAGAGTGATATGAATTTCTTCTTGGCAGCTTGAACCAATATGGCCCATTTTCCTCTGACCGATCTTAACAAGGCGTTTCCACAAACAGAACTGTCACTCCCTCAGTGTTGTTTTTTTGCTGTTTTTCCACACTATTCTGTGTAAACTCTAGAGACTGTTGTGTGAGAAACTCCCAGGAGATCAGCAGTTTCTGAAATACTCAAACCAGCCCATCTGGTACCAAACATCCAGGCCACAGTTCAAGTCACAGAGATCACACTTTTCCCCCTGACCCATTCTGATGTTTGATGTGGACATGAACTGAAGCTCTTGACCTGTATTTGCATGATTTTATGCATCATGCAGTTGCCACATGATTGGCTGACTGCATAAATAAGCAGGTGCACGAGTGTTCCTTATTAAAGTGGATGGTGAGTGTATAATTGTTGCCAAACTGCTGTGGTAGAAGAGGAATAAAACTTCCATTATTGAGGTCCACATTATGAGTCTAATCAAAAGAAAGATTTCTGAGAAAAGTTTAAAAAAAAAAAAAAAAAACCACAAGTGTTACCACATCGTAAAATGTAAGAGCCAATCAGGTCCCAGCATGAAAATGCAGGCCTTGTCATATGGGTTTACCAGAATAACAAACTTTAAAATGGTGGTCATGGTAACTTGCCTGCATGCGTTTGCTGAGAAATTACTTCAGTCATTGCAGTCATTGTTTACTTGCTGGACTGGGAGCTGCAAATCAGTTCTCTCGCTGAGAACCGGTCCGTTTGTGGAGGAAAAGTGTGGAATAGGTTGAGACGAGGCTCCAGCACAAGCACAGTGTGAATGGAAAACGACTAAAATAGAATTAAGGATACAAAATAAACAAAACACTGACCTGAGAAAAAAGCTGCAAACCCTGATTCCATCCCTGGATCTCATGAGGACCAGTTCCCTATGAAAAGAGAACAGACTCTGAACTCGCCATCGAACAAAGTGTTTTTGGTATACAATAGCTACATGCAGCTATAGAAACATTTATAGGTCATGCAACTCAAGCTTTTCAAGAAATTTCTTAAAACAATTGGAATTATGTACAAGTGTCACTTCAATTATGCAAAAGAAAAAAGTAGCAGCAGCTTTAACACCACACACTGGTACAGAAAACGTTTAGCAAGAGTTGCATTACATGCCTGATCTAAGACTAATCCGAGTTAACATACCAAAATATTTTAATTTAAAAAAAAAATTTAAAAAAAAAAAGAAAGAAAGAAAAGAAAATATTTTCCCCCGTTACTTTTATTTTTGTGACTGAAACTTTTAAATTCATTACACGCCAAGAGGTTTAGATAAGAGACATAACACAGCGGCTAAATACAAATTTAGGGTTAGAGCTACCTTTACAATGCTGCACTGAAGGTTTAGCAGTCCTCTCCTTTTCTCAGTCATTACGTTCATTAAGAAAAGCAGATTCAAACTTGACAAATATAAAAAGCTAAAACTTTATTAAAACTCACGTTATTTCAAACTACTCAATACATTTGTCATCGTAAGACCAAAAGAATAAAACGGCATTCAAGAAAAGTTTTATACATACCCAAGCACTGAATGCTTAGCTGTCTAAAGACATTAGGAAGCTATATCCGGGGTTATTTTAAAAGGCACAGGGTCTTACCTCTAGGGTCCTTTTTAAGTATAAAAAGAGAGAGAAAGATTAAATGGCGCTTTTTATTAACAAAGGAAACACTGAACAGTCCTTTAGTGCCGTTTACGTCTCCAGTCTACATGCACCATTTTAGATTTAAGCTCTGTTTTGAAGATAAAAAAATAAATAAATAAATAAAAAAGGTTGCTGGACTTAAAGGTTATCAAGTTATTTAAAAGGCCAGTTCAGATTTTATGATGACAGAAACAGAAAAATAAACCAGGTTAAAAAAAGTTTCATAAAAAACAATCTAGGCTTTATTGACAATTGCTGCAAAACATTTTTGGACAGATTTAGTTACCTATTTAGGCAAGCTTACACAGGTAGCATTCTGCATTTTCTGGAGAGCGTACAGAGACTAGATGGCAGTAAGTACAGTTTGGGCGTATTTGATTTTTTTTTTTTTTTTTTTTTTCTTTTGTTAAAGTATGTACAAGAAATTCGGATTTAGCTGCAGGATCCCTTTACATTAGAAAGAGATGACCCTTGTAGAGATTGTTGTCCCAATCCTTCTTAAACAGTTTGAGCATGCATTTTATATAACAGTATTATAATCTATGAAAAATCGGACTTTATTTTAATGTCTTTGAACACAGTTTTCCCCCCCCAAACACAATTAGCATTTTGCAGAACAGATTTTGAAGAGCCATAACTTATTTTAACAAATTAAGGATTTGAGGACAGTCCATCTCAACAGTGTCTATTAGGGCTATATTTCAAAACTCTAAAATATCATGTAAAAAAAAATATTGAAGCCTAAAGCTAAACGTACATCTTTTAAGACTATTTAAAACAAATAATCAATTGCCGTCAATGTCATTAAAGAGATTTTTTTTTCTTCCTTTCCTTAATTAACGCTCCTTTACATTATGTTAAATAATTGATTTGGTTTAATGGCTTTTTGAGTTCCTAATATTGAGCAGAATTTTGAAATGTAGCCTACTGGGAATCTGCAACTCATCAACAAGTCAGGCTTTATCTCTTCAATTAAATATTTTTACCAAAAGCAATGAGAGGACAAAAAAAAAAAAAAAAAAAAAAAAAAAAAAAAAAAAAAGAAAAAAAAAAAAGGAAAACTAACAATGCAAAAAAGCAGAGATTAAAGCAGAGAGAGATTAAGAGTATAAAACTGAAAATAAAAGAACAGGCTGGCTTTTTTTTTTTTTTTTTTTTTTTTTTTTTTTTTTTTTTTTTTTTTTTTTTTAAATACCTAAACCCCCCCCAAACTGTCTTGAACTTTCGATTGAGTCCCGATGCGTTCAGTTGCTGATTTTTCAGGTATCCTTTAAAAACAAAATGTCCAGAGCAGAAATGCGAAACGGAAAGGCGGACAATTACTTTTGTCAGGCTGCTTAAAGAGTGAGCTGCCGTGGGAGACAGTCGTCATGATGGGACATTATGGGTGATGACGTTGTGCTTGTTCAGAGTTCAGTATCGCCCATACGGGTGTTCTCTGTACGCTCCCTTCGTTTGTCTCTGAGCGGCAGCTTTCCCACTGGCAGAAGCACGCTGCGTTCCATTCCAGTCATCTTGAGCTATGAAGATAAACAGACACCAAATGGGAATATTCGGCATACCTGAACATAATACAGCTCTAACTCCTTCAAATCACCACAACTAACACTTCTCATCGAAAGGCAATTTAAATGAACATACATATACACATATTTATTTATTTAAAGTGTTAAACAAAAGTGATGCCATGACTCAACACACTAAAGAAAGAGAGAAAGAAAGACCTAGGGTTTTTAAACACCTACCATAATTCTCATATCCTTCCTGCGTCTCTCCATGTCCATAGTCATAATACTCTGGCTCTCTGCAAGAATTTATGCAAGTAAAAAAAATTAACATTCTTTAGAAGAAAGCAGCTTTCAGTAACCCTCTATCCAGGATTTAAATTGAACTGTGAGGTGCCTAGAGAGACTCGTTGCAACTGACTGACAATATAGACGCGTGTTTTAGCGCAAGTGTCACACCAAGACTGTTCTTGAGCAGAGCAGACGCAAAACATAATAAAATACACTGCTGGCCAAAGGTTTAGACACACGCACGCTTTTTATTTATTTCCCCCCACATTTCAGAATAATAATAATAATAATAATAATAATAATAATAATAATCACAAAGAGATATGGGAATTATGTTGTGATCCAAAAAAAAAAAAGCCAAAAATAAAATCAAAGTAATTTAGTATTTTAGCATCTTCAAAGTAGACGCCTTTTTGCCTAGAATTTCCAGAAATGTATTCTTGGTATTTTCTCAACCGATTTCTTGAGGAATTTCCCCTGAGATGCTTTTTAAACAGTATTAAAAGGAGTTCACACCTACGCTGGACTCTTATCGACTGCTTTTTGGAATATTTCACACAGAGTCGTCCGTTTAAAAAAAAAAAAAATAATAATAATAATAATAATAATAATAATAATAATAATTTTTGTAAATAAAATGTTAGCTTTCTAATCAAAGAAATGAATACGTTGGCACGATTATATTTTTTGTCTACAACACCGATTTCACACATTTAATCATACCTTCAGATCAAAAGCTTTTTGATCAAATGTCCCCAAACTTTTGACCAGTAGTGTATACAAAAGCAAAAAAGGAGGAGAGCGACATGACACGGTAAATGCATAACCACCAGGGGATGGTGAACAGTTATACAGACATGCTGTGGCATGTGAGCGTTCTGTACCAAGTTGTGCCCAAGTGGAAATGCCACTGGAACAGTTACTCTCTGCACTCAGAATGTTCAATCTCACAGTGGAAAAGAGGCTCTTAAAGGTTTTAACACTCAATGCAGCTCTGCATTAGTGGAATCACGTATATTACAGCCCTGACCTAATCACTCAACTACAGGGAGGTTTCCCCAAAGCCAGTGCTGAAGAACTAGGATGGCCTGGTGATGGCATTAGGAATAACAGAATAAACAGGCTTCGACTCACGCCTGCGGCTGACTGTAATAGTTGTCGTAGGATTCGTAGCCCGATTCTGTGTAGCTGTCGTCATAGGACTGGTGAAACAAGGGGGGGGGGAGAAAGTGAGATATCCACCATGTTATTTATAAAGATAATAAAATTACAAAGCTGAATTTTAAAATATGTAACCAGAGTGCAATAACGCTGTTCAGACTCACATAGTCTTCATAAGACTCCTGGGCAGGAGGGCGCGGTGGAGGAGGCATCCTCTGTGACCCAGGGGCAGGAGCGCGGGCTCGGTTGGCAGCGGCACCTCTGCCAGGCTGAGCCGGTGGTCCTCCGCGCCCTGCTGGAGCTCCTCTCACTGCACCACCTCTGGCTGGACCACCACGTGGAACACCGCCACGCATCGGTGCCATGCCTCGACCCCTGAACCAACAAACACGATCCAAGATAAACCCCGTGCAGAACTGCCAATACATTGGGAGCTGTTCGTGACCTTGATGAAATTTTTATTATTTTTTTTTTTTTTAAAAACAATTTTATGACAAAGCTGATGGCTGAAACAGACCAACCCTAATAAGGATTCAATGCAATTTGTATTGCATTAAGACACGCGATATACCTGGGTGGCGGGGGTCCTCCGCGACCCCTGGCCATCGGGCCTCCTCTGCCTCGGACGCCGTGTTCGTGGCTTCCGTTCAGATATCCCATCTCCATGAACTGCTCCTGGCAAATTTCATCCATCATATCCTAGAGAGCAAGGGACAGCACAGAAGAAAGGGGCAACGTAAACAATTCCCTCTCAAATACAACGTTTCCTCTTCAGGCTTCCCAAATTGCAGCCAGGAACTCTGAGATCAGCTATTAACAGAAACACTCAAGTAGTAGCAGCAAAACAGATCTGAGGTGCCATTACATACACAACAATCAATCCAGAAGACTGATTTGACCAGAATGACAATCCATAATCGCGTAAGAACAGCGCTGCCTGGTATTTGGACTTCTCACACTAAGCATTAATCTGCAGCCACAGGTAAAACAAGCCAAGCACTAATTTAATACCACGAGCGGTTAATCAGTTCTGAACATTGGCCTATTTGGCTCTAATAAACGATCCATCCGGCAGATCTGGGAGAAATTTTTAATTGGTACTTACAGGGAAGAGGAACTTCTTAACCTCCTCCATAGCATGGGCCATGCGCATGTACGCTTCGGGCGCTGGAGCAAACACTTCAATAAACACGTGGAGCTCCATGGACAGGTGGGCGTATTTGGGCTCGCCGCTTTTCCTCAAGCTCTCCTCCTGATAAACACACATTAAAAAACACACTTTACGGGCCTCCTGTTTTAAAAAACTTCAACCAATTATCAACAACAGGGAGCTGAGGGCTACTAAATGCAAGTATGAGTATAGCATCTGCCAGCATACTTCAAAAATCCACCAAGAGATAAATAAAACATGAGCTCAGAGGCTTCCCTGGGTTTAGGGCAGGCGTAATGTCAGGCAAAATTCTTGATTGTTTTTATGTAGCCTAGTTTATAATGTTTACACTCGCCCATATGAATTACCACGCATATTGTTCGGAGACTAATTTAATTAAACCAAACCCGTCGGTCTGGCTGTTAAAGAGATCGCATACATAGGAGCAGATCGCTTATTGTCTCTCGTTTGAAAATGAACGATACAACCAAGCAGCAAAAATCGACAGCTTGGCATGAGTCACGAATTAGTTTTTAATAAACGTTTGAATACAGCAAAAAAAATTTATTTAAAAAATGCATTTAAACCAAATAGTTAATCAACGTAGATGGCCCATCAGAAAACTACAGTGTTGTAGATGAAAACCTGAAATCCTGTGAAACCATGTTTCAAAAGATGTTTCTTTGCTGCAACGCATCCAACAAGTCAAATGAAAACTATTAAAATCACAAACGTGCTTATTCACACAAGCAGGGTTGTTGCACAGTGTATGGTCACCTCACTGTTGAGTTTTCAAAAGTACTATCTATCTATCACCATGTATCTGTTCATATTTTTTAAACCAGATCAAGTTCAAGTTCACTTCCTCCAGTGAGTTTGGATTATTTTGTGTCTGGCTACAAATCCCCCAACCAACCCGAACACCAAACTGCAGCAGGTTTCAAAGCAGTAAATCATAAATATGGGAAGTAAAATCAAAACTGGTAGAAACATAATAAAAATCCGATTACGCATCAGTCATCATGGTACAAGTCTTACTCATTGGCTAATTTTGTGTCATTCCCCCGACCTGTCCAAACCCACACGACAGCTAATCCATCACCGGCCACTCAGGCACTGATAATAACAGACCAAATTCCTGCGATCGCTGTAAGGAATGACATTAAAACAACAACAGGTGTCGCGTGGAACGCCCAGGGCGCTTTAGACTGCTGCCAAGCACACGGACGGAGATGCCGATCCAAGCCGTGAACGCAGATCCGGGAATTCATTAATATTTCATAAGATTATTTAAGTCGTTCATCAATTCGGTTTTAGCGGTGTGCCATTAGCGCACAGTCAGCTTCGACAGATGTGTGATGAGACAAGAGCTCAAGAGGAGATGTGGGCCAAAGCACAGCATTTAAAAAAAAAAGGTTGGATTTGTTACGTAAACTCAACTGAGATGTGTTTGGGAGATGCATTTACAAGATTTAGCGCTCTGGATTGCTAAAAACAAAAAACACCAAAACGTTGTGAATTAATTTCACAAGACGTCTCGTGTAGAAACTTACAGATGCAGGAGAAAACCTTGTAGAGAAGATCTGCTACCATCATAACAGCAAAACTTACCAGTCAGAACACTCAATTTCCATCTGTTCAGTAGTGATTCAATCGCGACAGTTTGAAAGCTGATAAAAACAGAACGCTGTTCCAAGCTTAACGAGCAACGGCCGTCCGTAGTCCATATGCTTTTCGGGGCATATCAGTGAAAAACACTAAAAACACTCATTAAAAGAAAAAAGTTCAGTAATATGTCGTAAAGGAATCGTTCGAGCTAACAACCATCACTCTAGTCTTTCGTTGCGCTTCTTTACTTTAAAAAGAGATGACTAATAAACTCATTAAAATGATGAAAAAGCAATGCAAGTTTGTGTGGTGGGGGATGGGTGGGTAATGACTCAATTACACCCTAATCTAGTCAATTACAACCCTTTATATGCATACAGCGCCTCGAGCTACAGCTGAAACGAGTAACAATCTGGGGAATGGTTTGCATCACTATGTCCTAATGAGGCCACAACACGCAAATTAGAGCAGCAGTTTGCCTTCACACTAAGTGCAAGAGCTTTTTGGGGTTTTTTTTTTTTTTTTTTTTTAAATGCTGCACAGAAAGAGAAACAAAAAAAGATTTTTCATCCTTCCAAAACGTACCAAGAATCTCATGGGTTTATCAGAAAAAAATGCCCAAGAAAATGATGGTCCCTTGAATTAATACAAACCTTAATAACCTGTACAAAACATCAGCATGGACTTAATGTGTTCTGTCAGTGATAAGCGCAGGAAGAGAAGGGCTCGAATACGTCACCAAAACATGATTTTAATTAACGGGCATGAAATAAAAATCGGTACTGAGTGGGTCAGTGGAATTTATTTTACAGTTGAAGGAGTACCCGGCTACAAACAGTTTAGCATCTCTGCTCTAGAGTCAGTTCTTGCAAGTGATTTATTTTCATATGATTCTGGATATCAAAAAAAAAAAAAAAAAAAAAAAAAAAAAAAAAAAAAAAAAAAAAACACTGCTGCACTGGTCTGTCCATTAATATGATGTTACACAACAACAAATCCATGTTTAAAAATACCACAGCTTCACCATATCATAGTGTTAATGGGGAAAAGCAAAGGAAATATTTATCAAGAACTCTTCATGCACAAGCGTATTTGCACATTATTGTGTGTGTATAAATAACACACACAAAAAAAAAAAAGAGGAAGCATAAAAATCAAATCCCATAAACGTTCTCGTCCGTAAAGATTTTTGAGAAGGACTTTTCCATAAACACTGACAGTGTAAGAGATCTTAATCATCTTGTTATAAGCTGAAGGAGAAGAAAAGAAAAAAAATAGAATACAGAGGCTGCACATTTTTAAACAGGGATGAGAACCACTGGAGTAAGGAACTTGCCCAGGTAGACAGTAATAGATGGAAATGCATTCTGACACCGTGACTAACCGTGAAATCGTAGCAACCCTTGTGTCTGTGTGTCATTACCTTCGCTTTGTCTCTCATAGATCCCTTGCCCAGTACTGAGATCTTGGCGCCCGTCTCCTCCTGCAGTCTCTTAATGGTGTTCCCTTGAGGTCCGAGAATCTTCCCAACAAAGTTAAACTGTGTGTGTGAGGGGAAACACAGGTGAGATTAAAACACTAAATTCAAGGCATGAAGGAAAGTTCAGTCTCATTTGGATTGGTCAAAATGCTTTCCGAAGGACTCGACGTTCAATAACGTTAGATAGATTTGCAACACGGCTGAACTCAAAACACTCGACAGCTTTAAGAGAGAGATGGCATCTACGGGAGTCAGGGTGAAGTGTATTTAATCGCCTTCCTTTTCTCTTGCGATATTGATAAATCACTTAAGTAGCTTTGCAGAACACGGCAGGATATGATGGGGAATCTGACATGCAAGCATTTTGTAAAACTGCAGCACAGAAAGAGTAAACTGGGGCAGTAAAAGCTGATTAGTCTTGAGAGAACAGCAATAAAACTGTTTCAACGTGACCTACTTCCATCATTACAAACTAAACAAGAACAATTCCAAGTGCACGACTCAAGGCCAAGAAGATTTGGGGGCTGAAATTATTCGACACGGCGAATACGCAAGGGGTCAGCACAGATCATTTTACATTAAACACTCGATATGTTTAAACAGGAAAAAAAACAGCCAGAATAACGGCATCAGTTCATTAACATTTCCTTCACCGGGTTAACACGGGCATGTCGGAACAGGGAGACACACGCTGTGCCGAACCAAAGCCTTCTTTTACTAATAAATCAGATTAGAAAGAATTAAGTAAGCAATAAACCACTTATCGACACCTGAACATCCTCCATAAAGCTGCAATTTACTCTTGACTGTATTTAATAAAACACGCGATGTGCATTGACACGGGTTAATAAGCGCGATAACAGAACAGCCGTCTGATAACGGAAAAGTACACTACATGTCGCTGGACGTCAAGATACGAAACGCATTTTAATGTCCACGTGCTAAAGAATCTTAAACGCTTAGTGCTTCGGTCGTTTTCAGGATTAATTAGTAGACATCAATGGGAATATTTTTCTTCTTGGACTGACGATCTTTTTACGGAGGAACAGGGCTGGGCAATATATCGATATCGTGACAAATGATTACACGATACACTTTTCTGGGATATCGTTGGTATGGTGATGCATTTTTAGGTTTTTAATAATTACAGATATGGTACCGAATGGATGCCGCTGATTTGATGTAATCAATAAAAAAAAAATAATAATAATTGTCATCTTTGTAGGCATTAAAGAAAAATATCAACTTTTTTTTTTTTTTTTTTTTACTACCATTTTGCAGACAGTTTGTTGTATCATGTTTCGTAGAAACGCCCTCAGGCATCATATGATATGACATTTTCATCATATCACCCAGCCCAAGGGAGGAACATATTTGTGTCACACAGTAAACCAACTTCCTATTCACTGCTTATGCTTTCCACGTAGCATATGACGTTATAACGGGATTATACAATACACAGAGTGCACATCATACCAAATTCAGGCACAGAAAAGAAAAAAAAAACAAAAAACCCATATCTGTGGTCGGAAAATAAAACTGTACGCAGCACAGCTAAAGGGTAACATCTGTCTTTACCATTAAAAAGAAGCTTAAAAAAGTAATCCCCATCACTCTTTCAGGTAGAGTTTAACTAAAACGATAACTTGAACAGAGATTGACATGTATTAGAAAAGAAAAAGGAAAAAATAAAAAAAAAATTAAAAAATAAATAAATAAAATAAATAAAATAAATAAATAAATAAAAAACCACTTAGGACATCTTTAAAACAAAAACACAGATGTTCCTCCTCTTTCCAGCACAGACACATCTGTATAAAATCTCTGCATGTTTTCAGCATTTACCTTTCTTCTGTCTAATAGCTGACACTAATGAGTTTAGCAGTGCCTCTGTGTGTGAGAGGAGATAACTCTGCTTTACTGGAGTCACGCATATAACATACTGGGCTTCTATACGCAACATACTGGATGAGTGATCCAGCACAAACGAAAGATATTTTGCCAATCGTCAAAAAGCAACACCGACCTTCGGGTACTGTTTGACTGGAATGAGAACTCTTTCCTTCAGTTTGATATTCTTTGCCGTGAAGAGATCCAAGTAGGTTTCGTTGTCTTTTTCCGGCTCATCTTTCTGAACCCTCTCGATTTCTGGAGGAGAGAGAGAACAAAAAGAGAACGAGTCCTCCGTTCAGCCACGACAGTCAAGGTTATTTGCAATACAGCAGCACGTTGTTCTTGCTATGCATAGATATGAGCAAGAGAGAGAGAGAGAATAATGACTGCAGGTGACAGAAAGCAGAGTCAAGGCTGGATGTTAATTCTTTGTGATCAATCAATCAGGAAGGGAATTACACCCATGTGTAACCAACGCCAGTTTATCAAATTTGCCATGCTACGATTTGACAGACACAGGCACATTCAACATAAGGAGCAAAAAAAAAATAATGTAACAAACGCTTTCAGCCAAGAGGGTAAAGGTCAAGGAAGACGCGAATAATGCTGTCATTTACACACAAGATAAACACCGATGGATTGAGCTGTGCTGCTCCAGGGAAGGTTGCTCCAAGCCGGAGGGGTTTAACCGGCGTGTATCCACTGAGTATCACTACATCTCATCTTGGTGTGACTGCACTGACCTTGGCGGACCTGAAAACTCAAGAATGCTTCAGACGGTATCGCATACAAGCCTTTTTTATTGCTGATCCTGTCTAGCATATAGGAATCAGATCACACGCAGGGGGAAAAAATAAAAAACAGAAGTGGTTCTTCACGTAGCTCGGGTCATTCTGTATTTACACTAATCGCTGATGTATTAGCCAGGGTATTTCCCGGTGCTTGATTCGAGAGGTTACACAGTCAGACAGGTTACAGCGTAATCAGCTCTCTCCAGACTTGGAGTTCTTGATCAAAACAAAACGAAATTTGTGTCACGGTGTATAACATCTGCACTTAGAGCATGAAACACCTCTCTCTCACACACAAACTGACGAAACATGAAGTTCATCAACAGCTTTGAGAAGATCCAGATGCAGCTGCACACCTTCAAATATACAGCAACGCTCCCAGTAGGCTGCTGATCTAAAACATCTGCTGTAGACAGACGAGAGGAGGGAAAATTATCAAATAAGAACATTTTTAAAAAGAGAGAGAGATTTCCTGTTGGAAAGAAATAAACCCTAGCTGAGATAATCCGACATTTCAGCTGTTATACATATGGCAAACTCAAACACACTGAAAAGAAAAGACTAAAGAAATTCATTGTATTTATTCACTCAGTGATCCAAACAAGAAGACAGGAGAGGGCAAAGTGTCTAATCACACCCCTCCTTAAAATCAGACTAAAACCCGACTACAGCCGCGTTCATTCACTCAGAACTGAAACTTTAAAAACACACAAATCAATACCCATTGGAGATATGGCGCACTACATAGGGTGCACACGCGCTGTTTATTTCACGCGCGATGTAGTGCACCTTTCTAGGCATCGTCGAGCTGATTGGGACTGAGCCAGGTCAACACTTTCCGTTAACGTTTTCTGATAAACAACGCGTTTTTTAACGCTTTAACACGCTAAGTATGTCTCTAACTTACATTATGATAAATTGGTTGTACTTTAATTGTGTAATTAATACAATTTAAGAACGTTTAGTCGACATTTGAGGTAAAAAAAAAAAAAAAAAAAAAAAAAAAACATTTTTAAAAAAAGAGAAAAAAAAAAACACCTGGAAAACATCATTTCTCGTTGGCTTGTTTATGCAAATGGAAGCTCGTGTTTCACACAAACATTAAGCAAAAATAAATAAAATTAAAATAACGTACCTTTGCTCTGAACAGAAATGATGCCCATTTATATTCATACAGCATGACTTACACTGGTTAAGTAAGTTTGTACAGGACGCTTTCGCTTCTGTCACAAAACGTACATGAAGTGCGCTACGTAGGGCACAGACTCTCATTATGTCGCACCCTGTGTAGTGCATGAACATAGGGAGCACGGAGCGGTTTGAGAGACGATACTGTTTCCCCTTCAGAAAGCGAACACTCGAGATATAAACGGATGGAACAACAACCTCCACATACATACAACTCTAAACAAAAAAAATGTACATATATGTATAGTCTTAAAGTAAACTATTACATTTACCTGCAGATAAAAGTTTCATGGCGTGCATGAAGGACGAGTCCAGGCTGTCTCTTTCCGCCAGGAGCTGCGGGAGGTACTTGTTCTCGTTCTCCATTTTGGGGGAGTTCGTAAATAAAGTTTACAAACAAAGCGAGATAAAAACTTCAAGCGCGGAGCAAACCTGTAAAATCCGGCGGTGAAACTACCGCAAATCCTCGCTTTGGTTTGTTTTTTTGTTTTCTCCTGGAGAGCCGGGTGTATTCGGTTGAGGTGAAGACACGACGACGCGGTCTGCGGAGAAACGCGCAGCAGCAGCACGGATATAAAGAGCAGCGGTCCAGCGCGCGGAAATGGAAGAACGATACAGCTCGCGAGCGACGAAAATGCGCCCTGAGAGCGGAAGTGATGTCACACACCGACCCAACTCTTATAGCCCCGCCTTCTTCGGTGTAAAAGTTTATTTTCAGGATGACAAGACGGATAAAATGGAGTGTTATTACGTAATTTTGTCATTGAGAAGGAAACAAACATGATCAGAGTGTTCATATGATATGTTTATTGATAATTATCGTTTCTTTCCATTATCTCACCATTTCTCTTTTCGTTTATATTAAATGTCAATCTGATCAGCACTGTGTGTTTGTATGAATTGTAATATTCATTTATGTTCAAATCCTTCCTCATGTAGGTTGAAAGGTTGAGTGTCTGACTGAACAGACGGCTGTAATGAGTCTCTACAGAGTAGATTTGGGGAGAGGATGTTCAAATAATGCAATGAGCAGAAAATAATGTTTTAATAGAGCGGAACAGAAAAAAAAACCACCAAACGTTAATATCTGCTGCCCCCCTGTGGATTTAAACAGCAACTGATTGCATGATCTGAGCACTGAGTCTGAAGGAAAGGTTTTTATCCATCCATCCATTCATCCATCCATGGACTGTTCATCATCCAGGGCTGAGCCCGGATTATTCTCCATGCATTTTTTCCAGCTCAGTTAGTAGAATAAGTTTTGTTTTATGGAAGCTGAGGTAACTTAACTGTGAATGTATGACATGATCAGAAAAACTTGGATTTATTATAAAACTTGCCTCGCGTGTTGTCAATGTTTGTAGGACTACCAGACCGATAAAATATAAAACTTTTCTAACTAGGCTAGCTTGATGTCGCTAGCCAAGTGGAGGCACAGCTAAGCTATCATTGTATGGGTTTAGCTGCTACAGAGCTAAGCAAAGTTACATTATCTTTCCTTATGCTCTGCTCATATCATGTTCACATAAACTGGAACTCATATAGACATTTACACACCTTGTTTTCCTGCTCAGCATGAGAGGAGGTTACTGTTTCAGTTTCAACCCCTTAACCGGTTTAAAGAAATACTAAATTCCTGCGTATATACATTTTTCCTCACACTGACTGTGTGAGCTAGTGTTTGGCAGAAGTGAGAGCTGTCAGCCAATAAGACATGAGTGTTTCCACGTATTTTCCTGTAAACCCTGTCTGATTGGTCTCGCCTCCGTTTGCTGAAGAAATAAAATCACAACACCGCCATCTTCTTTTACTGATGTTCAGTTACGTAGTGACGAACCGCTCCAAGTGGAGAATTTATTATATTCGGGGCTAAAGAAAAATATTCGTGGCTACAGCTCTGAATACCCAGGCCAGGTTACACCCCTGTGCCAACCTATCACAGGGCACAATTGCACACACATTCACAGACTACAGGCAATTTTGAGATGCCAATCAGCCTACAATGCACGTCTTTGGATTGAGGGAGGAAACCAGAGTACTCAGAGGAAACCCCACAAAGCAGCAGGAGGACATGTAAGCTCCGTACACGCAGGGCGGAGGCAGGATTCGAACCTCCAACCCTGGACGTGCGAGGCAAATGTGCTAACTATTAATTGCATACAATTCCCTGTGAATGAGTTTTTACTATAGAAACCCATTCAGTAGAATTAATATAAACCCGTGTGTCTTATAGACTACAGAAACACATCTGCTTTTTTCCCCTAATTTCCTGCAGAGCTGCTGTATTGTCTTTGAACACAGTTTCACCCTTCCTTGCCAGTGGAGGTGTACGCCGTGGTCAGTGATGGGGTCAGCCACAGCTTAGCATTGCTCGGAGGCCTGAGAAACCTTTTTTTGTCCTGTGAAAGCTTTCAGAGCTGTCACACCTGCTTAGCTCTTTACCTTCACACCTCTCTCTCTCCCTTTCAGTTTCTCTCTCTTTCTAGTTTTAAGGTCAGCACAGACTACATGCCCATATCTAATCATTTTTAACTTAACTCGTTTCCTTCTTCCTTACATTCATAACCTGCTTGCATTTTCTTCCACTCTATATATATGTATATATATTTTATAAGTGATAGCCTGATAAGGGAAAAAAAAAAAACCAGCACCTTGGGGAGAGTAAACATTTTTATTACAAACTTGCCAGGGGCTGTTTGACTTGCAGCCACCCTCTGTCTGTGTGTGTGTGTGTGTGTGTGTGTGTGTGTGTGTGTGCTTGAGACTAGAAGGACAAGATGAGCCAGAGTCAGAAAGCATTACATAAGAACGTTACAAAAAAATACATTTTAGCAAAAACTTAACTTCTGAGTTTTGCACTCTTACTTTCTGCCCAAAATATATGTCTTGTATAACATAATATTTTGGCTTGATAATACTGCTTTGACGGATTCTAGACTTATCGTTCACTCTTACATACCATGGGGTTCAAAAGTCTGAGAGCATTAGTGAAAGTGCTTCTATTTTGCATTCTTTTCTAATTTTATACAACAATTTTCATTACAAATGATATTACTCACAACAGCTTGAGTGAAAGTAGAACCTTTGAAATATTTACATGACAGTGTGCACTCGAGCTGGACTCATGGACTCCACAAGTTTGTGCAAAACCTTATTATCCATTTTAGATCCAATCTATCTGAGTGTTGTCTGATCACATGCTTCAATAGAAGAGATTAGATATGAGGAAAATCTGACCTTTTGTACAAAGTAGTTAACATGATCAATATCATAAGATTTAAACATAGGGACGTAGAAATAGTGCAGAATCTTGAATATTAAGTCTTTGTGATAGTGAACATTTGCTTCTTCTTTTTTTAAACATTTTAAAAATCTAAAACTTTCTGTGGTTAGCACGTTTGCCTCACACCTCCAGGGTCCGGGGTTCGAGTCCCGCCGCGGCCCTGTGTGTGGAGTTTGCATGTTCTCCCCGTGCTGCGGGGGTTTCCTCCGGGTACTCCGGTTTCCTCCCCCAGTCCAAA
>JANDJT010000021.1:20990106-21001935 GCA_024331685.1 Stegophilus panzeri | reverse complement strand
CTATCTATCTATCTATCTATCTATCTATCCATCTATCTATCTATCTATCTATCTATCTATCTATCTATCTATCTATCCATCTATCTATCTATCTGATAGATAGATAGATTTTTTTGCCCCATCTGTGAATTCTAAAAAAAAAATTCATGCCACCATCCCAATTTCTCCACGACCCCCCCACCCCAGGGGGGTGTGCTCCCCGGTTGAGAACCACTGTTCTAATACGTTATCATTTCTATAGTCACAACCTATACAGGGATTTAACTGCACATGAACGGATTTTTAAAAAAAATAATAAATAAATAAAAAATTTGTAATTGTTGATATGGTGGTGTTTTCTGTCGAGAGGTGTTTATTTAGTGTTTTTGGAAGGAGTCTCCAGTGTCAGCGCTTAACAGTCAGTTTCACAACACCAAAAGAAAAAAATCAGTAATTTAATGACGAACTTTGTTAATGATTATTATCTTATTAAGTACTTGTTTTTTAATTAAAAACAAAAAAAAAAAGCAATTGTCAAACCGTTGTGTTAGAAGAGGAATAAAAGACTTCTGGATGTTCTGTCGTTAAAAAAATAATCAACTTTGGTGTGGTAACGCTAAATCCACTTCTGTCGACCCTGTCGTTGATTATTTTCCTATAACGGCACTCACTGTTGTGGGTTATTTTTCCCTTACATAGACCTATATTGATAAGAGAGGTATGTACTGCAATTGTGTATGGCTCTTTAGTATAGAATGCTGAAGGTTTTTGAGAGGATCAGGCAGCTGATTTTGGTCTCCTTCACTGCTTTTTCATGTTAGAAATGTTCTCACCATGTGGCAACAGTGCAGAAGGCCATAGAAATCAGATCATTAATTTGTTCTAGGTTTGATTTCATTGCAGCCCAGTAGGCATAATGTGTTCAGCGAGAAACAAATACAATTACACAGATATACTAATGATGTGGGAATGATCACAAAGAGCAACTCACAGAGATGCCCACACACACCCTCACACACACATTCACACACACACACACTGACACACACACACACACCAGCTTCTTCGGCTACCGTTTTTGATCAGTGTTCATGCTTGGGGTCTACAGAGCTGCACCACTGGGCTCTGATTTCTGACTCATACCTGTAATGATGGAGAGAAGGTGGAAAAGGTGGAGCTGTGTACTGCAGGCTCAGAGGACTTGAGATTGTCAGTCACTGTAATGATCCACAATTGAAAAAAAATACCAAAAAAAAAAAAAAAGCAAAGAAGATCCAAAGAAAATGACATGCCAAGGTATTACATCACTGTTAAATGCTAAAAATGTTCATTAAAATGATGTGTGTGTAGCAAACCCAACAAGCTGCAGGTCAGTACACTGGAATTTGATTACAATATGGGATTGAAGATTACATCGCATACACACTCAGGAAAAACAGGTTCCTCAAGGGTTCTTTGAAATGGTAAAGGTTCTTGGGTGTTTTTTTAAAGCTCTGTTTTGGGGTTCTCTTGCTGGATGGAACATTTCCTTTGTATCTTTTGTACACTTGGTTCCTAAGCAACGCTTTAACATATTTCTATAGTCGTTTTATTTTACATTAATTCATCTAGGAGTCACTTTCATCCTGGTCATGATGGTTGTGGATCCAGAGTCTGCCCCAGGAACACTGGGTACGAGAAACAAGCACACCCTGAAAGGGACGCCAGACCACGCACACACTCATTCACATGTAGGGACAATTTAATGTAGCCAATACACCTACTTACCAGCATGTTTTGGGGAAGGTGGGAGGAAACCAAAGAACCCAGAGTAAATCCAAATGGACACACACATGAGAAACTCTACCCAGACAGGAACCCAAGCTCATAATCAAACTAGAGACCCTGGAGCTGTGAGGTAGCAGTGCTACCCATACGTGACTTGACTTGAAATCCACCATGGAATTGCATAAGCAAGAACTAATAAGTTGGCCTAACTATATTCCTGGAAAGAAAAGGGTTTCCTCAAGAGTTGTTCTGATAGTTAAATGCTCTTAGAACCGTCAAGGGTTCCCACACAGAACTAAGGAACCAGGAACCCTGGAGCTAAAAGTCATTCACATATGCGCATATATAACACAAATTCAAAATGTCACATTACATTCTAACAATAAAGGTCTTAGGAACTGACACGTGAGAAAGTCTTACCAAATCTGCTCTAATGGAGTATTACCCAAATTTCCAACTCCGTAGAAATACAATATGAAGTAAATCTGTAAAGTTACACTTTTGTAAAAGGTTTTTGTGTCGAAACTGAACATTAGTAACAAATGACCACAGTTAGTTCTACTGAAAATGTACCGAAAATCTCCGAAAGGAAACGTTATACAGATTAAGTTCTATTCTGAACACAACTGGATGAATAATTTATGAATCCACAGTACAGCTGAATTTTCGATTTGTGATTCAGAAGATGTTGATTCATTGTCTATAAGAGCAGACAGTAGTGCTGACTGGAAGGCAAATCAAAGTTTTATATGAACTGGCTCGCTCTAATACATATTCATTCAATGGTAATGACTAACACAGGACGTTTCTTTTTAAATTCACGTTTGTTTAGTTTGTTTTTCGGAAGGAGTCTCCAGTGTCACTGATTTCCACCATGGGAAAGTCTTCAGGACGGAGGAATTTGTGTTTTTACATCTTCTCTGTAATATGACAAGGTGTTTTTTGAAAAAAAAACAACAAAAAAAAAAACAATGTGTTGTTTGGTAGTTGATTATTTTCCTACAACAACACACCATGTCAAGTCATGTTTCACCCATTGGCTTCTGACATGTACACTACTTGTCAAAAGTCTGGAGACTGAAATGATCTTTAAAAGCTTTTGATCTGAAGGTGTATGATTAAATGTTTGAAATCGGTGTTGTAGACCAAAATATAATCGTTCCAACATATTCATTTCTTTCATTAGAAAACTAACATTTTATTTACAAAAAAATTTTTTTTTTAAACGGATGACTCGGAGCGAAATATTCTGAAGCAGCCGATAAGTGTCCAGCATAGGTGTGAACTCCTTTAATCTGTTTAAAAATCATCTCAGGAAAATTCCTCAAGAAATCAGTCGAGAAAACGCCAAGAATACATTTCTGGAAATTCTAGGCAAAAAGCGGGTCTACATTGATGCTAAAATATTAAATTATTTTGATTTATTTTGGGGGTTTTTATCACAACATAATTCCCATAGCTCCATTTGTGTTATTCCAGAGTTTTGATGACTTTCTTCTTCTTATTATTATTATTATTATTATTATATTATTATTATATAATGAGGAAAAATAAAGAAAAATAAAGAATGAGTGTGTCTAAACTTTTGACTGGTAGTGTATGTTTTATGTTTCTGTTCTTTTCTCCCTACAGGAAAATGTTAAAATTCCAGTCAGCAGTAATCACATGCTACAGATGGCAGCAGATAGAGATTCATTTGAAAAAAATAAATAAATCTGTCGTATTCCTTTCAGTCTTATGAGTTTTGCTTTTAAAGGCTTTGCTGCATGGTGATCTGCTGGGGTAATTAGTATCAGTTTCATACACCGCTGCATTAGCCAAATGTTCCTCACCCCAGGATGCCTTCAGGAGGTCCTTTGACGTTTCTCTATGGTGCATCATTTTTCCAGCATGTGCCTTCATGGAATCTAACATTTGGGTCAAGGGCTGAGAGTGACTGTCTCATATCATCAGTCAACTCTGACCTTTTCGTTGCAGTGACTGCCTCAGGTTGAACCACTGTGTCACACTGCTGCTCCTTTGAAACAAACATGCCTGAAGTAGACAAGCAGACTGACTGAGAAGCTACTACCTTAGCCATCCATTATCATGGCCATAATGAACAACTTGCTAATTATCTAATGAGCTGATTTTCTTATTGACTTTCAGCTTTCACTGCTTTTACGTGCGCTGCTTGCCATTTGTGTGGCTTGCCCGTGTCCTTCGCTGGGCAGCGTGCCACTACATTAAGAGCCTTTTTAATTACCCACGAATCAAGATTAGCTCTTTTTATTTATTCCTCTTTAACTCCGAGCAATCTATCAATCAGTGCCGAGTAGACATTTAAGCAAGTCCAAGGTCAGTGACATTATAGTTCCACAGCTTCCCTAGAGAGGAGCTCGGTGGTTAACATGCTAAAGTTGCTAATTAGCACTGGCAAGCAGAGCATGTTGTGCAAAAATATATAAGGATAAGGATAATGCAACTCAACAAGGCAGAGATTAGCTGGAGAAAAAAAACAACAGATAGAGCAGAGCTACACCTGATTTCTGGCCAGTGCTTGATGGTAATAGTTTGTCAGTACTTTAACAAGAGGACTTGAGGACTTGACAGCTTGACCTTGAGTGCGGTTATCACAGACAAACGCTGCCTTAATGGCAAACGCACTTGTGCATGAGAATGTGAGGAAAGGAGAGAGAGCTCCCACAGACTGCAGGAAACCGAACAAATTGTAGTGTTGCATCCAAGAAATTTCATGCACAAACACACACACGATCCTGCTTTTTATATTGTACAAGTATTTAGAAAAGCCTGTATCTCCACATTTCTAGCATATAAAAGTGACAAGCATTATATATTACAAAAAGCCTATACTATCCTGTCTATCTGTTGACTTTCAGCCATTAATCAAGCTCTTGCTGTTTTAAAAAAAATGCAGCTGTAGGTGGCAGAGGAAGCCTTTTAGAGGCACACGCTGTGCTCTACATTGTAAATGAACAATGTCCTCTCCTAGAAGCTTTCGCGAGTTTTAAAACCAGTGACATAAATGAGCAAACGTTCTCGCAGGAGACAAGGCTGAGACTGATAATGCACCATGACATAAAAAAAGAACACAACACCCAGGAGAGTCCAAGATGAGATCACACTGAAATAGTTATTCGCTGCTCCAGCAGTAGTAATGGAACGACGAGTTTGCAATGCACAGCAGATTATCACTCAGACATGGACTAAGTGCATGGGGTAGTCACCATGCAGCTCCATCATTACACACTGCTCCGTTTTCCTTTTAACATTTTAAGGGATTCTGATCTAAGGACAGAGTCGATTTCAGAAACATTCTTATCTTGGGCCTATAATTCATGTAATTTGTATATTTCAAAAGGCTCTGACATATTCCCTCAGGAAATTTCACTTTGTGAGAGAGACGTTCCTAATCTTATCAGCCCTAAAAGGCAAGTTCAAGGCTCTTTCACGAGTCCAATTTCACTCACACGTTTCTCTGACTCAAGATGTTTCTTTTTATGATGTGAGAAAGGTTAAAGAAAAGAAAGGAGAGGGGAAATGTTGCCAAAAAACGATCTTGATGAAAGGGTTTTCGTTACAGTTTAACCTCCAATATTAAAATCTCCATTCATTTGTTTTCTGAAAGAAGAGCCTTGAAGTTCAATATATTTAATCGCAACCATAAGGACCCCGACAGTCTTAAAATAAAGTTTCCAGTTAGAACCAAAAAGGGTTTTTCAGACTTATGTCATAGGAGAACCATTTTAAGTTGCACAAAGAACCTTTTATGTTCTCGAAAGAAGTTCTTTAGAGAACCATCTATTTACTGGTGCTATACAGAACCCAGAAAAGGTTATTCGCAGCAGTGCTATGTGCCAAGGAACCATGTTATCATAAGTTCTCTAAAACCCTTAGTTAGTGCTTTAAGGAACAAGGTAAGGTTCTTAAGCATGATGCCAGGAGAACATTTTTCAGTCCCACAAAGAACCTTATAGGGTTCACTTTAACCTGTTAAAGGATGATCCCTTGAAGAACCAATACACTGCTCTGAAGAACTCGTAATGAAACATAAAGAACTGCTTTAATCTCCAAAGAACCATATAGCTCAACTCAAGTGTACCCTCTTAAAAATAAAGGTTCTTCAATGGTTCTTTACAGCACCATAGGTTCTGCAAAGAACCTTCTTCATGTCAAGAACCATTTTTTATTTAATATGATTCTTGAGTTGAGCTATATGGTTCTGTGATCTTATATTATAAGTATATATTTGATATAGAAGCCACAGAGTATTTTTTTTAAGCTTGCCAGCCCTGGCAACCCTGTCCTTATATATCATGTGCACTATTTCTCCCCTGAACAATGGGCAGAGGATTTCCTGCCCCAGTGGACCCCTGTTATCTTGTTGCAGTTCCCATTTTGGACCACTAGGTGCAAGAATAACTCTGTGGAGCTTAATGGGGCAGAGACAGTGCTGCCCCATGATTGTGCAACATCTAGAAAGATGAGCAAATCAGTGTAACACCTGCTTATATCTCTCAAACAGTATCATCTTTTAAAATAGTTGGTCAATCAAAAGTTATTGATTGGTATGATATTGGGTGCACAGTGGCTTAGTGGTTAGCACATTTGCCTCACACCTCCAGGGTTGGGGGATCGATTCCCACCACTGCCCTGTGTGTGCGGAGTTTGCATGTTCTTCCCGTGCTGTGGGGGTTTCCTCCGGGTACTCCAGTTCAAAGTCCAAAGACATGCATTGTAGGCTGATTGGCATTTCCAAATTGTCTGTAATTGGGTGTGTGATTGTGCCCTGTGATGGGTTGGCACCCTGTCCAGGTTGTACCATGTCTTGTTCCTTGGATAGGCTCCAGGTTCCTCGTGACCCAGCAGGGTAAGTGGTATAAAAAATGGATGGATGGATGGTATGATATTAGGCAGATCTCTGACTGTTATAAAGTGCTGACACTAGAGTCTCCTTCAAAAAATAATCAATTTGTATCTCCTCACAGTCGTTACTATAGAAACAATAACATATTAGAACAAGCACATTCATATAAACCTGGGATTTGCTTTGCAGCTGAGCTGGAAAATGAATCAACACCTCCTGACCAATCAGATTTGAGAATTCAACAGCGCTGTGGGATAAATAATAATGTATCATACTATAGTCGTATAAGGGATGTTACAGGCATCAAAGAAGCAGATCATTAGGCTGTATAGTAAGTGTTTGAGTGCCAGCTGAGCAGCGTGTCAACCTTTGATCTCCCTCTCATTGCTAATTGGGAGAATATTGCACAAGAGACTCATATCAGCAACGAAAATAATTAGAAGTGGAAGTGAGTTCACAAAAATAGAGCCAGATAAAGAGTCACAGTGAGGAGTGTATGGGGACATGGTGGGGGGGGTAGATAAAAGAAGAGCAGCAGCACAGTCGGACAGGAGAAGGGCACAACAAGGCTGACAATGAATCGTTTTCTCCTTACAATTCTACAGAAGGTGGCCTTCTAGTCTGCAGTGGGTTCTCTGGGTCTGGAAAACATGGCGCTGTTGTTATTCATGGTCTGCCTTACTCAGTACATCAGAAACATTGGTGCTGTGTCAGCCACCATCATATATTGGATTTATAATTTTTGTTGTTTATGTAAAACCATACACAGTGCACCTGTATTGTTGTATATGCTGGACAAAGAGACCATGTACTATTACAAAACTTTAATCTTATTGTAAGTCTATTGTATGAATGGAAGGCTAAGGAAATTTTAAGAATTTTTTGAGACTTATTTATGGGTGTAATATCTCTGGTCTCATATCTGAAGACTGAGCATACAGAAGTGGGTCTGAGACCAGTCTGACATATACCTAGTCATTTAACATCTGTAATCTGTTGTTATTTATAGCTCCACAGTTAAGGGTCTGTGCTCAGGTCAAGTCAGACTCCGTCTCTCTCTGGCATCTGGCAGCCTGCTGAGGAGGAAAATAAACACAAATAGATTGCTGTAAACCACACACAAATGTAGACAATCACACATTTCTCGCTAGTTCTCCACAACTGAGAACTTCCAAGGGGTGGAGCTGGATCTGATCTAACTCCTCCTATAAGCCTAACCCTAACCCCTAACTCTAACCCACACAACACTGTACAACACACCAATCCAGCCTGAAACAATCTCTACACCATGGACTTTTTGTTACGCAATGACAGGGGCAACAATTCGCTTGACAACATCCCTGCTGGCACAGTGACTTTTTTAAAGATGTGGTTTCACATCTCACAACTGCCAATGCTGAGTTCTTGAGCAAGTCCCTGAACTCTCAACTGCTATGTTGCTGCTATGTGCTTGGATGTGCTTATTTTTCCTCGCTTCTGAATGTTAGAAAATGAACTAGGCCATGTTTATAACCAGGGAATACAACAACCGTCCCATTGAGGCCAAGTAATATCTGTAGGAATTAAAAATCACTTCCTTGCATTGATGGTTTTTATACCCTTTATCTCAGGCCTATTCTTTTTCATTCAAACCCCATTTTCTCAGGATCCTAATTTCTCCCCGATTGTGCCTGGGGAACCATAAGCACAGAAAACATCGCTCCATTTAGCAATTATTTTCAGAAATACAGCGATCCAGAACAGTGCTCTGTTTATGTAATGTGAGAAACCGTGTGAGCGAAATGAAGTTTTGAGGGCACCCATTCTGAGCTGCGGAGAAATTATGATGAAGCACTGCTCTCTAGTGGTGAGAGTGAAGAACAAACCGTGACACTAATATGAATTTATGTCCATTCTGACATTAGTAGGTGACTGATGAGGAAGCCATGTAGAAGATTCTTTATTAGCACATGTAGGCAATATAACAGCAAATGTGGGATTCTCTTATCAAAATATCACTTTGGTCTGGCAATAAAGGTAATCATGTAAGTAATAAAAACACTTAATAAAAATGGTCAGCAATGTGGTGGTGGGATGTCGACCAATCAGAAGTGGAGTTAGTGTTTTATTCCTCTTATACCACAGCAATTTGCCAATACTAACCATTTTTTTAGTTAATTAAATAATAACAAATATATTTGTAATTTATAGTTGCATTTCATGTTGTGGAATGTCCACAAGACGGGGGACACAGTGTCTTACTGGTCAGCATGTTTGCCTCACACTTTCGGGGATCAAATCCCATCTCCACCCTATACATGGAGTTTGCATGTTCTCCCCATACTTCAGGGGTTTCCTCCAGGTACTACAGTTTCCTCCGCCAGTCCAAAGACATGCGTTGTAGGCTGATTGCCATTTTCCAGAATTGTCAGTATGTGTGAGTGTGTGTATGTGAATGTGTGTGCGATTGTGCCCTGCTGTGGGTTGGCACCCCGTCCAGGGTGTCCCCCGCCTTGTGCCCCAAGTTCCTTGGGACAGGCTCTATGATGACTTTCCTATGGTGGAAAACGTAGTCACAGGTTCAACTGTTACAAAGTGCTGACACTGGAGACTCCTTCCAAGATTGCTAAATAAACATCTCCTCACAGCAAACTTCACCATATTAACAACGATGTGTTTTTTATGTTTATGTGGATAGTGTGCCAAGTCACTTTGTATGTTACTACAGAAATGATAACAAGTGCATTAATATAAACCATGTAGCCGGAACTACTGTCAAACAGGGCCGGACCTACCTAATAAGCGACATTAGCAGGTGCATCGGTCCCACGTGGCTACCAGGGGGCCCCATGCCGTGGGTTCAGACAGTAAGGTTTGGTAATAATAACTCTGATTAAAGTTAATTGTGAAATTTGTGTCAGTCGTGTGCATTAATGTTTGGAAATGAAGAGGCGGCACTGTCAATCTGGTGCAGAGAAGAGGAACGAAGATGAGGTAAGAAAGGAGCAAGAGGTACGTAAGGGTGTGTGTTGAATTTTGACAGTGTGTGTGTGTGTGTGTGTGTGTGTGTGTGTGTGTGTGTATGTGTGTGTGATGCTTCGATGAGGACATCTTTGGGGGAGGACAACTGGACAAATTGGACAATTGTTCATTGTTAGTCCATGTTAGCTCAGCTAACATTAGCTAATAATATTAACAGATACAACTTTTGATTTAAATAATGTATTTGGTAATGTATTTAATGTATTTGATTTTAATTATGTCAATGCTGACATTAACATTAAGATCACATCTTACATTAAGATTAAGAAATGCTTTAAAAAGCAGTTCATGTTAACTAATGTAGTTAACTAATGTTAACAAATGGAACCTTATTGTACAGTTGTGATAACTGTTTAATCATTTACGTTGTTCTGCTAAAGCTTTATCCTTTTGAATAAACTGACTTTATTTGCACAGTTTTTAAGCTTTAGTAGTTATTATGCTGGGTGTATCCCACTTAGATTGATGTAAAATGCAAATTGGAATTAACGTATTGTGTCTAAACACATAGTAGTCAGTAAAATTTGTATTCAAACACAATATTTTATTGTTAATTTGACACATTGTCCCTAATATTACAGCAGTTTGTTGTAATCTGTGTCAGTGTAGGTTGTGTATGTTGTGTAAGTTGGGGGACGGGGGTGGTTAGGTATACCATAACCTCAGGTATAGGAGGCCCCATTTGGAAAATCTGCTTAGGGCCCTTAAAATGCTGTTGTCAGAGCTGCTGTCATAGAAAATTAATCAAACACCTTCTGACCAATCAGAATTGAGAATGCAAAAGCACTTTGTTTCAACTGTAATAAAACATATAATTTAAGAGTTTGTTCAACCGTGTAGTCTGCTACATATGTGATATAACATCAAACTGGTGTTATTTATAGCATCGTAACATCAGCTACATATAACAGCAGTCCTGCACCATAGAGATGCCTCTCCCTGTGGAAAACTTAGCAATGAGAGCAACTGGCAACGTCATACGAATAAAACTGACCAATCAGCTTACACATACGCGCAACGCTCCAAACAGGGTGGCCATGTTGGTGGAAAACCCTTCTGTGCATGATTTCCTGTAGAGATTTGTTTTGTTGCAGTCATACAGTACTGTGCAAAAGTCTTAGGCACCCTATTTTTAGTACAAACCTTGTTATAGATTTTTATTTTATGACTTCTACATTATCGAGTCAATACAAAAAAAAACATTTTACATTCCCAAACATTAATTTTCTAGCACAAAATTAAATGTTATAGAAAAATGTATGGATGTCAGTAAAGAAAGCAGCATATTAAGTGGTAAGAGACACTTTTCAGACAAAAAACATAATGAAAGTTGCTGGGTTTTGCTGCAAAAATAAGAAGCAAAGGTCAAAGTCTCCAGAGGAACTGTGGCTGCTTCTGTAAGACACTCTATAACACTTATAGCTCATTTCTTATAAAACTGAACAAATTGTACCTGAGACTTTTTTTTTTTTTTTTTTAAGTAAAGGATCGTCACACCAGATATTGGCTTTGTTTCTTTTTTTACTGTTTACTGCACTTTAGAATATTTTTTCAAATGGAGAAATATTTGATTTTATTATTTCTGAAGGCATCTTTGCTCTACAGCATTTCTTTGCAAAGACTTTTGACAGTCAGTCATTATATATACAGCCTATGGTTCCCATGGCATAAGGACGTTCAATAAATAATGCTATATTCTAAGTAATTTTTTTTAATACTGATTGCACCATGGTCCTAGACATTAACACTGAACAAAAACACAGCTAGTGTATTTTAGCTTAAGAAAGAATGTAGACCATTAATGTAAATACAACAGCAAAAATAAAAAAATATATTTTGTTGACCAGCCATTAGTTTGTGCACATATAGTGTATAAATTACAAAACTGACCTAAAATGTAGATCAAAACATTGTGTTGCCATGGCAAAGCACAGACTGACTGCCAGCCCATAGTAAGTATAGTAACGGTTTCAGTGTAGAAAACTATTGCTAGATTTTGAATTTTATGTGGCAAACACACACAAGCAGAGTGATACAAACAGTGAAATGTCCCAGTGTTGTTATACTATATATCAGCACTCTTGCAACGCCACTTGTCTGGTCAAATTAATGAAGTCTTCACAGAACATCACTGCTCGTCATTCAGTTCCCCATTCCCACCTGCTCCTGAAATGATTCTTACCAATCCCCTGCAC
>JANDJT010000021.1:20975111-20990006 GCA_024331685.1 Stegophilus panzeri | reverse complement strand
GGGAAACCTGGAGCCTATCCCAGGGAGCATCGGGCACAAGGCAGGGTACACCCTGGACAGGGTGCCAATCCATCACATACACATTCACACATCCGTTCATACACTATGGACACTTTGGACACTTTGGACATGCCTTTAGACTTGGGGAGGAAACCGGAGTACCTGGAGGAAACACGCAGCACGGGGAGAACATGCAAACTCTGCACACACAGGGTTTTATGCCCAGAGCTTAATTGTTTTTATGCCCAAATATATAAACAAAGCTATTTTGAACAACAGTAAAGCAGTTATTCAAGACGAGTGAGTAAATGAGCGCGGTAAATGCATCAAGAGCACTCAATATGCCCCCATGTCAATGACTGTGTCCTTTATATTCCCGCAAACTTCATATTTAACCCCTTGCTCCTGAATGCATGAGAGTAAAAAAAAAAAACACCAACTTCAGAGATTTTTTTGGTGGTGACCATAGAAACTCCACTCCAATCCTGATGCACACCTCTTGTGTAGTTATGTAATCTTGAAGAAACTATTATTTATGTAGAATACATTTTCAACAGCTGCTGAACACAGGCCCAGCTGATCAAACTGTGAGACCATCTTTACCTGCTGGTGGAAAGGAAACCAGCACTTTCCATCCAGAGTTACTGTTACTAATGTTACATCATAGACATGCTATCGGTAATGATATAAATAGTAAGGCAATTCTATTATGGATGAATTTAGTCAAGTAATACACTAAGACAGTCTACTACTTTACCAGTTAGGCCTTTGTTTAGGCAGCAGGTATCTGCTGAGACCAAGCTGGATTTTTCAGCAGGGAAAATGAGATAGAACATCTAACTTCTGTTAATTCTCCCTGCTGAAAAAAAAACCAATGGAAACCATTAAAGAAAAATTCTAATAGTTTTCACTACAAATACCATTATACCCCATCAGCTAACCATTAAAACCATTACCATTGCTGGTCCTTAATGGTATCCACCAGACATAACATGCCACCAATAGAAGGCAATAGATTACCAGTAGAGACCCACAGGGACGATTACAGTTTCCATTAAAACCAGTACAATTCCTATTATAATCATTAAAACCATTACAAATTCTGTGAGAGTTTCTATTGTTGTTGTTTTTATTTGTTTGTTTGTTTGTTTGTTTTTTCAGCAGTGCATTTAAACGTTTAACACTGTTATCTCATTTAACACACATTATTGATAAACAAAACATCATTTAGCCGAATTTGATGTTTTTGTGTTCCATCAGGATTTGAGTTGCACACACAACTAGCTGAAAAAAAGAAGAAAAAAACAATAGAAACCCTCATAGAATTTGGTTATAATGGTTATAATGGGAATTGTATTGGTTTTAATGGAAACTCTAACGGTCCCTATGGGTCTCTACTGGTTTGGTGGTATGTTATGTCTAGTGGACTCAACTACGTCCAATAATGTTAATGGTAACGGTTTTTAATGGTTAGCTGATGGTATGTAATGGTATTTGTAGTGGAAAACGTTCGAATTTCTGTCATGGTTTCTATTTTTTCCACCCCAGCACGGTAGGCTTGCTCTTATTTCTAGGATCTGGCAACCCTAGATATTCATCTGCTTGCTTGTACAGCATTTTGCAGTCAGCTGCGTTTGGCTCATTCATTCACCTGCTTTACTGGCTACAGCGATCAGGTTAGGTGTTCAGGCTCAGGTGTTTTTGCGCACAGTTTTGTGAGGAAATCATTGTCTGAAATGGGCTGCGCCGGATTCACCTGCTCCAAGAATTCCCTCTGCGCCCTCAATATCCTCTATGTGGTGAGTAGTGAACGCGCAACAACCATATGGACACCTTGTTCTCAGTGCTAGGGATTTATATTTATATATACATATACACGTGTTTAAAATGTATTTCAGGCAGGAACGTTGGTAAACAATAGCCCTGTCCGACCAAAAGGGTTAATATGAATTATTCAGGATAATTTCCGATACTAATCAGCAGGTTTTGGTTTCATGGTCTCCACTGGCACTGAGTGGGGAAAAAAACCAAAAGGAAAAAAAAACAGGTGTTTAACGCTGCTCCATCTGAAATTACACTAAATAGTATGAAATTTGTATTTCATTTGAACATGCACTGGTTTCCGGACGTAACCATGGCGACCAGCGGTGTTCCTTTAGATATCTAGTATGTTAGTATACAATTTTGAACAAAGCCCATGTTTCCTTACAGTTTCCATCAGTCAGGCCTTTTTTTAAACCTCTGGCTGATTACATCTTCATGTTTGATTGTGGTTTTGTTGTTTGTTTGTTTGTTTGTTTGTTTTGTAGCTGCATGGGATTCCTTTCCACTTCTTCATTCTCAAAACCTTGATAATAAAAACAAACCTGTTACATTTGTGTCCAGTATTTTCCATGTGTCCTGTTTGAACCTATTATATAAGCTTCTCTTGTTTATGACCTGCTGTTTTCCGAGCTTTTTTTTTTTTAATTACCTGTCCTTTAGTGTTATGGACACTGATCAAATAAGGCATCCTGGAGAGCTTGTTTGAATTTTCTAGTTTGTCATTTCCAGGAAAACAATTACAGTTTATTTGATGACTCATCCTGTACTAGTTTTGTCTTCGTCCAATGAAATGTTCTCTACAAAGTGTATGTCCAGCCCCTGGGGGCGTGTCTACAGTGCTGGTGAACATTTTTAATTTTTTTTTTTTTTTTTTTTTTTTTTTTTAAAGACAATTGTGGAGATATATATATATATATATAGACTTTTTAAAAAAGTAGAGCAAGAGTAGACGTATAAGATCATCTCGGGTGGCATGGTGGTGGTAGCGTTGCCGCATCGCAAGTCCAGGTTAATCAGTTTGTTCCTGTGCACGGGTTACACCCCCCAAAACCATGCCAGTTGATGGATTGCTAAGATAACATGCACTTAGGAGCGGACGAGTGTGAATGCGTGTGTGCATGGTGTCCTGTGATGGACTGGTGTTCCATCTAGGGTGTATTCCCACATTGCACCCAGCATTTTCAGGGATTGGATCCGGATCCACTGCAATCCTAACCAGAATAAAGCTGTTACTGAAGATGTTGAGGCCGAGTTAAGTCATACCAACCTAGCCCAGTAAATAATGTCTATGGATAATTGATAACGTTAAAAGATAACTAAACTAGTTAAACTTTTATTTCCAAGATGTGGACTTGACATCATTTGTATTATATTATTCTAGGAGCACTCTTCTAGCACCAGTATCTTGTTTTAACTGTTATATTGGTGTTTTTATCCTATTTGACTCACTGTCTGACTGCTGACCGTCTCCCTCCTCTTGTCTGGCCTTCTGCAGATGGTGAGCATGTTGATGATCGGCATCGCTGCCTGGGGAAAGTGGTTTGGCCTGGTCTCGAGTTTCCAGGTGGTTGGGGGCATCATCGGCATTGGGGTCTTTCTGTTCCTCGTCGCCTTGGCTGGACTCATTGGCGCCATAAAGCACCACCAAGTTCTTCTCTTCTTTGTATCCTTTGTTGTGAAACATGTCTGTCCCCTTGACAAAATGTCAGCGGCGAACAGTTTGCCTATGAGACATGTTAAGAGATATTTAACTCAGGCTAGCATCATTTTTGTGGGTAACTATATGAATAAAGAATAAAATAATAGCCCGGACAAAAAATCTGCTTGTCCTGGGCACTTGGGATGATTTGTCAACCTTACTGTGTGTAAGGAGTTGTTTATCTAGCATTTTGAAAGGAGTCTCCAGTGTCAATACTTTGTAACGGTCAGAGGTAAAGATGTAACTTGAGGTTTTCGAACACCGATTGCAGTTTCTTGGTAACGTGACAAGCTGCAGCTGTTAAACAGCTGTTTATAGCTGCTGTAATGTAAGTGATAAGAGGAACAAACTGGTCCACAATATTCAATGTAGCTGTAAACAGATAAAAAGCGTCATTCTTTAACAAATTAAAAATGGTTAGTGTTGGCAAATTGCTGTGGTATAAGAAGAACAAAACATTTCAGGACATATTGTTATTGGAAAATAATCAACGTCAGGGTGATAAGTGTAACTCAGCTTCACGTTGGCCATCCGATCACTGATCATTTTCTTCTAACAGCATGCCCTGTTGTATTTTTATTTTATTTTTTTTATATATTGCTTGATATTTTAACATGTGTTGTAACCATTAATACTGAACATCTTCATTAAACATGCCGTAATGCATGAGTCATTTTTTCTGAGATTTTTCAATTTGGATCTCAAACACTGTTTTTAAAAAGTCAGCCTTGTAATCAAATGCACTTTCCTTGTTTAAGGGACTTCGAGGCTCAAATGTCCTCCCTCATTTATAGCCATTGTTTGTTCCCCTTCATTTTCTATGAGCATGCAATTAGATGCTCGGTGTCCATTTTCGCTTTGTAGCGAAGCTGTACACCGAACACTCTGCAGCGCGGAAAAACAGGGTGTCCTAAAAGTCTCCATGCACGTCGGAAAGGAACACTTTTTAGCAAAATCCAAAGTTTTTCATACTTAGTTTAATAAATATATATATATATATATATATATATATATATACACACACACACACACACAACCCCAATTCTGAAAAATTGGGACGCAGTGTAAAATGTAAATAAAAATATGCAATGTTTTTAATAAACAGAATGCAATGATTTGCGAATCTCATAAACCCATATGATATTCACAATAGAACATAGAAAACATATCAAATCTTTAAACTGAGGGAAAAATTATCTTGTTTTTTCCTTAAGATGGTACATTTCCTCAGTTTATATATATATGTGTGTGTGTGTGTGGTATGTATATAATATATTTCTTCAGATAGCCTTTAAGAATGCCTTTGACAAAAGATGAATGTAATGAAATCATTCTCATGGCTGGATTGGGAAGCTGTCCCAAGGTTGCGATGGACTTTAACAGGAAACATGGCAAGTTTATGTCCACGAACGTCCACTGATGAAGGCACAACCGACGCAGTACTGGCAAACATAATCCCCTAAATATCATCATGCTGTGTGTTTATTCCTTTATCCCTCCTTAATGGCTGATTATTAGTACATGATTATCCTGTTCCTGGTGTTTGTGGTCCAGTTCTCCGTGTCCAGTGCGTGCCTGGCCATTAACAAAGAGCAGCAGGTAAAGTCTGATCAGATCATAACACCCTTCATAAATCCATAAAACAAAGCGGCCTCGGCGGCTCTCTAAGTGTCATGCTAATTCATTTTGGAGTTTAATGGTGGTGAGCTAATGAAGTGAAGCGCTGCAGTATTTCTTACCACTGACTTTAGCATGCTGATCAGTTATTTTTAGACTGATTCAGTGTTTTATTCTTGCCAGTCTTTCGCCTCCTGTTGTTATTTGTTGTCTTGATACTCTGTGTGGAAGCTTTTGTGCCTTAGCAAAATCCCTGTGAAATGTTTTCATACATCTCGTCACGTTGCATTATAAATTCTAACATTATTCTTTTGGTAGATGCTAGGAATTCCACATTTTAACATCGGAGAACACTGCTATGCAAAAATATGCTTATTTTTTATAGATGAACCAATCAGCATTTGAATGTGGAATGATTGACAGTTGCACAGGTGTTTTGAACTCTCCGATATTAACTTACACCCACTGGAAGCTCCGCCCCCTTCTCCCATGTCACATTAGTAATCTCTCATCTCGACTTTCGCACATGAAAGATGTCTGTCAAGGCCAAAAGTTTGTGGACACCTGACCATCACACCCATATGTAGGTCTTCCCCAAGCATTACAATTTCCCTTCACTGGAACTAAGAGGGCCAAACCTGTTATAGCATGACAGTGCCCCAAGCGAGCTCCATGAAGACATGGTTTGCCAAGGATGGTGTAGAAGAACTCGAGTGTCCTGCACAGAGTCCTGACCTCAACCACACTGAACACCTTTTGGATGAACTGGAACACCGACTACACCCCAGACCTCCTCACTTAACATCAGTGACTGATCTCACTAATGCTCTTGTGGCTGAATGATCACAAATCCCCACAGCTACGCTCCAAATCTAGTGGAAATCCTTCCCAGAAGAATGGATTTTATTATTACAGCAAAAGGGGAATAAATCTGGGATGTTCAGCAAGCACATATGGGTGTGATGGTCAGGTGTCCATATATTATTGGCCATATAGTGTACTTTGATTGGACAGTGTGTGCTTAATCTGTAAATAATCCACCTGATGACATGTTATGCATGTGTCTGAAAAAAATACAGCCCAAATGGTGATCAAATCTCGGCAGTGTTTCACTCTGTGTAATCGCTTGACAGGACTATCTCTGATATATCTCATGACCACTGGTGGGGTTGTTGTGCTTGGATTCACAAATATCCAAAATAATCTTTAAGATAATCTGATGTGGATACCATGTATCACCTTATATTGGTGTATTTATTTATTATTTATTTTTTTGAAAGACAAGGGAGTCCTGTTAGTCTATTTATACCAGCTGCTTAATGTCACACTGCATTTGTTTTAAGGACCTTCGAGATATTTCTTTGATATGACAGAAAAGTACAGTGTGTGTGTGTGTGTGTGTGTGTGTGTGTGTGTGTGTGTGTGTGAATGCAGAATGAGCTGTTGGAGGTGGGCTGGAACAACTCACAGACCACACAAAGGGACGTGGAGAAGAGCCTGAACTGCTGCGGATTCTCTCAAGTGGAAGTCAACAGCACCTGTCCTGCTGTAATTCTCTCTCTCTCTCTCTCTCTCTCTCTCTCTCTCTCTCTTACACACACACACACTCTCATGCATGCAAACACTTTTTTTTTCTCTCTTTCTGGGGACTTTCTAATGACAAAATGATTACTGTATGTAATTAACACTATGCCTACACCCTAAAATTTACCCCTAACCCCTTTACCTCAGTAACTCTCTATTTTGGTGAGGAACAGGTGATTGTACAGACATTTGACACTATTCTATCTTTGTAAGGACATTTTTTATTTGGTCCTCACAAAGGGCTAAATACATGTACACATATACACACACTTAAGCACATTGATTTATTTTACGGCTTTATGACTTTATGGCTTGCATTAAGTATCATAAACGTCAGTTCTGTCTGAGTAAATTTACTTCTTTTTTTACTTACTACTTTTTTTTTTCCCCCTAAATTTTCCATGTTGATCACCAGAAGAAAATACCTTTCTTGTGTTATTTAGCAAATCCAGGACATTTTGTTTTACATTGAGTGCAAGGTCAATGGATGTCTAAATGTTTGAACATTTTTGCCCTAGTTATAGTGGAGATGATATGGCTGTTTATGAGAGTCAGAAATGTTTAGTCTTGGTTTATTTCACTAACCTTCCATGTACTGATAAATAGATTCGGAAAAGGACAGAGACCATGTCAGAGAAGTCTACATATGTGCACGTGGATGACAATTTAAAAGGAAATAGCAACTTAAAGTGTGTTAGTAAGGCATTGGACCACAACAAGCCACCAGAACTGCTTTACTGTGCCTTGGTATAGATTTGCTCAAGTCTCTGTATTGTACCGGAGGGATGAACACCTTTCTTTCTAATGATCTTCCATCAGGGAATATTCAGACACTCAGGGCTGTACTGTCTCTGAGATTATAGTGATGTCTCGTCTCGTCTCGCCAGCTCAATTTTTTCCAATCTCTCTGTAGACTAGCGCATGTGGGGTTTTTTGAGGGTTTTTTTTGCACTAATGAACTCTCAAATGTGATTTTTCATTTTTGTCATTTTTGCAGACCTGCTTTAATACCCCTCTCTGTGTAATCGATGATGGATCGTTCTCGCTCTTCTGTGTTTCCGTACATATCGAACTAATGCACAAGCATCGCTGTTATTGAACCTGCGGTCTAAGATGCCACTCCAGGTCTATAGTTGCTGTGGTTTATCAAAGATGACGTTCTGATTCGGTTTGTTCCTCCTGCAGGCGTGTTTCACTCATTCCACTTGTGACACGTGTGCAGCGAAGATCCAGGAGCACGTTGGGGAGGTGCTGCGCATCGTCGGAGGGATCAGCCTTTTCTTCAGCTTCACTGAGGTAAGGCACAACTTTCAAAGCATCTATAAAGTGGTCTATAAAGACGTTTTTTTCAGAAGTACAGTTAGATAATAGGGCTGCACAAAACATTGATTGACTGTTAGCGCAATATTTCCTTTAACAATATTGACATCACAGAAGCTTGCGAGATTAAAAAAATAAATAAATAAATATTATGTTGTGTTCTCTGAGCTTTTTTGAGTATTTCCAAAGTTTCTGATTTCAGATGTTCCGGACACGGTTTTCTCGGAGCGTTTTTGAAAAATTGTGGAATTGGTGTGGTTTAAAAATGAATGAAAAAATATAGTTCAAATCAATGCAATCAATCCTAGAGGGGCGGAGCTTTGTTTACTGAAACAGCCGTAACTCAAGGCTGGTTGCATGAATTCACACGCATTTTCAGTATAAGGCTCTGAGGATGTCGGCGACATTTTGGGGCGTGGCCGTGAAATGCGGCGCGGAGCAAAGTTCCAAAAGCCATTTTTTTCAGGAAGTGCATGTCTGATTGAGCTGAAATTTGGTGTACTTACTGCAGTGTTGTGTTAATCTGTAAGTGAATTTTGTTAACCGGGTTACTACAAAAGCATGGCCACCCACCATCAGCCAATCAGCTCTCAGCAGGCATTTGCCATGATTAGCATTGAACAGTCATCACAAAACTTGATAAGTATGTTCATCTATGGTCTTTTTATTGTTTTATACAAATTAGAAACGTAGAACTGAGCACTGTAGGCTCAGTTCTATGTTTGCAAAAAGTGTTTGGACCCCACAGATCATCACTTGTATCTATATTCGTCATTGTTATTTGTTTGTTCATTTATTGCTTATTTGTTGTCCTGTATTATAAATAATGTGATGTTATTAAGAACTTTTCCAAAAGAGCTTAAACTGTAGTTTTATTGTTTTTTTATTATTATTATTAATGTTAAAATGTAATGTAATTTAGTTTGTATTTCTGAATAACTATTTTGCACGCTTAAAAAAATTATTTTAGTAGAATAAATGCAAATTTGTAATTTTCTGTAAGTTTAAAAACAAACCACACTTTTCATGTTTGCGTACTCCCCTATATTTCCTTCTTTCCTCTTCTCTTTCCTGGTTTTTTTTTTTTTTTTTTTTTTTTAGATCCTGGGGGTGTGGCTAACCTACAGATACAGGAACCAGAAAGATCCACGGGCCAATCCTAGCGCCTTCCTGTAAACCCTAGCCTGGACATGGCAACTTCCTGTCCTCCATCTAACCACTGGACTTCTTACTAGAGCTCTGTACAACACCAGAAGTGTGTGTTTGCTTTCTCTAAAGCAGAGATCAGTGCTCGTTCTCGCTGCTGCGTGTGTTGATCATTTTGAAAGATTGCAGTGTTCTGAGGCAAAAAATACTAATAGTCATGTATATATCATTGAGCTGATTTTTTTTGTTTGTTTGTTTTGAATGGAGCTACCACTATACCAAATGAAACAGAGGAATTTCTATGGAGGAAACACTTCTTCTCATAGATAGTTAAAAGTAATCGTCGTATTTACTGTTTAAAAAATAGACCAAACCAAGAGGAAAAACTCTGAGCCATGTGAGAGTAGTATAAAAAAAAAAAACAGACCTAGGCTTCTGATCATGAATGCAATAAATTGATCATCCCTTTTTGGCTGATTAATATGCGTTTTAATTACTCTTCTGAATGACAAAAAAAAATTGAAGTTGACTTAATTAATTGGGGGAAAAAATACAGTGCATGGTCTTTATTCATTATCCTTGCAATATGAATATGACAGCCTGTTAAGTTTAATGCGCTGGGTTTGACATACTGTCGCTCGGGAATTGATCACATCATACCTGTGTGTGCTATCAAACCAATTAAATGTGTGCATTTCTGTGTGGTTTTGGCTTTGTGCATGAACACTTCACTATAGTGTGTATCCATGTTCTACGGTTCTGTGAACTATGCCTTCATCCGTTACAAAAACAATAAATATTGAAGAAGAAAAACAGAATGGGCTGATAATCTCACGTTTCTGTTGTTCAGCTTAATTGCAGGGTTTATAGAAAGCACATAGTTTCAGTTTTCTTTCCTGTTCTCAGGGATTTTTAGACTAATTGTTTCCTCCAGCGCTAAAACCAAATACAAAAAAAAAAAGCAGGAATCTCTGAAGAACAAATCTTGCTTTCGTAATGAGGTAACTAGGCAACGGGGTTTCCTGGAAAACACTTGACCGGTTTCACACTCACTCCACCTTAAAGGATATGAGCAGGGGGGCTTCTGTTAACTCTAACTTCAGGCAAAACAGTCAAGCATGCTGCAGTTCCTGGAGCCGTGCCTTAACTTACATTTTCTCTCAAACAGGGGCAACATGGTCTCTCTCTCTCTCTCTCTCTTTCTCCTCTCCCTGTGTCTAACTTAGCAGACTTTTAACAAAAACCAAAGAACACCAATTCTATTCATCTTGAATTTTATTAATTTTATACTAATACATTATTAAGGTGCAAAGTTAATCAAAATCACCATATTAAAAAATTATTTTGCTGTCATTTATCCTCATCATAGAGGGTCAGGGGCAACCCGGGAATTTGCTGTGACGCGGCCCTGATTTGATACACTAAATTTTAGCTGACACAACATGTTTCTCAATCAACGAATTAAAAAATAATAAAAACACAATCCGTTCCTTTGTATCGTGTGTGTTAAGCTAATAGGTAAACTGGTGGAACAATTTTTTTCTAAAAGGTTTTCCTCCGCATGTTTATGTGTACAGAAAGCAAAAATTCTAAATTGAATTAATGTAATGATCACCTGACACCTAATTTGACTTGCTTTTATTATCAGAATTATTTAAAATATTGCAAAACAGTAAACAGTGTTTAAACACAGAACTAAATTAGAACCAGCAGACTCGATCCACATGGAGCACACTATATTCACACTACATATTCACACAAAGCACACTATATTCACACTACATATTCACACAAAGCACACTATATTTACAACATGAAAGAAGATGAGCTGTTGAATATCTGTATAAAGGCTGTGTAATGCCGGGGTTGGGAGAAAAAGACCGGCCCAATGGCCAGTCCGCCCCTGGGTCCCACAGGTTTCCTATGGGACTGATTTTACAGGCCAAAGTGTGCCAGTTTGAATAAGTCACAGAGAGATTTGACCCTTTACATCCTACAACTGACATCCTGGAATGTAGAAAAGACAACCTCACAGTCTGGCTAAAAACCGCCGTTCCAGATTTATGTACGTAACGAATAAAACACTTTGGATCTACTAAGGTCATTATAAAATAAGGAGCCGTTTTTTTTGTGGATAGGACTATTCTTTTTGTCAGATAGATTAATAATGATTTTACTATACATTTTAAAATATTAATAAATTAACGTCATAAATACGTTGTGTTTTTACAGGATAATAAAGAAATATCATAAATGTTGCTCATGCTGTTATTTAGCAGACATTATCATAATAATACATAAGGTTTTCATCTAAAATATTAAGTACACTTTTAGAAAAACGGTTACATCTAGCACCCTGGGTGGGTTTTCAGTCCCACTGGGTATAGCAGAGATTTATTTTCAGAAAAAAGGTGTTTTAGAAAGCTACATAAACCATTAAAGATTGAAATGATGTTGAAGTGCTGTTTATCACAAAACCAAGAATATTGTACTGGCATATATACATATAATATATATACATAAAGTTATGAAATGCATTACCTTTCCTAGGGAAGTTTTTCTCTGTCAGAATAACACGTCATGGTTTTGTCAGTGTTAGTGAAAGCCTGACATCACGTTTAAGATCTCAGCCAATCATAAAGAGCCTAATCATTACAGGCTTTGCCTAGTTTTAATGACATTCTGCTGACCTGGCCTTGGACCAAAGCCAAACGTAGCTGAAATTCATACATTTTCTGATTTGGGGACTTTTAGAGAAATACCAAGCCTCCAATAATTTATTCAGTTGATTATTCAGAACAGCGTCATGTGCCGTATTTAAAGGAGATTAAAAGAGGATGTAAAAGTAAATAGGAACTCTTTTAGGATGGTGTCGAATTAGACGTTCCTGAACAGGACGAGAGGAGAAAAAAAAAAAGCAGGAATCTCTGAAGCACAAATCTTGCTTCCGTAACGAGGTAACTAGGCAACGGGGTTTCCTGGAAAACACTTGACCGGTTTCACACTCACTCCACCTTAAAGGATATGAGCAGGGGGGCTTCTGTTAACTCTAACTTCAGGCAAAACAGTCAAGCATGCTGCAGTTCCTGGAGCCGTGCCTTAACTTACATTTTCTCTCAAACAGGGGCAACATGGTCTCTCTCTCTCTCTCTCTCTTTCTCCTCTCCCTGTGTCTAACTTAGCAGACTTTTAACAAAAACCAAAGAACACCAATTCTATTCATCTTGAATTTTATTAATTTTATACTAATACATTATTAAGGTGCAAAGTTAATCAAAATCACCATATTAAAAAATTATTTTGCTGTCATTTATCCTCATCATAGAGGGTCAGGGGCAACCCGGGAATTTGCTGTGACGCGGCCCTGATTTGATACACTAAATTTTAGCTGACACAACATGTTTCTCAATCAACGAATTAAAAAATAATAAAAACACAATCCGTTCCTTTGTATCGTGTGTGTTAAGCTAATAGGTAAACTGGTGGAACAATTTTTTTCTAAAAGGTTTTCCTCCGCATGTTTATGTGTACAGAAAGCAAAAATTCTAAATTGAATTAATGTAATGATCACCTGACACCTAATTTGACTTGCTTTTATTATCAGAATTATTTAAAATATTGCAAAACAGTAAACAGTGTTTAAACACAGAACTAAATTAGAACCAGCAGACTCGATCCACATGGAGCACACTATATTCACACTACATATTCACACAAAGCACACTATATTCACACTACATATTCACACAAAGCACACTATATTTACAACATGAAAGAAGATGAGCTGTTGAATATCTGTATAAAGGCTGTGTAATGCCGGGGTTGGGAGAAAAAGACCGGCCCAATGGCCAGTCCGCCCCTGGGTCCCACAGGTTTCCTATGGGACTGATTTTACAGGCCAAAGTGTGCCAGTTTGAATAAGTCACAGAGAGATTTGACCCTTTACATCCTACAACTGACATCCTGGAATGTAGAAAAGACAACCTCACAGTCTGGCTAAAAACCGCCGTTCCAGATTTATGTACGTAACGAATAAAACACTTTGGATCTACTAAGGTCATTATAAAATAAGGAGCCGTTTTTTTTGTGGATAGGACTATTCTTTTTGTCAGATAGATTAATAATGATTTTACTATACATTTTAAAATATTAATAAATTAACGTCATAAATACGTTGTGTTTTTACAGGATAATAAAGAAATATCATAAATGTTGCTCATGCTGTTATTTAGCAGACATTATCATAATAATACATAAGGTTTTCATCTAAAATATTAAGTACACTTTTAGAAAAACGGTTACATCTAGCACCCTGGGTGGGTTTTCAGTCCCACTGGGTATAGCAGAGATTTATTTTCAGAAAAAAGGTGTTTTAGAAAGCTACATAAACCATTAAAGATTGAAATGATGTTGAAGTGCTGTTTATCACAAAACCAAGAATATTGTACTGGCATATATACATATAATATATATACATAAAGTTATGAAATGCATTACCTTTCCTAGGGAAGTTTTTCTCTGTCAGAATAACACGTCATGGTTTTGTCAGTGTTAGTGAAAGCCTGACATCACGTTTAAGATCTCAGCCAATCATAAAGAGCCTAATCATTACAGGCTTTGCCTAGTTTTAATGACATTCTGCTGACCTGGCCTTGGACCAAAGCCAAACGTAGCTGAAATTCATACATTTTCTGATTTGGGGACTTTTAGAGAAATACCAAGCCTCCAATAATTTATTCAGTTGATTATTCAGAACAGCGTCATGTGCCGTATTTAAAGGAGATTAAAAGAGGATGTAAAAGTAAATAGGAACTCTTTTAGGATGGTGTCGAATTAGACGTTCCTGAACAGGACGAGAGGAGAGGCGGGACATGCAGGTGCACAGGTGTATAAATGCAGCTCAGGTGAGAGTCAGAGACCACAGCAGGACTGGGAGACTGAACACACACACACAGACTAAAGGGAAACCTGAGAGCAGGTGAGAGTCTTGACAAAACTTTCCTTTTTTTCCTTTCTGCTTTCATTCTATGAGACCACTCTTTGTTAGATACTCAGACACTCTTGTCATTTTTATGTTACTCTTTATGTACAAAAAAAAATTTTTTGAAAAGAGAAAAGATACTCAGCCTTTTCTAACACCGGATTGGTCTCCTTTGATCAGCCTGTGAAGATGATTAAAGGACTGTTGTCAGTGCTCTTGGCCCTGGTGGTCGTGACTTCCACCATGGGGAAGCCTGAGAAAAGTTCTGACAAGACTGCGGTCAAGAAGGAGAAACGAATCCCCCAGACTCTCTCCAGAGGTGAGTGTGGACAAACACTTTGTTATAATGCATTGCTCAGAATACTCAGCGAGCACTATGGGTGTTTTTGTTTATTCTTATTTGCTTCATTCTTTCTCAATCGACTCCTTCAATGAAGCTCATATTACCTGAACTCAGATTACGAAAAAGCTCTGTGTCTCTTTGTGACTTCGCTGTTTCTCCTTCTCAGGATGGGGTGATCAACTGATCTGGGCTCAGACCTACGAGGAGGCACTCTTCTTGGCACGCTCACAGTAAG
The DNA here is from genome assembly GCA_024331685.1 of Stegophilus panzeri. Taxonomy (NCBI): domain Eukaryota; kingdom Metazoa; phylum Chordata; class Actinopteri; order Siluriformes; family Trichomycteridae; genus Stegophilus; species Stegophilus panzeri. Next base: position 20,975,257 of record JANDJT010000021.1, on the reverse strand, counting down.
AAATGCTTCATTTCCTTGATCTAGAAAGATTTGTAGGCATTGATGGCACATCCAGGACGAGTTTATCAACCATTTCTTTACTAACAACTAGGATGATGTATTGGAATCTGCGTCATCGTTCAATATCGTTTACACAGACACTGACG
>JANDJT010000021.1:20938002-20955380 GCA_024331685.1 Stegophilus panzeri | reverse complement strand
ACACACACACACACACACACGTATATACCTTAATTAGACATACATACATTTATTACTAATATTCATGCAACGATTATATCAACATACATCTTTTAAAAAGGTAAATACTCCAGGGTTTTATATGTAAAAGCTGCACTATGCTGATGATAATTAATAAGTCAAAACTTGCTTTGTGTACTATGGTGCCATCAAGTAGTCAAAATTGTTAATACTGTTGAATAATAAAAATCAATGCAGACAATAGAGGCTGTTTACAAATAGATGAAAGAGAAATTATTGATTTTAATTCTTAAAATTATATAAAAAAAGAGGAACACCACCAAAATGTTACTGCTCTGTAGACATGACAGAACTAAAAATAATTGAAAATCATGGTTTACAAACCGTGTAGGGCAATGTGTGATTAATAAGATATTTACCAAAAAAAAAAAAAAAAAAAAAAAAAAAAAAAACACAAACAAAAAAAAAGTCTACATGAGTATTTCAATTGGTTTGCTCCACTGAGTTGTAACTTTACAGCAGACTTGCCTATGAGGAAATCATGCTTTTTGGTTTTTTTGGAAGCACTCTATTAAATAGGCGGGAAGATGGGCGGAGCTACCGACGCGCTCTCGCCCCGCCCACTCTGCGTCGCCAGGCTTTAAAACTCTCCTTCAGCCGCTCAGTGTAAAGCAGAACCCAAAGGATCTCCGATCACACACACATTACTTATGGACTGTACAATACCAAAAACTTTATCCGGGCTTCATATTATACAACGGCAGAAGAATATCTAAAACTATGAGGTAAAGATGATAGACTTCAGCATGCAACTTGTATATTGAAAAATATATATATTTATGTGCTTGTACTATTGCGTGTACGCTCTTTTTTTCCCCGAGTGGCAAAAAGGCTACCTGGGATTTTATTATTTTTTTTTTTTTCTGTTTAAATGTAAATAAACTTATCAAAAATTATTTGTAACCAAACATAATGTGAGTCGTGTGAGGAAATCATGTTGTGTCTTACCCGTAAAAGTGTTGTTGAAGTTTTTTTAAGTCTCTGAATTCAGTATCGACCTCCGTTACACGGTACAATACACACTCCTGAAAATGTCACAACTGTTACACACAGTAAACAAAGCTGGCAGTTACCTCATGAACAAGTGGACGCGACTGCCGGAAATATCGCATCAGAAATATAGTGAATAAACTTGTCAAGTTCGAAAAGAAACACATTAAAATGTACACACACACACAGACTGTGTAATGCCTTTTTAAACATCACCTCACACAGGGTGGTACAAAATGGAACTCCTTCATGCCTTTTTTGTTGTTGTTTTTTTTTTTAACACACAATATTGTTGAAATAAATAATCACAATAAATCTGCATGACAAACCCGGTGATTTCACAATGCCCACGCCGCGCTGTGTTAAAACAGATGCGTTATATAAAATGGGAGTCATTTACAGAAGCCCCACTGTGGCTCTCGCCATCTGTCAGAGTCATTCTGCGCGTGCGGCTCTACACCCCATGAAGCAAGCGCGTGCGCTAAGCCCCGCCCCCTTTTCCGTTAACCGCTTCGCGTTCGTGAAGAAGCCCGGGCGCCATCTTCAAATATATCCAAACAACCCCGAAAACTATTTACACTATTTACACCCCCACTCCCAAAAATAAAAAATTATATATATATATATATATATAAATTATATATATACATATATATATAGTAAAAAAAATTAATTCCGACCGACTCTGATTAGAACACGAGAAAATGCCGAGCAAACAAATACTAACTGGTCTCAAAGCCAAAGCCACCATTGCGTTGGATCTCAGCAAAGGACAACCTGTCCGCCATTTTAAAAGCAACACACGACTACACAAACAACCTCGACATTTCTCAGCGTTGAAAAAAAAAAAAAAATCCACTAAAAGCTAACCGACATCCATTTACACGCTTTTTTTAAGTGTTTATTTCACTAAATTTAACTACAAAGATAAGCCAATAATCGAACATTTCAGCCCTTGTACATCCACAGTCGTCATCGTGCAATCTTTATGGACAGATTGCGTTGAATGTCCCAATGAGCTCTCCTTTCAAAAGCACGTTAATAATAATTATTATAATTACATCCTACTTTATGCTGCGGCAATCTTTATGAACAGATTGCTTATGAGAAGCGATCGCTAGCTTATTTTAAAACATGTTTAATCAGTAATTAGAATATGAATCCGTCTCACACACACAAAGAGAAACAGGGCGTTTAGCCGCTGCTATCTTTGCGGTGTGAGCTCATACGCTAACTAGCTAGCTTTACTCGCTTTATCACAGCTTTCTCCTAACTACTTTAAGTAAGAATTGATCATTTCCAAGACAGGCAACTGATTAACCGTTAAATTTCGATTCAAATTGGTTTGAAAGTAAACACTTACTATTTATAATTCTCCTCTGCGTCTCGGGTACCTATAATATTTTGTGCTTAACAGCAACAATTTTCAGAACAGTTTTAGACAGCTTAAACTGTCATGACTCTATCATTTTGACTTAAAATGACTTAATGGGCGGGAATGATGTGGCTAGAATGCTAGCTTTTCCTTCTTGAATAATCTGGAGCAAAAAAGTAGAAGTCAAGTCAAATGTCCGTTACTCGAGTAGAAAAAAACTTTTTTGGGGGGGGTTTTGATCTTCATACAGTTGGAAAAATCCTCGACGCCAAGAGCTTCAGTGAGATCGTTTGATACCTGGAACAAAGCAAATGAACAAACGTCGGTTAGGGGGAAAAAAAACATGATGGACGTTAACAAGAGGGGAAACAATATCAAAAATCGTCCACACTTATCAGTTAAAATTCAAACAAAACGAGGACCAAAAACACGAGTAAGTAATAATTAAATAGCGTTTGTAAAATTGTGGAATCCTCCCCCAACAGGAACACTTACCTCAGACAAATCCAGGAATGATCTAGAAGGGTGGGACCGCCTTTATATACAGATGACGATTTTTTCGTCAGATGGCTGTTCGAGCATGCGCAGTTCGGCCTATTAGCTGTGGCGCAGGCGCCCTCGTCGAAACGACCTTTTGTTCGTCAAGGACAACAGCCCAACCCCCAATCACGTCCACTTTTCTTTACATAAAAGGAAAACAATATAGGGAATTACATATAGAAAACAAGACTGGCGGACAGACTAGCTATAAAAAAAAAAAAAAAAAAAGATAATTTGTTACATGAGAATCCAGTTGTAATAAAATAATATTTGTAATCCAAGACATAAAACAGACTAACTCTTTTTGTGAACATATCTACTTTCAATTCCATTAACAGGGTTATTTTATCATCAAGGAACATTACAAAAAAATAAATATTAATTTATTTTTAGATTTCAACGATTGTAAAGTTTTGAGGTTTAAGATTGACCTGATTTTTGTAAATGTTTTCACAGAGCCAAACATATCCTACACAAATCCCCTATTATGTCTCCCTATTCCAAGCCCTTAGATAAAGCCCTTAGTCTTCATTTAAATGCAAAACACAGAATTGTACTTGGTAAATAAGAAATGAAAGCAATTTTTTTTGAGAGACTTGGTTGTTTTGGCTGGGATAAGAGGCGTATACATATACATATATAGAGGCATAGACATTAGATATGCGTATTGTCCACTACACGCTTAAGTAGCCTTTGTTATATGTGCAGTAAAAATTGCCATAAAATAATGTTTAAAATTTGACCTCTTGTACAAAGGAACATGGTCAATATCCAAAGTTTGCTTAAATTTAAATAGTGACCTAAAATTGCGCAACATCTTGAATATTTAAAATAAAAATAAAAAAAGGAAGAAAGAAAGAGAAAAGAAATCACATATTTTCAACGTGGTCTCAGATTTTTGGACCCCATTGTATATTTCATTGTATATTTATAACAACAGCTAGAAAATGAAAATAAATAAAATAAATGAAAAACAGCAATACAACAAATATATGAGCTCTTTCTGTCTGTGAGGGAAAGCATTACTTCCTTTGTGTTCAACTTTAACCTCCGTCTCGTATAAAGACAAAATGGCGGCGTCCTTACAGAGCATCGTGAGAGCGGCTTGTCGCGTCTCTCCTGCTGTTCTTCAAAAAACTTTTCGAGCTCAGGTTTGTTTTTGTTTATTTTTTTTTATAAACGCTTACAATACCTGAGCCAAGCGTTAATGTTAATGTACGTATTGTAACTTTAATTAATTTGTGAAAGAAGTCAGCTAGCAAGCGAATAAGGGTTTTGACAGCTGGGATTAATAAGAAAATGTTTTGTTTTTTTTACATTTCAGACAATACACAATGGAGTTAGGGTCCTGTTTGTTACTCCAGTCCTGCGACACTTTTTTAATTCTGCTAAACTGACATGTGATGGAGTCGGTGCTCGGGAAGTTGAGGCTTTAGAGTCACATTCTCGTTACAAAGATGCACCATGGGAATACCTGGAAAGTGAAGGTACAGAGAAATCTGTTGTTGTGGTTTTGGTAATATAATATGTACATTTTCAGTATAAATGCTTTTATTTTGTTCTCTCTTCAGAGTACATTGAGCGCTATGGATCCAGACCAGTTTGGGCTGACTACAGAAGGAACCATAAAGGTGGTATACCCCCCCAAAAGACCAGGAAGACCTGCATAGTATGTAACTGCTTTAATACACTATTATCCAATACTGTTTTAACACACCTTTTGCACACTCCCCTGTGGGAATCCCCATAACCATCGTAAAGGAAAACTCCAAACTAAAACATCAATATCAAGTTGTTGATAGATGCTGTATTTGCATTATTCCTGGGAGAAGTTTGCAGAAGATTGTCTGCCGGGCCGATGCCAATGAGGAACAGTTACTGCAGTTAAAATGGCAGTCAGGATGGGGGGGGAATCAGTTATCTCAAACATAGGAGATAATGGTCAGGTTCTGTTGTTCCATTTCTCAGTTAGTTACCATTTTCCAGTATCATGTCAATGAGAAACCCAACGGAGAAGTGGCGAAGACATTAAAGCAAGCGCTGTGTGCAGCGGCGCTGTCTGTTATAAGCATAAAAGTTGAAGCTGATCTGTTTAAGCAGAGTGTATGGATGAGGAAGTGCAAAAACTGGACCGGCAAAAGGACTGAAGTGCAGCTGCATTGCTCTCTTTATGTAGAGATGAAGCAAATAATAATTCTCACTGGTGGCACTATCAGCAGGTTGTCAAACAGAATTGTGGGTAGTGTAGAAAACTCTTTGGGGGGGGTGCGCAATGATCATATTGATCAAGGAATGAATTGTAAATTAAAAAACACAACTCAGAATTTTATTACAAAATACTGTACATTTTGGACATAATTGAAGAACACGTTAATGATTTGTATACAAGTCATTCAGGGTGGATTTTTTTCTTTTAAGTGAATTATAGCTGTAGAAGTTTTAGATAATCCCTTAGAAAGGTCAAATTTGCTACTGCTGGAAAAAATTTATTGTGTTGCAAAATGGCCTCTAAGGTTTCAATACAGCCTTTGTTCATTGTCATTGGGGGAATTCATTGAGGTGTCTACTCTTATCAGACATTTTTGTTTTTATGTTGCAACAGCGAGGAGACAAGATATGTGGGAACCCCTGTCCAATCTGCCGTGATCCAAATATAATCATCCACTACCAGGTTTGTACATGCACACATACCCTCAGTGTGATTTGCCTTTTTTGAAATTGTATACATGCTCCACAAAATGGTTTAAAATCTGATCTTTGTCTTTGTAGAATGTTAACCTGTTGCAACAGTTCATAAGCCCTCACACAGGAATGTTGTACGATCCTACTAGGACTGGTAATCCTACACATTTTTCCTCTTATGGTCTCACCTTTACAGTAAATTACATTTAGATCCATCATCTCTGCTGTTTTCATGCCCTTCAGGTGTATGCATGAAGCAGCAGAAACTACTTAACACAGCAATTGAAACTGCAAGAGACTATGGTGAGACACGAAGACATCTGACACAATAGTATTTACATTTTGCATTGAAGTGGCATTTAAAAGATCATTTCTATCTTTTAGGCTTGATTCCCACCCAGTTACCTTCTGTAGACTATTCTGGAGAGGACTTCTCAAATTCCCATGGTGCAGTGGGGCGTACACCTGTGCCACCTGCTTACACCCATAGCGAACCTTGGTACGCGTGGTACGGTGACATAGAGCCAGATGAACGGGAGCTGGCCCGAGTGAAGAAGATATACAAACCTTACCTGAAGTAGAGATGTTTTCTCAATATTACATGCTGGATAGGTTTGTAGGGTACAGATTTAACCTAGTTATGAACTGAGAACAGTGAATTATAAAGCATGGATGTGTATAATGTGTTGAGGAAACAGGCTCTAGCAGTAATATTTCAATCAAACAGCAATGTGGAACTGAGTGAGATAGAACTTGGTATTATTAAAGTACCATAACTATTCAGTCCTTACACTCTGATATTTAATATGCGATGGAAAAATTACTCATACTATGATCAGTAATACTAAAATTCTAGTAATACATTCGAAAAGGACATGATTGAGAAGAAAAGCAGAAATAATTATATTCCTGAGTTGGCCACCAAAGGTATCTATGTATTTTGGACTTTCTTCAGCTGTAAATTGGTAATGTGTTGTAAATACCTCCACAATAAAGAGACAAAGTACAACTTCCTACTGCAAAATTCATTTATTTGTATTGTCAATACTTAGATACGTAAGTAAGATCCCATTATGTTTAGTTGTGTTAAAATTTTGCACTAATGCAATTAAGGCTGCCCAATAGATATATAATGTTAATGTTATATTAATATTGGCCTTTGCAATACTGATTGCTAATATTGCAAAAGCTCAGACTAAACTGTACTGGGATGGTGTAATGAAGGTTCCAGATAAAACTTTCTGGATGGGTTTTGATACATTGTAGTGGGAAAAAAAGTGTTAAACTGATGCAGGACAAATCAAGCATAATGGCAATGTGCGATTTTTATCCATATCATGCAGCCCTACTGCAGGTTATTTAGAAAAACACTACGTAGGTTAAACGCTGGTGAAGTTCAAACTGTACTTCCTGAAAAAGCTGACAATAAATCAAAACCAGGACTTCAAATCAACAGATTTTTAAGTCAGCCTGCACACCAATTCAGAGAAATTGGTTTGTTTATAATAATAAAAAAAAAAGTCCAGAAACCAGTTACACTGTGTCAGTCTGCATCACACTGAGGTTTTAATGATGAACTTTCGTTGTAGGTGTTGAGACTGAAGCATCAGGGTTTGTGCGAGTAAATTACGGCACTGAAAACGAAGCATCTCGCATCCCCTTGTCAAACGTTCACTCTTTTTGCTTGTTAATCAGCGTTTCTCCAAGAGCCTCCAGCACTTCTCTCTTGTAGTCTTCGAAGTCTCCGTCGATGTTGTTTATCGACCGGTTTTCCACCACCCACAACTGGCACTGAGTCTCAGTAATCAACCGGGCATCGTGGCTCACGATGATCACAGCTAGAAAAGACAAGTCACAATTGTACATCTTGCACAACCAAACATACACTGACCCTTATTTATCAAGGTTGCATTGAAACGAGTGTAGATTTACACGCACACAATGACGCAAGAACAAATCCGGTGATTTGAGAGCAACTATTGAATAATACATGGACCCAAGCTCCCACCCATGATTTTTTTCATTTACACGTCATAAAGATATGACATGGTCCAGTTTATGCTCATATACACTCACTGTCCACTTTATTAGGAACACCTGTACATTCATGCAATAATCAGCCAATCATGTGGCAGCAGCTCATGCAGATACAGTTCACATCAAACATCAGAATGATGAAAAAGTGTGATTTCTGTGACTTTAACCATGGCATGGTTGTTGGTGCCAAATGCTTTGAATATTTCAGAAACTGCTGTTAGAGCTTACACAGAACAGTGCAAAAAAACACATTGAATGAGATGTTCTTGTTCTTGGTTGATAGCAGTGGAACTCAATGTGGTCTTCTGCTATTGTAGCCCATCGAGCTTAAGGTTCGATGTTTTGTGCATGAAAAGATGCTTTTCTGCTCACCATGATTGTAAAGAGTGATTATTATGCGAGTTTCTACATCCTTCAGCTCAAACCAATCTGGCCATTTTCCTCTGAACTCTCTTATAGACAAGGTGTTTCCACTCACTCAATGTTTTTCGCACCATTCTGTGTAAACTCTAGAGCTTGTTGTGTGTGAAGACCAGCAGTTTATGAAATACTCAAAGCAGCCCAACATCCATGCCACGATCAACGGTAACAGAGATCACACTTTTTCTTCATTCTGATGTTTGACGTAAACTCTACCTGAAGCTCTTAACCTGTATCTGAACTATTTTGTTTTGCATTGTGCGGCTGCCACATGATTGGCTGATTAGATAACTGCATGAATGTGCAGGTGTTCCAAATAAAGTGGATGGTGAGTGTATATTTATAATTAACATGAAACATGGCCCAATTTATACAGGAGCCAATAAAAGCATTCAAGCAGACTAGTTATCCAAGATCTGAGGAAAGAAGTCAATTGAGATGAAAATAATTTAGTGCAGGTGACTAACATCAAAATCAGGTAGAAAACTGAACCGTTTTCTAAACTCACCTGCAGGTAGTTATTTATAGCTGGGTGTTTATTAATTTTACAACTCAAATAATCAGATTGAATTTAAGATTCGTTTTAAAAAATAGTCAAGTTTCCATCCTGAACAAAATAAAATTCTTATTTCATATAAAAATGCTGAAAGAAAAACAATGAGTAGAAAGCGAATAAAACAACATCTGGTGTGCATTAGTGTTGATATGAAAATGATATTTATTGGCCTTAAAAAAAAAAATATTTCAGTGTGCTAATGTTATCTCGCCTGTCCAAAACACTACAGCCTGGTCACGGCTTTGCGGTGCCTCTTATACGTAAAGTCACTAATTACTCTTAGTAAAATTACATTTTAGTAATGTAGGTAAAGTTAGTAAAGGTTCCTGAGTGCGCAATTATGTTGACATTTTTACCGTTATTAACTTACAAGCTACTTCTACACTTGCTATAATTATTAATTACATTAGCTGTGTATCGCATTAAAAAAAACAAACAAACAAAAAAAAACGCTGAATGGAAAAACTAGATGCGAATAAAATCATAAAAACGTACGCACTCAATTGAGGCCAAAAAAGTCATGTGACTTTGCCTAAACAAATCATGTGATTGGATAATTGGCTCAAAAAAGTAAGAATGGCGGAGAGTATGTTTGGATAGACGATTTTGTGCCAGTTTCTCTGGAAGTGACTATTTTGTTCTCTTGATCACATGGGATTGAAACGGTGCTTTATTCGTGAATGTTTTGTGATATTCCAATTTTTCACACAAGTTCAATTTGCAACTAGGATGTAAACAGCTACAGATTTGGATTATTTAACTGCAAATCAAACATTCATAAGGTTGTTAAGATATTACAAATTTACACATAATTGGAACAGACATGGGTTTGATCGTACAAAAGATTAAATTAATGAACGAGGAAACTCTAATTTTTCCCAACAGATTCAACTGATTTAACAACGTCGATGAATAAGAGCCAATGTGAGTAATGTTAATTTCTTTAAAGGTCTGTTACAGCGAATTTCACAGAATTAAATACCATTCTCAAGTGCATATATTTAGCGTTTGTTGTGAAAACCTACCTCCTTTGTATTCATTGATGGCTTCTGATAAAGCATCGATTGACTCAATGTCCAGGTTGTTGGTGGGCTCGTCCTTGGAAATGAAAGAGGAATGAAAATAAACGTAAAAAGTTTATTATATTTACGCCAGATTTAACGGATGTCCTCAGACATGCTGCCATTAACCACTCACCAAAATCAGGACGTCCGGTTGGCGACAAGAAAGTTCAGCAAATACTACTCTTGCTTTCTGGCCGCCTAATAATGTGAGAAAATGTAACAGTCAATGCATATAGTGGTTCGAAAAGACTGCAAAAAGACAGTAGAAAGAGAATCAAGTGCTCACCAGAGAGTTTAGAAATCTGTATAGTGTGCGCGTGGCTCTCTAGACCGAAGCGGCCGAGACACTTCCTACTGTCCTGGTACGGAAGATTGAAATTCCTCTGCAGATACTCTGTGGGAGACTCCTCCATGTTCAGCTGATCAGCATACTGCTGGTTGAAGAAGCCCACTTTCTATACACATTGAACACATCAAATCAATTCATTTCCAAAATGGAGACAGTTTTAAGATTTTTTAAAAGTTGATACAGTAAATTAAAGTAGGAATAAAACACGACAGGATGTGCAGTTACAGGAAAATCAACAAAAGGGCTGTGTGTGCTGAGTGAGTTTTTTATTTTCCTGGAACAGCACATCCCAAAGTGTGTTAATACGACAGCAGTTTGAAAATTATACTTCTGATCCATTTATAGTTGCATTGAATGTTCCCTCAAAAGCATTTCTTTGTTTCTGCTCTACTGAAGTTAATCAGATAAAAATTATGCTTATATTACTGAGAAAAGGAAGAGTTTTCCCATCTTTACTGTTACTGGAGACTCATTCCAAAATTGTTACATAAACATCTCCTTACTGAAAGCTACACCATACGGATGAAACCTCCATAATGAAACATGTCTATAATGCACTTCGATAATGCGACTAAAACAGGAATACTCCACACATCTTAATTCGATTTGTGTTTACTTCGAGTATGACTTTAGCCGGATTAAGGTCATCAATAATCACTGTGTACATGGTAGTTTCTTAATCAGAGTATCGTCTTAATCAGGTTAATATCGGAAAATTGTTGTCCATGTAAACGTACTGACAGTATGGAGTATTCACTATACAAGTCCCTGTGAATTAGCCATTACTATCGAAAGGATAATGTATTAGAACAAGCACATTAATATGAACCTTCTAACCAATCAGAATAAAGAGTTTAACAGCACTGTGGTATAACAACATTTCGGAGTTTCTACTTACCAAGCGGTGATTCATCCTCATCTCGCCTTTGGTCTGAAACATAAAAGGTGGACACGCCATCAGTTACCGTTGGCAGGGATTTAATTTATTTACATCTGTGCTAGTTTGAGAACTGTAGTCTCTTTTATACACGTCTAGATCTTCTTTTTTTGGTTACTACATAGGATACCACTGTGCTACGCATATGGCCACGTATGTCAGTATGATGCTACTTGTTACATAGCTAGCATGAAATGAAAGTTCCATTTTACAGACGAACTGGACAAGAAAAATAACACAAGATGAGAATTTATAGAGCAGCACTTACAGGAGTCAACTTCCCTGTCAGCAGAAGTAGGAGTGTACTCTTTCCAACACCGTTTGGTCCAACTATACAAACTGGAGAGAGGAAAAGGAATAACTCGGTCATTTCCTTCATTAGAAAGCTGTTCAGATATTTCTATGAATCATATCTAAATTAAATTATTATACAGGTCAATGGTCAATAATTTCTTATTAATATAACAGCTATTGCTAGTATACCATGTAATTTCTTTTAACAATGGTGCACAAAGTTTTAACGTGACTTACTTCGAGACTCCATATCAATACCAAATTCAACATTTCTGAACAGAGGCTTCTGACCAACGTAGCCAAAGTCCACACCTGAGAAGAATGGAACAAAAAGTGAGTTTTCTTTCTTTCAGCAAGAAACAATCAAATGTACTGACTTTCAGACAGATAATATACAGTTCCCCCCATTAATATGTGCACCCTTGGTAAATATGAGCAAAGAAGGCTCTGAAGAAAAATTGTCTATTGTTTAACCTTGTGATCTTTTGTTCAAAGAAATTCACAAAAATATTCTGCTCAAACAATTACAAACAATACAGGTTTATCAAAAAAAATTAAATCTGTTAAATATAGGTGTGCAACAATTATTGGCACCCCTATGAATTCATGAGAGAAAAATATATTTGAAGTATTTGATATTTTGATATTGACCATTGATATTTAAAAAAAAAATTTTTAGTACCCCTGGGTGACTAGGAACAGGAAATTGTTCAACCATGACTTCCTGTTTCACAGGGGTATAAATATGAAGTAACACATAAGCCAAATTCCCTTAGTCATTCATAACAATGGACGATAAAAAAGTGTTGCTCATAACGTAAATAACTGTCAAATATATACCTTTGTTGATGTATAACATTTGGCTATTCTGACCAAACTATTGAGGCAATCCCGATTAACTAATATTTATACCACAGCACTGTTGATTTCTCAAATCTGATTGGTCAGAAGATGTTAATTTGCCTGCTATAATAGCAGCTCCGACAGTTGCTTAAAGCAGCAACAAATCATCCACAGTAAACATTTGCATGTTTTTTGGTTCCTGATATTTGTTCATAGTCAGATGAGCTGAACTAGCTGATGATGTTCTACACAATGCCACTGTCGGTATTTATACAAACATCTGTATCAGAATTTGGATTAAAACTAGAAGTGAGTGTTTATTTAATTAAATATGAATCCTAATACCTCAGTTCCAACAGTTCCTCGACCTCAGCTACATCACTCAAATTCATACTTGGTCTCAACTAGAAATGTGTGCAGGACTGTTCTTTTAATCCTACTCATGCAATTGTTATTTCTGTTTGTACCGGTCTGTCACATTTTAACAAATTTATTTGATTCTATTTCCCAAAATGTAAACCAGTCCGTCCATACAGGAGTTTTTTGTGATTGTTGTGACCAAAAATGCATGATTTTGCTGTGGCTTTTTTCAAAATTTGCGATGTAACTTAGGTAATGTAACTGAGTAACAATGTAACAGTTTTTTTTTTTTGGAAAATTACTTGAATTGCAAAATTGCAATTGCACGAAATTGTCTTTCACAGTGATGTTTGTTGGTAAATAAGATCTTTTAGCTGTACTCATGTTCGCTGCGCGTGAATCAAAGAGGGCTTTGGCTGAATGAGTCTTCACGATGCGTCTTGGCCCAAATCTGTGGAAAATCTGCGCTAATTTTGAAAAATTTCCTCAGGGTATTGTGGCGTTTGCTTGATTTTCACGTAAATTTCTGCGACTGCAAAAATCACGAAATCCTGGAGGGACTAATAAACAAACAAACAAACAAACAAACAAAAAAACAAAAAAACAAAAAAACAAATAGTGCATCTTCTATTTGTAACTGTTTAGAAAAAAAAACAACCATCTGTTGAATAATGCATTCGTATTCGGTTACATCTCTAGAGAGGCACTCACTGTAGAGGCCAAGAATGGGTGGAGAAAGAGGTGGTGGGTTTGGAAAAGTGAACTTCACGGTGTATTCTTTAGGTCTTTTCAGGAGCTCTGGGGCCTCGTGACTTTCCTCTTCCTGTCCCTTCTTCTTGCCTTTCTGCTGCTTCCTAGTCAAAACCTCCTTTGTTTGTTTCTCCTGTGAAGAGATGAAGAGAGGGTGCGAGGGGTCGTCACAGACACAGAATAAACTGTATAAATATCAAGCAATTCGAATCCATTCAAAAACTCACAGCTTGTTTAGTGGATTTTCCTCCAGCTTTCAGCTCTTTCAGCTTTTTCTCCTGTTTCTCATACTGCTTCAGGAGCTCCTTTTGCTTCTGTACGTACATCTTCTTAAACGTCACTACAAAAACGGATTTTATATTTCAAACTCATTACTCATGCATGACCTATTGGGGAAAAATGAAAACGGATCCTGAAACTGGGTCACTCACAGTAGTTGCCCCTGTAGTAATAGAGTTTCTGGTTGTCCAAGTGAATGATATCTGTACAGACATCGTCTAAGAAACTCTGGTCGTGGGACACAATCAGCAGAGTCTTCTTCCAGCTCTGCAGATAGCTTGAAAAAAGAAGAAAAAAAAGAGGGGAACAAAATACGGAGTTAGAAGTCAAGAGTTCAGGGACAAATGGTAAAGTTATTAGCTAGTCCACTGGGCTAGTGAAAGCTCCAACATTCTGCTCAGTCCCATGTTTTCATTACAAGCCTAAGCTGGATAATAAGCCAAACATTACTAAAGAACAAATAATGGTACGGAAAACAAAAAACATCCAGCGAGTGGCAGTCGTGCGGGCGGAAACGCCTTGTGGATGAGAGAATGGCCAGACTGGTTCAAGTGGACAGGAAGTCTACTTTAATTCAAGTAACCACTATTTACAACTGCATTGAGCAGAAAAGCATCTCAAAACCTCTAGAGACTGTTGAGCATGAACATTGTAGGAAATCAGCAGTTTCTGAAATACTCAAACCAGTCCAATTAAACATTTTCTGATGTTTGATGTGATGTGAACATTAACTGAAGCGCTCAACCTGCACGATTGTATGCATTGCCCTGCTGCCACCTGATTGGATAATTTCATGAATTAGCAGGGATACATCATAAAGTCGCTGGTGAGAGTACATAATAAATGAAGTCTATTGATTCTAGGTTCATAGTTTACAGAAAACTTGACAACTGAATTTGTTAAAACTTCAGGTTGGAGTGTGATGCAGCATTAAATTTGCATGAGAAGAAGAAGAAAATTTGAATTTTTCCTTAACCCTTTCCTGAATGCATGCAAATAACAGCTGTAGTTTGTACAGAATCGCAATTCTTCGTTCTCGAATCTCTCTCTCTTTTTTTTTTTTTTTTTTTAAACCAAGAGCAAAAAGTAAGGCATTACTTGTTGAGCCAGATGACAGCATTGAGGTCGAGGTGGTTGGTTGGCTCGTCCAGCATCAACAGGGTGGGCTCCATGAACAGAGCTCTGTAGAGCGATCATGTCATAATGTCATAAATAACCGATTCATTCCGTCAAAACTCAAGACAGACCTCGATCGAATCGATACAATTTCCTGCTTTGGCTACTGATAGCTTTCATACCTGGCGAGTGATACTCTCATCCTCCAGCCACCTGAAAACTTCTTAGTTGGTCTGTTCTGCATTTCAGAGGTGAAGCCCAGACCAGCCAGGATCCTGCGAGCCTTGGGCTCTGCTGCCGCTGCTCCGATTGCCCTCAGCTCCTCATACACCTGACAGAGATGATGAGATGCATTTTATCAGCATAAATGTGCAGATAAATGAGCGAGTCCATTCATTTCCAGTAGCTCAATATGACTTTATAAAGCCAGTTGTGTTTGTGCCACTTGACAAAACTTAATCTCAGACAGCTGTTTTGTGTAACACAGTCTGTCTCGTCTCTCACATCTGTGTTTTTAAAGGATGATGGATGTGATGGACCACTGAAACGAATATAAAAAGTTAAAAGCTCATGACGAACTTTAGTTATGGTTGTAGGAGGTTCACTCAACACTCAATGATGAAGAATACTACTTCCAGGTTCTGTGCAGCACATTCAAGAAAACAACCCCACGGAAAACTGTGAAAAGCAAAACAGAAAGCCTCTGACCTTCTCTAGTCTCTCAGAGGCACTGTCCTCGCCCTTCTCAAGCAAGGCCTGCAGCCTCTTCTCCTCCTCCAGCAACTTCAGGCGCCTCGTGTCCGCCTTCAGCACAGCCTGCACAGCCGGAGTGTCATCAGCGACCACCTCTGAGAAAGAGCACAGCTATTCAGTATAACGACGAATAAAAATAGACGGACGTGAAGTGGGGCTTACGTCGGCCTGTTTTTACGGCACACGTGAAAATCTGAATGAAACTACAATGTACAATCAGCAAAAAAAGATAAAGAGAAGATCATGCATTTGAAAGAACGCATTAATGTACACTACCGGTCAAAAGTTTAGACACACTCATTCTTTATTTTTATCCCCCACCCCCCATCAAAACTCTAGCATAACACAAATAGAACTAAGGGAATTATGTTGTGATTAAAAATCCAAAATAAATCAAAATAATTTAATATTTTATCATCCAAAGTAGACCCCCTTTTTGCCTAGAACGTCCAGAAATGTATTCTTGCCACTTTCTCAACCGATTTCTTGAGGAATTTCCCTGAGATGCTTTTTAAACAGTATTAAAGGAGGAGTTCACACCTACGCTGGACACTTATCGGCTGCTTTTTGGAATATTTCGCTCCGAGTCGTCCGTTTAAAATAAATATTTTTTTGTAAATAAAATGTTAGTTTTCTAATGAAAGACATGAATATGTCGGCACGATGATATTTTTGTCTACAACACCGATTTCACACATTTAATCACACACCTTCAGATCAAAGGCTTTTTAAGATCACGAGAAACATTTCAGTCGAGTGTCCAAAAATTTTTGACCAGTAGTGTATACCTGCGATTTGTCTAGCAGTCAGAGACGCTATTACAGAAAATTAAATCAACACCGTGTGATGGATCAGAATTGAGAGTTCAGCAGCGCTATTTCCAACATGACGAAGAATTCGACAGCGCTGTCGTATACAGAAAAATCACCGAGACGTTTTCTGTACCTTGTTCACAGAGCAGCACATCGATATTAGGAGGAATGCTGAGAGCTCTGTTGGAAATGTGCTTCAGTAATGTGGTTTTTCCTTTCCTAGAAAAACACCAGAGTGGAAGGCAAGATTTAAAAGCAGATATCAACGACTGTGACATTCCTTGCATTTTTGCACACTATGTACAGCCTATTATTATCAAATGGAGCCATTTTTATTATCGCGAACTACTAACCCATTTGGTCCAACCAGACCGTAGCGGCGACCGGCTACGATCAGAAGATCAGCGTTGACAAAAAGCTCCTTCCCGTGAGCCGAGATGCTGAATCTCTCCAGCTGTGATACGACAGAACGCGCAAGAGCGTCAGGACTGTTTAAACCCACAGCCAACATGTCCCACCTTTTTAAAAGCTCCGTTATATTTTACATTCGTTTATACCCTTGGATAATATTAGGTTGATTCAGTAGATAGATATATAGATATTTAAGAGTAGTCTCATGATTAGCAGTTTGATAGTAACGTTTATAAAACAGACTGAATACAAAACTAGCATTCTGCTTAATAAATGAAGACTCATTAATCGACAAAATGTGAAAATATTTCATTTATCGATGAAATGTCGATGCAGCATCACAGTCAACACACGTGTGGGCTTCTGTTATTAGTTCAAACACGCATTAACACTAATTAAGCGAAATAGCAGAATGGTGCTGCTCACATAGGTTAAAAACCCTGACATATAGTACATAAAAATGGTATTGCTTTTCAATAGAACATACAGAAAATGTACCACACTGAAAAGCAAAGCCACTGTATTGTACTCTTATGTTGCTGTAATAATCTCTTTAATAATCAGCTGGGTATTCATTTTAAGAATGAAGTGGTGATCTTGTGCTAGATGTGAATGTGAGCCACCTTTAAAATCAATCCATGCTGTTGCATGTACACTTATTAATTTATTTTAATTCCCCACATTTTAGAATAATAATAAAGTCATCAAAACTCTGGAGTAACACAAATGGAACTATGGGAATTATGTTGT
>JANDJT010000021.1:20893185-20920160 GCA_024331685.1 Stegophilus panzeri | reverse complement strand
ATTTAAGTATATATATATATATATATATATATATATATATTAGTTGAATTATATTCAAGGAAATCCACTTTTAAGAATACATTAAAAAGTTAAAAACAATTATTTATTTATTCATTTTTAAAAAATTCAATAAATGCACAATGTTTCCAAAGTCATTGAGTAATCGTGTTTAATAATTGTGATCTCAATATTGACCAAAATAATTGTGATTATGATTTTTCACCATAATCGAGCAGTGTATGCAATGTTAATGCACAAAACTACTCTCTGCAAAACAGGAACTTTGACACTCGGATACTAAGATTAGTCCAGATTAGACTCCTTATTAGTATTGGAGCTCTTATATCAATATTGTATTGTGAAAATGGAAAAAGTGCGATTGTATTTAAAATATCATTGAATTACAATTTTTAAAATTTGCAGGTGGTGTTAAATGCCCCCTGTAGATCACTGAGCAGTGGATCGTGGGCCTTGGCGCCTCCAAACAGCCTACATTATCAGTCCGTCCAGAAACTGTCGCCGCCTGCCTCGTTCCATCATGCGTCCCAGCCGCGAGAGCAAACTCCAGAAGAAGACTGGGAGGAGACCCTTCGGATGTGTGTCCTGCTCAAACCCAGGGAAGCAGTCGATCAGCATACACTGGTGGAGTTTCCCCTGTTCGGACAAATCAAGCCGAGCGAGCTCCCGGCGCTCGGAGCCAACCGGCTCGCTGAATTTTCTTTCCCTTTAACCACTGTTGATGGAAGAAGAGAAGATGACATTAGTGTGATTGGGAAGTCAAGTACTGAGCCGGAACCGGCTCGGGAGCAGAGCTCGTTTCAGAGTTTGTTCGAGGCTGAAGGATGCCCCGCTCCGTTCATGTCGGGATCGCGCTTTTACTGCTTTCACTGTCCTGGAACCGAGCCTGTACCTGAGGCTGGAGATGATCTGAGAATCGGACACGTCTTCTTCCCACGGTCTTTTAGCTCTCTCTGCAGTTCCGCCGAGAGCGTGGACAGAGGTTCCAGCAAGAAGCACGACGAGAACGAGGAGAAACTGGCGCTGATGCATGAAAAGCTCAGGATCGAGGTAAAACGTAAAAAAAAAAAAAAAAAAGGCGTCTCGTGTTCCTGATGCTTTCTCGCGTCTGCTTGTAGACACAACTTTATCGTCTGTGTACGTTGCATTACAGCTCCCCGGGTTTTTTCTGAAGAATCATGACTATGGCATGTATTCTAACAACGTGGAGTTCATCAATGACCTTCTCAACATGAAAACCAGGTATTCTATGGAATTCTTGAATCTGATTGGTCAGAAAGCGTTGATTCATTTTTGGATAAACAGCAGCTCTGACAGGTGTGTATTAATATGTTATTATTTCTATAGTAAATCGCATGGTAGTAGACGCTCCACAGATTTAAAAAAAAAAAAAAAAAAAAAAAAAAACCTAAACGTTTGTAATTGTTAATATCGTGAGTTTTTCTGTGAGGAGAGGTTTATTTCGTATTTTTGGAAGGAGTCTCCGATGTCAGTAATTTGTAGCTGTGAATGGATGACATCTCATTGTTTAATAGACAGAAATTGCTGTGGAATAAGAGGAATAAAACACATCTCTTATTGGAAAATGGGGAAATAGAAACTCGAGGGTGGTAACAGTAACGCCGCTTCACTTCACACCACCCCGACGTTATTTATTTTCCTATAACAGCAACGCCCTGTCATGTTTTATTTCTTATATTTGAATAAAACATGCCCGATTGTGCTGTGTGTGAATTTTATAACGTGATCAGTTGATATTCAAACGCTGCCTCTTTTCATTCTCCTTAGAGGCCGTGTGACGTATCAGCTGACCCTGGCGCTGTGGCGACTCCTGTGCCTGTGCTATTACGCAGATGCTCGGCTGGAGGTGCTGAAGCTGACCAAGCACCCAGAAGACGGCTCCATCAAAGCGCGCTGGAGGGTCAAGGGCTTGCCCTTTCACACTCTTCTCCTCCGCTTCTACAAGAAAGATAAAAGCCAGTTTTACAGGTAGGATATGGGTTCCACACAGGGTGTGATCTCATGACCTTATATTATATTTAAAAAAAAATGGTTAACAAATAACTTTCTCCAACTTCATGAAGACAAAACCGAAATAATTGTTTCTGGTCCCTCGAGATTGAGAGTCGGTCTCATTAATGAGCTTCATCATCACTTCCCATCAGTTCCCTCCCAGGTTAGGAACCTTGGTATTTACCTTGACTTAACCAAGCAAATCAATTCGGTCAGTAAGAATTACAGATTATTACTAAACTTCAAACATTTTTGTCTTTCCAAGATTTGGAGAAGGTTATTCATGCTTTTATCACATCGTGTTTAGATTATTGTAATTCATTGTACTTGGGTCTTCCTCAGTCATCTCTTGCTCATCTCCAGATGGTTCAGAATGCAGCTGCAAGGCTGCTGACCAAGGCAAAGAAATATGATCATGTGACCCCAATTTTAGCATGGCTCCATTGGCTCCTGGTCCATTTTAGGATCCAGTTTAAGATTCTGTTGTTTGTCTTTAAAACTCTTAATGGTCAAGCTCTTCAAGCTCACATCTCAAAGATCTTCTCACAGCACATTCATCCAGCAGATTTTTAAGATCTTCTGATAGGTTTCTTCTGTATGTCCCTCGATCCTGTTTAAAAACTAAAGGCGGATAGAGCTTTTTCAGTCGCCACCCCTCGTTTGTGGAATCAATTGCCACTGGATATCTGTCTTGCACCTTCTGTTATCATTTTTTAAAAAGAGGCTGAAAGCGTATCTCTTCTCCCAGGAGTTTTAATCTCATTTTTATTATTGTTTATTGTCTGTCTCTATTTGGTTTTATTCTGTTTTCTGTTGAACTTTTTCTTACTCTGTTCAGCTTTGCTGTGTTTAAACGTGCTATATAAATAAAATTTACTTACTTACTTACCTGTAGAATTCGACTGGTTTATTAACATCTGTTTGTTTGTTTGGTTTTTTTGCCACAGGACCTTCGATGCATTCTCTACCTTCTATCTGGGCTCTGACGGACTCATACACTGTCATAAAGTTGAAAAGGTAAAAGACTTTGATCGTTTGCTCTTTATGCTCATCGTGTTTTTCAGTCGTTAAAGGAGCGGTCCACAATTTTCCAACCAGACTCCTGTCTGCTGTAATTGTAGAGTATGTCCAGCTGTCATGTCTTTCTTATGTAATTCAGTTGGAAAAATTAAGCACTTTATTTATAAAGGTTTTTTTTTTCAGTGATGAGAATTGGCTTTGGGGGAAAACAGTAACAGCACCTGTAGCAAATAGTGCAAACAATGGCTCTAATAAATAAAGGATAAAAAATAAAAACCCTTAGTGAGCCCTTCTTTCTCAACAGAGTAAATGAATACCATGGTGGGGTTTTTTTTTTTTTTTTTTGTTATTTTTGTGACATGAAATGCCACCGCAACGGAGAAGTCAACTTGAGTTCTTTCCCTGTTTACGGAGTGACATCAAGTCAACATGGCTATGCCTCAGAAATAAACAAAGTAAAACTTCTTACCTTTTAAATGAGTTATACTGTGTATACAAGTGTTAGCTTTAGCTTAATCAACGTAGACATATTTGTTTGTTAAATCTAAAACACTTAGGTTTGGGAAAGAGAATATACATCAGATATATAATGTGTATATGTCATCCGGCGGCGGCGGTTTTCCCACTTCGTCTGTCGAACGTGCCGAGGTCGCAAACCACGTAATTACGACCGGAGAATTACCGCTTAGGACGGTAATTCTGAATTTTCAAACCTGTACCAATTCCATATCCCTGAAGTGATATTTGAACCTATTTTTTTTTTTTTGCTAGCCTTCTTGCTCAGCGAAGTCTGTTGCCTGTTTATCTTGGTTATTTTTTTTTTTTTGGTTTTAATCTAAGTGCGCAGTATTTGGGAGTAGCGCAGGCTGTTGGAGGCATTTACAAGGTTTAAAAAGACTGTGTTTTTCCTTTTTATTGGATGAAACTTTTAGTAGCGTTATATAGCGGATGTTATGAAAATGTACGTGAATAGATAGCTAGATAGACATACACTACCCGTCAAAAGTTTGGAGATACTTTTGGACAAACCTTTTGATCTGAAGGTGTGTGATTAAATGTGTGAAATCGGTGTCGTAGACAAAAATATAATCGTGCCGATGTATTCATTTCTTTCATTAGAAAACTAACATTTTATTAACAAAAAATATATTTATTTAAATGGACGACTCGGAGGGAAATATTCCGAAAAGCAGCCGATAAGAGTCCAGCGTAGGTGTGAACTCCTTTAATACTGTTTAAAAAGCATCTCAGGGAAATTCCTCAAGAAATCAGTCGAGAAAACGCCACGAATACATTTCTGGAAATTCTAGGCAAAAAGGGGGTCTACATTGATGCTAAAATATTGAATTATTTTGATTTATTTAGGATTTTTTTTATCACAACATAATTCCCATAGCTCCATTTGTGTTACTCCAGAGTTTTGATGATTTTTTTTTATTATCATTATTGTAAAATGTGCAACAAAAATAAAAATCAAGAATGAGCATGTCTTAATTTTTAACCGGTAGTGTACATACATGCATGTAAAACGGAAATCGCGTTAAAACATTAATTCGAATTAATCGTGAAAATCGTCCAGCACTAAATCCAGTCTGTACACATTCATGAAATCTTCAAAGATAATTGTTCAATGAAGCTCTGTAGAGTTTATCCTTGTAGCAACGAGACTACTTTCTAAGAGAGAGGAATTTGGGTTTAGGCGTTACCGGTGAATAACTTTTTTAGTCATCAACGATACCACAATACCTCTGAGAAAGACTGATAAAACTCTAAAAATTTAAGACTTTCTCAAGTCTGTGAGGTTAAAGCTTATAGTTACGTAGCGCTCTTAACATGGTCATAAAGCAGCTTTACAGAAATCCAGATTCACATCTCAGATGAACAAGCCAGAGGCGACAACAGCAGGAAAAAACTCCCCGAGGCAACATGGGAAGGAAACCTAGAGAGCAACCAGACTCAAAAGGGTTTTAAAACGGAATTGTCCAGATGAAATGTGTCTGAATTGCTTGTCATTTTTAATGCAGCGCTAGCGGGCGTGGTCATGACTGTATTGATGCTGACTGCTGGGTTATTTATTTATTTATTTATTTATTTATTTATTTTTGTGCAGGTAATGAAGGCTCAACCACCTGTACTGCCCAAAGTGCCATCGCTGCTAGCAGGGGCTCTGGTGGCTCTGGGGCTTCAAGAGGACCGGCCAGTTCTTAATCTTCTCCCAATGTTCCGCTCCTCCTTCAGACAGGCTCAAGATTAAAGAACGCTGCACGGACATGACATGACATGGCACGGCACCGCCCACGGATGTGTGCGGGTAGAGAGAGAGAGAGCTGTAACGTTTCTGTGGACGGTGAGAAGGACTAGAATCCATTCTCAAAGAGAAGAACAATATATATATGGAGAAGTCAGATGTTCCTAGCGCTGGATTTAAAAAAAAAAAAAAAAAAAAAAAAACAACAAAAAACCAGCAACCAGAAATGAACACGGTCCTCATGTCCAATCATTCTCTTAACTGTAGAATATTAAGTGATACTGTACCATATGATATCCCAAAGTTGATGCAGGTTTCGCTACACCATTTACTTCCATACTGCTTAAAATCTACCATGGACTAAAAGATCTAGAACGATCTAGTAAATAGTTTCTAAAACAAAAATAATAATAAATTAACAGAATCAGCGACCATAACAATAAAAAAAAAAAATAAAAAAAAAAAATAAAAAAAAAGAGAGAGAAACAAAAGACGCACACCTGGGCCGTGTCATGAATACTGTTTACCTTTTAGGAAAACAACTGTCTTAAATGCAGTCATGTGGAGATTTCTAGCAGGAATTTGTCAAGAGTAGCGTGTATTTCAAACACAGACCAATCACTTAGGGCTAAAAGGAGGTTCTGTATCAAACTGTAAAGATTTACATGTAGATTTACATGCAACTGTTACAAGGTGGTTGTTGTGTGGTTTTTTTTGTTGTTTTTTTTTTTTTTGCACCTGCCTATTATGAGGAACTAGGTTGGTGGTAAGATGGAGGTGCAGTTACCCTCGATGACCTCATGACATATTCCAAAAAAAATAAAAAGAAGAAAGTTTTGTTTTGATGCACAATTGAAACAAGTCAGCACAGCTACGCTTGCTTAAGGCAGGGGATGAGAGGAGATCTTACTCGGTACACACAGTTGCTGTTATAATCGCCTGTTATACGTAAGCTGAAGTAGTGCTCGTCTTTGCTGTAACACGGTGCGTAAAGCACAGACCGGTATAACGTTAGTGGAATGTTATCATTTATACCACAGCAACGCTGAATTCGTCATTTCTCACGGCACTTTGAAACAGTCGCTTTCGAAATTCCGAACAGAGGACACCGCGGTTTGTGAAATGTAAAGTGACGAGTTGTTTCGCGGATGTTCCGTGTCATTTAGTGCGACTGTAAACGGATAAAAAGTACAAGGTTTGGCTCTTCAAGAAAAAAAAAAAAAGTAAGCATGTGCAAATTACTGTGGTGTAACAGGAATAAAAGACATCAGGACATGCTAACAGTGTGGAAACGTCGTGTAATCACGCCACCCGCTCGCCGATTAGTTTCCTGTAACAGCACGTTATAAAGTGTTTTGTGTCGTAGGGGTTCTGTACCGTGTTTCATACAGTCTATTCGCACTGCTAATTGAGCGATGTTGACGTAGTCTGTGACTACAGCTCACCCCCCAGTGTGGATAAAAAGTGTCTCTCTGTAGCCTTTTGACTGGTTTAGGACAGAAATTAAATCATCGGGGATTAGTATAGTATCTCGCTAGAATGGCCTGGAAAATGCCTAGACATAAGATAGGAACTCACTGCATTGTAAAGGTGCAAAAAAAAAGGCTTGAAATATTTCACTTTACATGTAATGAATCTAGAATATATCAAAGTTCCACTTGTTGAATTAAATTACGGGGGAAAAAAATGATTGTTTCCATGATATTCTAGTTTTCTGAGATGCACCTGTACACTCACTACTCCTTCCCTAGTTGGAGTCTTGTGCAGACGTTGGCAGTTTATCAGGTTCCATCGCTGTGGGTGCACACAGTAGGTGTCTAGTTATCGACTAGTGGACTTTTATCACACACAGGTCTTTTTGATTGTCTTCTAAGCACTGGGGTTGGCTGGGAAGCTTTGGTAAGAGGATCCAGAAGTGGCATTGAAGCGTTTAATTCGTGTCAGTACGGACTACCACTCAAATCATCAGCAGCAGTAGTCATAGGGTGGTCCCTTTAAAAAAAAAAAAAAAAAAAAAATTATACCTAAGAAGTGCACCTATATGGTGGGTTAACCTGATAAAATGGCAACGTAGACCATGTACTCTTAAAGCACACAACCCCTCTCGCTTGTCTTTACAGAAAATCAGTGACAGGCACACGAAGGACAGGAAAGGGGGTGTCCATAATTCTGAATGAAGCACAGCCATGGCCTTATACTGTATCTGTTTGTTTTTTGCTTTCCTAATCAATACCAAATGAGTGATACTGCACAGACCGATTCCAGATCTGTTGATTCATTTCCTGCCCAGTTTGCAAACCGATCTCAGAAGCGTAGATAAAACATGCACTATACGGCAAAGTCTGGACACCTGACCATCACACCCATATGTGCTTGTTGAACATCTCAACCTAGATTTATTCTCCTTTTGCTGTTATAATAACCTTCACTCTTCTGGGAAGGATTTCCACTAGATTTTGGGGTGTGGCTGTGGGGATTTGTGTTCATTCAGCCACGAGAGCATTAGTGATGTTAAGTGAAGAGGTCTGGGGGTGCAGTCGGTGTTACAGTTCATCCCAAAGGTGGGGTTGAAAACAGGGCTCTGTGCAGGACACTCGAGTTCTTCCCCTCCAAGCTTAACACCATGTCCTCATGGAGCTCGCTTTGTGCACAGGAGCATTGTGATACTGGAACAGGTTTAGTTCCAGTGAAGGGAAGTTGTAACGCTACAGCATACAAAGACATCTTATACAATTGTGTGCTCCCAGTTTTGTGGAAGAACCACGAGAGAGTGTGATGGTCGGGTGTCCACATACTTTTGGCCATAGTGTTTCAGCTGAAGTATAAATATTGTCTTCTGTATAAATATGTGCATTTATTAGCCTGTGTTGCTTTACTGATCAGTGTTATATTCAGAGCCAAGTTTGTTTTCTTTGACAAGATTTTGAAAACAAGTGCAGATTCAAGTTCCAGGAGAAAAAACTAAACTGTAATATACGTCCTAGTATTCTACAGCTTGCACTTTAAGTTTTAGCTCAATGATCCCCCAAAAATGAACATGGAAACTGAATCCTTGGTCTGATGATGTGATATTTATTTATTTGCTGCCAATAACCCAAATTCTGGTGTGGATAATAAAGTGTACAGGCACTGTTTACTATTTCAGGGCAGTTTTTTATTTAGTAGTGGTTTCCATCCATTCATTTTCTATACCGCTTATCCTACAGGGTTGCGGGGAACCTGGAGCCTACCCCAGGGAGCATGGGGCACAAGGTGGGGTACATCCTGGACGGGATGCCAATCCATCGACAGGCACAATCACATACACATTCATAGACTTTTGGACATGCCAATCAGCCTACCATGCATGTCTTTGGACTGGGGGAGGAAACCCTTGCAGCATGGGGAGAACATGCAAACTCCGCCCACACAGGGCCACGGCGGGAATCGAACCTAGTAGCTGTTTAGATGAGGGGAAATTCTAGTGTAAATAAACAAAACAGCCACTTCTTTAGTTTTTCAAGAATAAAAATGAAACAAGGATTTTATTACATCATGAATCAGACACTGTATAGAACTTTTTAAACACTGATTCTGTTACATGTAGATTAAAATGTTGAGTTTTGGGACGGATGCTGCTGTGGAACATCACGTTCACAATCGGTATGCATCTCGACAATTAAAAGTGAGGACACTGATTGGCCGTTGGATTTAAGTGGATGACTGGAATTACACACGACTGCTCTGCTATCGCTAAATATACGTCTGAGTGAACGGATTTATAACAACCTGATGTGTTTATATTGAAAATTACAAATAGACCTATTTGGGTGATCAAGCCAGAATGTTTTTTTTTTTTTTTTTTTAACGTCATGTATACATGGTGTATGATAGCTGCTATTATTGCAACTATTAAAACAAGTCATTACAACAATGTTAATCTATTTTACAATACAAACAAAGCTTGATGCTACAAGTTCACTGGCATTGAGCCACTGGTGGGCGTTTCTAAGACCTCTACATGTATTAGACTAACTCTTCCTCTTTGTGAAGCCCTTGCCTTATTGGTGCCTCAATGCATGTGTATAAAGTTGAGCTTTTGCTGAATCTTTTACCGCAACTGTCACAGACGTGACCGATCCGCCAACGTTTCGGCACACTGAAGTCGGACGTACAGCAGAAATCCGTTAAAAGAAAACATGATTGTGAGACATCGGGTACAATAATAAATAGCCATCGACGGCCATTGCACGACGAGTGAAGATTATAAGTGTTCGGCCCCTTTCACAGAAGAATCCAGCTCCTCTATTGACTGACTACAGAGCGTATACTTAACTAATTCGGCTGAGCTTGAAATAATGTGCAAAAAAAATTGAACGATGACATTAGGACTCTTCAGAGAAAGCCTTGTGCGTGTTCGGGAAACGCTGAGAATTGTAGTCTGGATCCTCGTCAACTCTTTTCCTTAGGTCGCTCTTGATCTGAGAGAGATGAAAACAAAAATAGAGAACTACTCGTGAATACAAAACTTCACGTAGACGAATTAAATATGCAGCATCCAACTCTTGTGCTTTCTCACTGTTTTTTTTTTTTTTTTTTTTTGGTTTCTGATAGTTGTTCATGAGTCCCTTGTTTGTCCTGAGCAGTTAAACTGCCCACTGTTCTTCAGAAAAACCCCGCACATTCTTTGCTTTTCCAGCAAATTCTGCATATTTGACCCCTTGCCAGCAGCAGCGACTTTACGATGTCGAGATCCAACTGAGGGACTCGTACACAACTATTACAAAAAGATGCAAACATTCTCTGATGCTCGAGAAGGCAACGCAATACACGAATAGCAGGGGGGTAAACTTTTGAACAGCGTGAACAGTGTAAATTGTTATTATGAAAACGTCAGAATCCTTGGTTGATGTGCAGGAACCGAATTGATTGAGTGTCGCTTAACCGTAAAACGTATAAACCGACAGGAAAGTGTTAGACTTTAACCAGACATACCGAGCAAAAAAACCATTTCTTTGCGAGCAGGGCGTTTTTCTCTCTCCGGTTACTGGACAAGAGAAAAAAGATGCTCGTAAACACTTTCTTAAAAGCCATCTATCAGCTTCTATCTATCATTCATCTATTAATTAACTACTACACCTACATGTCCACCGAACAACTATGAATAGAAAACTAATATCCTTAAAAATAAACAAATAACTAATAATTGTTAAAAAAAAAAAAAAAAAAAAAAAAAAAAAGCAATCTGCTTGTCCTGGGTGCTGACGCTCGTGATTGGTCCAACCCGGTCACTAAACGTAAGCAGCCAAGCGAAGAAGACGTCAAACTAGTCTAAGTTGGTTGTTTTTTGTTTTTTTTTGATCACCTGTTGTGCGTAAGCATCTTGCAGCTCTGGTGTGTCCAGCTCCCCCTGCAGGTTGTCTGGAGTAGTGATGGGCCGTGCTCCTACTGCTCGGGCAGCTACAGTCACGGCCTCGGAGAGAGAAAGGTGCGGTCCCTCACCCTGAGCAGTCTATCAATCAGACACGACACAGACTAGTATGAGTATAAAACCTCTTGTGCTTCTGTAATACGCTGCATACGAGAGATCATTTTCAGCAGAACTAGAAGACAACAACAACAACAAAAAACTTACTTGATTTATCATTAGTGCACTCTTTTGCTCTGGCTACAGGTAAGAAAACGGAGGGAACCCCCCCAAATCTAAATATCTTGCTTCTATATTATATATAACAGCTGCTAAATATAAAAACAAAGCATTTTGATGTATATATATATATTTTTAATATTAGTGTCTACCTTCCTCCTCTTAGCCGGCATTCCATGAAGATAAGCATCAGACAGCGGAGGCTGAGCTTTTATTTTCCTTTGGGACATCATGTCATGCCTAATGATGGGCACCCACTCCTGACACACACACACACACACCTTTGACCTTTTCCTCATTCAGCTTTAAATGATTTATGATAATGCAAGGGGGAAAAAAAAAAAGAAGAAGATTATAAGCGCTTATAAGTCTTACAGGCGGGACGGCTGCTGCCCATGGCTCCGCCTCTGCTCCAGACTCCTCCCTCCCATTAGCTGCCATTCCAGCAGGTTCTCGTGTGTTTCCCGAGGATGGCCTGTGAAGAGGAGCGAGATCTGGAGCTGGCTGTCTGGAGTCAGTTCTCTCTCCTGAAGGTGCCATGGCCTCCTCTGCAGTGATGGCAGGTGCTGGAGACATCTGTAAATGATACAAAGACAATTTAAATTCGATTTAAAACAACATATTGTTGTTGTTTTTGACCACCAGTAGAACACAAAGAGCACTACTAATCAAATGGAGATCTCCTGCATGCGATCTGCTCTCACCTCCACATTCTGGCTGTCTGTCTGCTGGACTGCCTCCGTATTCGACTCCAGTCTCGTGTCAGAATCAGGCTGGAGATAAAGAAATATATTCAGAACCGTACGTGTGCACAAATGAAGCTTTCTGAATTCTGAAGCACGTATTTATGAGAACCTGACCTGCGTGTAGAGAACATAATGCTGGATTTGGTCCTCTGTAACTGGGTTATGGTCCAGGATCACATG
The DNA here is from genome assembly GCA_024331685.1 of Stegophilus panzeri. Classification (NCBI taxonomy): domain Eukaryota; kingdom Metazoa; phylum Chordata; class Actinopteri; order Siluriformes; family Trichomycteridae; genus Stegophilus; species Stegophilus panzeri. Next base: position 20,908,309 of record JANDJT010000021.1, on the reverse strand, counting down.
CAGTCTCATGGACATCATACTGGTGAGCCAGTTCACTAGACTGGGATTTACTTCTGCAGACATCCTTCTCTGCATACATACACACACGCATCCAGTTTAGCTGGGTCAAAATGAACCAAGCAGGACCGCGAATGCTTAAATAAGCACTTTGGTTTCGGATGAAGCGTTCGCATATGTATAAGGTGACGTGCGGGAGAACTAACAATGCGATGGTTGATGACTGCCGTAAGCGCCCTCTGCTCGCCTCTTAAACAGTACAGATTGAGAGCCAGACACTCAAACAGACCCTGAGTGCAGAGTAACAGCAAGCGAGGACCAAACGTGTGATCTGGAAAGAACAATTAGGCATTCGTTAGACGCTTAAGACTTCCCGGAGTTAAAATGGAGATCCGAATGATTCAGTATCTTATTGTCGGTACAACAGTCGATTTTGTTTATTACTTATGTGTACAAATAACCTGGAAGATATTTAAAACATAATAAAGAAATATTAGTTTAAGCCATGGCCTCAGCACAGGTGTACTACATGGCTGAGAAAACTCATTTGAAAAACTGACTGGGGTAAAATAATAATAATAATAATAATAATAATAATAATAATTCAAATGTCAAACCTAACTACATAAGAGACCTAATCTTGATTCTTCTTTTATTTAAGACAAATCTTGTATGGTGTAATGCACCTTTAACAGTACTTTTACCACTTTTATTACAACCCCAATTCCAAAAAAGTTGGGACGCGGTGTAAAATGTCAATAAAAACAGAATGCAATGATTTGCAAATCTCATAAACCTGTATGTTATTCACAATAGAAAACACACCAAATGTTTAAACTGAGGAAATGTACTATTGTAAGAAAAAAAAAAAAAAAGGTGATTTTGAATTGGATGGCCGCAACACATCTAAAAAAAAAAAGTTGGGACGGGGGCGAGAAAAGGCTGGAAAAGTAAGTGTTACTAAACAGAAACAGCTGGAGGTTAATTGGCAACAGGTCAGTAACATGATTGGGTTTAAAAAGAGTATCTTAGAGCGGCAGAGTCCCAACTTTTATGGAATTGGGGTTGTAAAATGACTGTTTCAAAATCGAGGTGACGTTATTTATACTTGTTCTTAAGCTACTGAGATTTAGATTCAACTCTATCAATTCAAGTGAGCAGGCATCAAGGGTTATGAGTGTTATTATAACCAAACAATAACTACAACTTTAAAAGCAGTTCATTATGAGGACCATGACCACAACAGCATCATTAAAAACTTGAGCACCACATGTTTAAATCGTTGCGTTGTACTTCTAGATGCGAGTACCTGTACAGCGGAGTATGTGCGTTGCCATGCGGGTGAACTGCTGTCTGAGGAAGGACATGTTAGTCTGGATGATGTCCACTCCCTCTCGCACTGTGACTGTGGACTGAATCACATGAACCAGAGAAAACATCAGCCACCTGTTGAAGTGAAACAGTTTCGAAATCACAGCTCTTAGACGATATAAATACGTACAAAACTCTCAGCGATGTACTCCTCCAGTCCATTGATGAGATCTTCAGCAGCGGTCTAAAGAGAAATGTTAAAGTGTCATTAGGCTCAAGGACTTCTAGACATTTCAAGAACGAAACAATCTATTAAATTGATAGCTTATAGGGAAGGGGCACCTTTGGGAAAATCCTATAATGCAGAGTTTTAGGCAGACTCTGGAGGAGTCTGAAACCCCGCCTGAATCGGTTCACTAAAATAAGAGACTTGTCGATCTAACAGAACAGAGAGTTCTGCGATCAACATTTACACCACAGCGCTGTTGAATTCTCGATTCTGATTGGTCAGAAGATATAAAAGTTCAAAGCTGGCTTTGACAGCAGTTCCAGTTGTAATTCGAATCACAAGTTTATAATAATCTGCTCTTTCTAATTAGTGAATTAGTGTTTCTATAGCAACGCAGGAATTTGTTGTGGCTACCACTACAAATTAACAGATAATAATAATAATAATAATAATAATAATAATATGAAGTTTTCTGTAAGGAAATATTTATTTCACAGTTTATTTAAGGAGTCTCCAATATCAGCGCTTTGTAATGGTCAGAGTAAAAGTGTTCCTTGATGTTTTCGGACATGGGAACATTTTCAGGGCCGAGGACTTTCGTGGTATTGAACAACATGACAAGCTGCTTTTTTTTTTTTTTTTTTTTTTTATAAAATAGAGGCTGGTGAAGGAATGAGTGTTTATAGCTGTTCTAGTGATAACTTGTTTCACAGACTTTCAGAACATTAAAAGTAACTACAAAAGGATAAAGTTTACGGCGTGCCATTCCATCATAAATTGAAAAAAAAAAAAAAAAAAAAAGGATTCGTTTTGGCAAATTGCTGTAATATAAGAAGAACAGAACGCTTTCAGGAAAATAATCCGTTTCAGGGGGATAACGGTCCAACGCTAAGCAACACACCACCCTGTCAATGATTATTTTTCTATAACAGTACACAGGTCATGTTTTATTCCTTACAGTGTTTACTGACAAAGGTAATTGTTGCCTACAACTAGCTCCTAGAAAGTAAAGATAATATGCACTCTGTCTTTATTCTGCACAATGATTCTAGCTTGCTAATGAGTTTGTAAAGACGGCTTCCCCACAAGAGAACCAGAGCAGGCGGCATATCCTAGTCTTACAGCAATATTGGCATCAGTAGGCTCTCGTCCATTGAGATAGTGCTCGTTGAAGAAGGTAGCGAGTTCGGGCTGTATACGACTCAGAGGCTGAGGGTTGCCATGCAGCAACACCACCATATCCACCATGGAGAAACTCTGACACACCAGAGACAGCAAGTCTCCAAAGAAACCTGCCACAAAGACAGAGGAAATAGGAATGATAAATGATAAGACATGATTCTCTTTAATAATGTCGGGAGAATACACACATATCAAGGAGCATGTCTAAACTTTACAACCACTCACTCACCCACAGCATCTCCAGCTCCAGGAGTGAAGAGGTTGCTGGTTTGAGAAAGTCTCTGAATGAATTGGGCGATGCTCTCGCTGTTTCCCTGACCGGCTCCTAGAGAACCCATCATGGTGGACAGCACGCCCTGCACGATGCCTGTGAACAGTTCCGGGCTAAGCGTCTCCCCTCCTCCACTGGGAGGACGAGGAGGGTTCAGAGGCGGGCCAGATGGAGCAGAGGAAGCAGGCTGAGGCTGCTGGCTCGGGGGAGGAGGAAACACAGGCTGATTGGCCTGGAAGGAAGTCAGGAAGAACATGAGTTTTGTGTAAATCTACACATTAGTGAAAATTAGTGTTGCTTTTGTAAATAACTGGACAGAAGTTCTCTGTATCTGTAAAAACTCTTCAATCGATGTAAAATGAGGTTGATGAGGTTGTAAGGTAAAAGAGCAATAATTTACAAAATGTAATTCTTATATTTTGAGATACTGGATTTTTGATTTCCAAGCTGTAATCATCGAGATTAAAACAAAAAACAGCTTGAAATATTTCACTTTATGTGTAATGAATCTAGAATATATGAAAGATCGAATTTTTGAATTAAATTATGGGAAAAAATTAACTTTTCCACGACATTCTAATTTTCTGAGATGCACATTAATCGTATCCGTCAAAATGAATTGCCTTTACTTGCAGGTATTCATGACATTCTAATTCTCTACATTTCATAAAATCAACACTGACCTGGATAAACTCAGACATGCCCTGGATGAAGGCCGGCACACCAGGCATCGTCACAGTAATGGAAGGAGAGCCTCCGGAAACACTCCCACCTACTCCAGCGGCTCCACCCAAGAGAGAGCCCAACAGGTGGGGCAAGTTCTCATCTGGACCCTCGTTCTGTGACTGGCCCGTGGAGGCTGTGCTGGTAGTGTTAGAAGAGGTATGTGTAGATGTATTGGCTGATGAGGAAGGAGCAGTTGAGGAGGAGGAGGAGGAGGAAGAGGTAGAGAAGGAGAACGAATGGGTTGAAGAGCCAGTGGATGTTTGATCACCTGGTGAAAAAACATGACATTTTTAGTGTTTAGCTGAAGGGCCAGAGTTGCTGTAGGTTTTCATTCCACCTGTTTAAATCAATCCATCTTGACCTTTGATTGATTATCAGGTGTGGCTCCTGCTTGATTGGACAGATCACCCCAAGCATCTGCCCCAAGTAATTTATCAAAGTGCGAGAAGGTAGATGAGGCTCGGCTAGATAACGGCGCCGATAGTTGATCCTTGTTGTTCATGATTTCACATTCATGGTTGTCACGGTTGATGTGTGCTGCCTACAGTATTCTTCGGATCTTGAGGAAGATTTTGCATTCACGTGCTGTGGGTTTTAAAGGAGTAGAACCTGCCTATAACGAGAGTCTCACCTGTGTGCGTCGGCATTAGCAGCTGCCCGACCAAACCGCTCACCATCTGAGTTAGAGGAGAATTAGCCAAGGGGCCCTAGTGAAGACATTGAGAAAGGTTATATCATCCTATTAGTGTTACAATACAAACAGGACATGTCGAAACCAAACAAAACGTCTGCAATTACTCCCCACCTGTGCAGGTTGTTGGCCGGTGGTGGGTGGCACCGACGCACGCAGGTTGATGGTAGCTGCCCTGGTGCCAGCAGGCTGAGGAATCCGTGGGGTAAAGGTGGGTCGGGTGATGACAACTCTGGCTTGTGGAGGTGGTGGAGGAGCAGCTGGTGCTTCTCCGTTTGGGGCGTTTGGTGCAGGAGTGCCTGACTGATGTCCGTGGTGACCGGCTGAGGCTGCGGTGGCCAATGCAGCAGCCTGCTGGGAGATCTGATGCACGATGGCCTGCATGAACTCGGGAGGCAAGCCAGGGATGTGCATGGGTGGGGTGGAGCCTTTGGAGGACGAAAGAGAGTTCAAAATAAAACTAAACTACACCTCGCTACCAAAGAGAGCTCTACAGTACACGGGGTATGTAGCATGTTAAAGTGACAGCCGACATGTTGCAAGATGTTTGTTGCAAGTAAGCCGTCACAAACTCATAGACCCCGGATATTGCTGCGTTAAAGCCTGTTAATGTCAGCGTGTCTGCGTTTGGTGTTCACTGTGAGGAGCAGTGGACACTGACCAGTCTGTCCAGCAGCGTTGGGATTCTGTTGGCCTGGGGCCTGAGCTCCACTGCCTGAATCTGTTGCACAAAAATGCACAGATCAGTGGCTAGCGTCAACGCTAATGCCTCGCAATCCAGGTCTGAGAGCATTCCCCCTCTATAGGGATTTGGATCAACAATATGAGATCGAATGAACCAGGAAAGATTGGCATGTCTTTATACTCCAGAATTAGTGACACTTGAATAGTTTCAGACCAGGAATGGATGGCTAGACTAAAAGTTGTGTGATTTATAAACACCACCACCACCACCACACACACACACACACACACACACACACACACACACACACACACAGTTATCAGACACTTACCATCCAGGTTCATCTGCATCATCACCACAGGCTCCATGGTCTGCTGAGTGATTCTGATAACATGAGGTGTCCCCTGACCAGGCATCTGATTGGCTCCATTGGGTTGAGAGGACGGTGCCTGTGTCTGATCCTGCTCCTCTGACTGGCCAGACGGTTGAGATGGCTGAGGCTGACCTTCACCTGCCTGTCTGCCATTAGAGGTCATTGTAACAGCGGTTCCGATGTTCATCTATCGAAAACGACATCGGGAATTTGAATTGGAAGAACAGTCAAAAGTGTATAGTTAAGTCCAACAATAGCTGGTGGAACAGTAGAGCACAGAACCATGACGTTAAAATAATCTTGCAATGAATCCCTGATGCACTTTTAATAGTAACTATTAAAACACAAAGACAGCTCACTGGTATTGGTATATGGGGCAGAGCGCTCTGCAGCACAACAGGTGACGTGTAGTGGGTTATGGGCCGAACCACATGTAGGTGGCGGGGAGGCTGTGCGGCCAGGTTGCACCGTACATCGCTCAACGCGACCAAGGTGTTGCCGAGAAGCCGGAGGGACTCGCCGACTACGTTGAGGGTGCGCTGGTCTTCATCGCGCTCTTGTGTCTGTCACACAAAGGACAGACACAGGAAACGTGTTTATACTTGACAACAAACATTAATTGGGTTCCTGAAAAGGTTCAGTCATGAAACAAGGCAAAATCTGAAACAGAAGAAAAGACTGTTGCACATACGTTGTTGTTGTAATCAGCAGAACTGGCTGCTCCCAGGATGGAATGAGTTCTCTCCATGAAGGGGCGAAGCCTTTCCTCCACCCTCCGCACTTCTGAGAGCACCTCCATCAGCTCTGAAGGGCTTGGGTGACTGAGGACACGGACGAAGGCAGAGAGTCAACTGCACTGTTCTCACGTTTCTGGTTTGACCTCACAAAAGCGCGCAACCGCTTTACTTTATATCACAAACACTTTATGATAACGATGAAGTGCAGTAAAGGGTACGGTTTAAAGGAATAACTGCAGTGTTTTCCCAACCTGATAAATACCTACTGCATCTGTAGTACATGTTTAATTACCACAGACAAGAATCTCAACTCGTTCCTTTGTACTTAGAAAAGAATAGAAAATGTGAATTTACTGTAAACGCACTTAAAATGGAAGTGTAATGGTATGAGGTGCCAAACTGGACAGAAGTGAAGTGAATGAATGGGGAGAGACAGAACGACAGGCGAAAGTGCGCAAGAGAGACCGAGTGTGTGAGACCGACCGGTCTCTCTCGCGCACTTTTGCTCCCTCTCGCGGACACACTCTTTTCTCTCGCGCACTTTCCCTCTCTCTCGCGGACACACTCGGTCTATCTCGCACACTTTCCCGCCCTCTCGCGGACACACTTGGTCTCTCTCGCATACTTTTGCTCCCTCTCGCAGACACACTCGGTCTCTCTCGCACACCTTCGATCTCTCTCGCGGACACACTCAGCCTCTCTCTCGCACTTTCGGACACACTTAGCCTCTCTCGCTCCCCATTCGCCTCACTTTTGTCCAGTTTGGCACCTCATATAATGGCAGGTGTTGGGGCAGTCAATAAATACTATGCAGAGGATTATGGGAGCAAAATCTGTACAGAAGCAACTAGGTAGAGGTTTTCTTACTTTGGTCCAGAGTGAGGAGGGCCTTCTGTTTGCGTGGAGGTGGAGGAAGAGGAAGAAGAGGCAGGAGGTGGAGGTGGGGAAGTGTCCATTGGTTGTGCGGATGAAGAGGAGGAACCTGCAGGCATCTGCTGGCTGGATCCTTCACTCGCTTGATGAGGACCCTAAAACAAGATAATTGTAACAAGATTCACCTAAGAGAAATACAAAGACTACACTTAATAGAAAAGAAACCATTTCTAATGCTTGTTTACAAACGCCAGGAAAAGTACGCACCTCCAGTCTGTGAATTAAAGACTGAGTCTCTCGCAACAAGTTTTCCGCCAGCTGGAGCCTTATCCTCGGTTCGCTTTGAGCCGACTGGTCCAAGTTAATACGCACATCCACAGATCCGTTGCTCTGAATAACATTTTAGTTAAAACTCATTAAAAACAAGCTAAAACACTGCAAGTTTGGTAACAAATCATTAGATAAAGACACATTAAGTATTTTACTTGTGACCCACTAGTTCTTAAATTCTGCAAGTTATAGTAAACCTTGATTGAGGCTTTTAGAAAGAATTTCATCTGTGGAAACAAGTATGAATCAAGTGGTGTGTGTGAACAACAAAGCAGAGCATAAATACAGACAGTAGTAGTGTCCCAAATGACGTACTATACACTGTGCACTTACACTATGCATTATATGCTCTACCGTCTAGTGTATCAATTTTAGAAAGGTAGTCTCAGATGCAACACTAACAGTTTTTTATTAACCCAACATTTCCTTTTTGGATTCTAAGCAAATCTGAGCCAATGTCACCGTCTGGTAGCCCCTCCCCTTTCCCACTACATAAGCAAAGTATGTGATTTGGGACGCACCTAATGACTGTGTATGTTCATATACAGACAACTGAAACCTTCCCCCCAACCCCCCGGGTGATGAACTAGAGTGAAAAATAATGATCGAGTGCTTTTCAGGATATAGTCAGTACTTTTATAACATGTCCACTCTTACTAAAAGAGCTGAGCACAGGTTGTGAAGCAGGTGTGGAGTCACGGAGAACGAGCGGGTAGTGAGTGCGTGTCTACACCTGTGTGGTTAATGCAATACTATTTATGCTGTGTGAGTCAAATAAATACAGAAATAAATCAATAAACAAACAACTAGCTGGTTAGCAAGCAAGCACCATTATTTCCTTGACATTCTTTTAGCCAAAGTAAATCCTGAGATACATATTGCACAAGGTGAAACTTTCTTTACATATCGCCTACCTCTAATTGAGTGTTAAGATGGTACTGCTTTGTAGACATGTTGCTTACCCCAGTGCTTGTGTTGACTCTGGCATTTCGCCCTCCTTCCCCAACACCAGCCATCATCTGCTGCACAGACATCTAAACGCAGATACAACACATACAGAATCGTTTGTTGACACATACCTAGAGATTATGCGTTTTTATTCTCGATACAGTACAAATATAAAATCTCAGCTTGTGGGCCTTAGTAAATTGTCGTAGGTGTGACGGCGTTTCTAGTTCTACCCAGTTCATACATTTATTTCCCCATGCGCACCATCACTCACTGATTGATCTGATTCAGATGTCTGAGACTACAAATGTAGTAACCTGAATCTGCTGGGGGTCCAGGATGTTCACCGGGAGGTTAAAGGTGCCCAGCATGACGTAGCTGTTACCGTTGCGGTCATGCGGCGCTCCTTGGGAGGTGGAGGCAGACGAAGGAGTCGAGCCAGATGATGCCTCTCCGCCTCCTCCTGATGAGCCAGACACAGCATCTCCTCCACCTCCGGACTGCGTGGTTTGAGGAGGAGCCCGCTCGACGAGATGAATGACCTTCCCATCAACATCTGAGAAAGAACAAGATGGTTAACGTGAAACAGCTGAACTAAATGTGCCGTATGGTGTCGTGGCTTCGAAACAATCCGACACCCATCTCCACGGTAACACCTAGTGGTCCCTTGCAGGTGTTGACCTGAAACAACCTTGACAATGAGTCAGACAAGCGTTGACGAATTATAACCTATAACCTAATGTTGTTTGTGTCAAACAAGGACGTGTGGGGGAGTGTTCTCGCCTGGCGTGCTGCTGCCTTGGGTTCGAATCCTGTGTGAAGTGTCCCTGTCCACATTTAAAAATGTAAAAATTTGTGGGGTTTTTATTGTTGTGGTATTTTTTTAATGTGTTGAGTTTTTAACATCTGTCTGACAACCACACAAGCTTGGTTTTATAACCTGTAGGCTCCTCACTGTGAATAACTGTAGGTTATTTTGGTTATGCAAATGAAGATTAATAAATGCAAAACTGTCCGAATTCTCTCCCTCACCTTCGTAATAACCCACAACATCTGGCCATGTCTTCTTTATTTGTAAATCAGGAAATTTGTAGGGATTTCACGCCAGATGATTAACAAGGCATCCACTGACCATGGATCAGTACAAACACTATTGAATCATTTCAGTTTTATAAACCTACATAATAAAACTGACTGGAAAACAGTTCAAATGATATAGTTAAACACTGGTTCATTGGTTCACCTGGAGATCAACACCCTCTAGTGGAAAACCTTCAACATTTCGAAACAGTAGTGACGGAACGAAGCCTCGTTTGCTGAAATCACGTGACGCGCCCAATTTGATACACGCGCCGAACCACTGATTCAAAACAAAAGATTCGCAAAGGTTTCGAAGCTTCATGAAGAAGGGTTTTGAAAGCGGCCATCACTATTTAGTATTCTTTCTGTCCAGAATCTTTTATATTCAATAATAGGTTAATTAAATCTCTATACACTATCTGTCACAATTGCTAGCCTTTTACTGAGATTAGCTTTAATATTGAGGTGTGATGCAGATGAACACAGCCAACTAGTAAATAATGCTACCTAACATGCAACCTTAATAATGTTATGTTAACTAGCAGGACTTGACGAACTAATTACAAACACAAATATAACCATTAAACCTTTTTTATGCCCCCCAGGCTTTTATAATTAGGTTCTACCATATAGGAACAAATATTGGCAATCCATATTTTTGACTTTGTCAATGAATTTAACATGTATGCCTCTGATACGGCGGATTTAAAACAATATAATAAAATAAAGTCTGTGTGAAATCTGTGTGTAACCAGGCTGAATATTCGTATTAAATTATTAGGGTTTAAATACTAACAAATCATCTTCATTATCATCATGGCGACCCTGAATATCAGCATAGTGTAGAACTGATTATCGGTGTATATCAGGTTCAGAGGTTCTACTGAAGCGTAACGTCAGATGAAATCTGCAGCTCCGTGAAGAGTTGCTAAGTGAGAAGGGAAACTTACTGTATTCAGTCAGTGTCCTGTCATCCTGCAGCACCCTGCCCTGGTAGATCAGCCTCTGTTTATCCACCGGGATCTCGACCGAGGAGGCAATGTGCTCCTTAAACTCCTGCACCGTCCACTGAGAGGAGAGACGGGTTCAGGCGTTAGTCAAAATATTGTAATATCAAATACAGTAAACGGTGTTATTTTCTTGCATCGTTCTCCAATATTCCCGATAGTTTGCGGTCCGATCTTCTCAAATTTCAACGGTGACTAGAGATTGAGAGTGAAACGGTTATACAGTACATGTTTGTGTAATCTGAGTGATTTTGACGTGCAGTGTTTAGCCCTCTGGATTTGGTTGTATTGTACGCACCAGCCACATCATTCACATTCACACACAAACTCGCTGAAACTATACAGGACCAAAACTGCAGAAATAATAAATAAATATAAATAAATAGATAGATAAAGAACAATAGGAAAATAAATAAAGGAATAAATGACTTCATAAAACAACTATAATTCATTTAAAAATAAATTTAATCCTAAATTACTTTTTTCCTTCATTTATTATTTTCTGTATTTATTTTGATTCTTTTTTTTTTTTTAACATTTATTTATTTATTTATTCCATTTATTTTTATTAGTTAATTATTTATGCGTTCATTTATTTTTAGATTTATTTATTCCCGCATGTATTTATTTCCACATTTATTTCTTTTCATTTTTCCCTGCGCAACATGCAAATGAGGAAGCGGTCCTTGCGTAGCTCCAGTGCATCATTGGTTGAGAGCTCACGTATAAGCGTCAGGTCTAACTAAGCTGTAGAGATCAGAGTTTTCAAAGAAAATGGCAGCACATAGCAGTACACTGTCCAAATTGCTACAGGATGTGGCAGATATATTTCTGAATTAATAATATTAATATTAATTAATAATATTGACTGTCTGATTGGGCTTTCAGAAATCAGAAGCAAATATTAATTAGGCGATACTGAGCATGCCCAGGAGGTGACCTGTTCTATTATTACTACAGTGACTGGTTGTCTTTTTAGCTTTGGTTTAGTGGTTAGCACGTTCGCCTCACACCTCCAGGGTTGGGGGTTCGATTCCCGCCGTGGCCCTGTGTGTGGAGTTTGCATGTTCTCCCCGTGCTGTGGGGGTTTCCTCCGGGTTCTCCGGTTTCCTCCCCCAGTTCAAAGACATGCATGGTAGGCTGATTGGCATGTCCAAAGTGTCCGTAGTGTATGAATGTGTATGTGATTGTGCCCTGCGATGGATTGGCACCCTGTCCGGGGTGTACCCCGCCTTGTGCCCCATGCTCCCTGGGATAGGCTCCAGGTTCCACATGACCCTGAAGGATAAGAGGTACATAAAATGGATGGATGGAGTGGTAAAGTGTTGATATTTGACATGTTCACCTCTCCTCGGACTGTGTAGCTCCTGCTCTGAGAGTCCAGAGTTTTAACAGTCACAGTAATATTTCCAGACTCCTCCATGGACCCCTGTACACACACACACACCATGTGTGGAGTTAATTATAATAACACAAATTAGACATCCAAGGGTTAGCACTGCTCTCTATATGAAGTGTAACATTAAAGCAAACAGCATAAGAATGAAACTGAGTTTATAGTCTCTAAGGTACCTTTAACGCTTATAGACACATAAACACTGGCATTCATTGTGAGGTCGCTACCGGGTTAGCTTAGCTAACACAGGCGCTTTTAAATATCTATCTCGACGTACATGCAAAAGAAAACCACAAAACACCATGTCCACATGGATAACATACCTTATTTTCTTCTACTATTATAATAAAACAACAGCGTCAGCCTCCCAATCCCAGTGCTGTTATATCAGCTAGCTCGCTAAAGCTAACCAATCCCTCTACCAGTTCCGTACAATATCCACTATCCGGCCTACTTCCAAACGTATCCATGCTCCCTACATAGGATCACTACGTTAAGTACATTTTATTGGGGTTTCTCGCGCTTAGACAGTGCACTATATCTTTAGATTTGAGCTATTTGTAGTTTAGCCGTAGGATTTGCTGAAACGTTGCCCTGAATATCGGTTCTACGGTATAAAAATGTGTCTAAATATGTATTAAAAATATACATTTTTAAACAGTATGTACTTATACAACACTACATGTATATTTTTATGATGTTATTTTACAAATCGTATCATATTTCATATTTGAAAATACTCAAAGATACAAATACTATAAATAAATCTCAACACTTCCAGTTAGTAATGATTATCAATTCTTACTTTAAAGTACCCTGGGAGCAAAAATGGGTCTTTCGGAGCTTTTGTACCTGTTAATTAAATAGTGTTGCTTCCATCCATCCATTTTCTGTACCGCTTATCCTACAGGGTCACGGGGAATCTGGAGCCTACCCCAGGGAGTATGGGGCACAAGGCAGGGTACACCTGGACAGGGTGCCAATCCATCGCAGGGCACAATCACACACCCATTCATACACTACGGACACTTTGGACATGCTAATCAGCCTACCATGCATGTCTTTGGACTGGGGGAGGAAACCGGAGAACCCAGAGGAAACCCCCGCAGCACGGGGAGAACATGCAAACTTCGCACACACAGGGCAGTGTCGTGAATCAAACCCCCAATCCTGGAGGTGTAAGGCGAAAGTGCTAACCACCAACGCACTAACGCACTGTGGCTGTGCGCCCTGTTAATTAATAAAAATAAATAAATAAACAAAACAAAACACAGTCAATAGTTTTGAACATCTTTGCAATTAAATTTTACAATTTGTCACTTCCTGTAAAATCCTAAAAAAAAAGAAGATTTTTTTTGTTGATGACTCATCCTGTACTAGTCTTGTGTACGTCCAATTAAATGCACACTAGAACGTATAAGTCCCTTATTGTCTTGCTCTATACTAGCAGCTTGTTATCAGCAAACATGATTTACTGGCGTGTTTTCGGCTGTGTTTTCACGCACTATTACCTGTTCCAACGATCCATCGCTTGAGAAATATTGGTTGGATTTTAGCTGGAACTTGTGTATGTTCTCACATTTCAGAGGAAGAGATGTTTTATGTTTAACTTCGATGTTTTATGTTCGATGTCAGAATGTCTGCTACCACAGACTGATAGGGAACACGATTTCGTCTTTATACACTCAGTAAGAGCACGAAATATCATTTGATCTACCGCTCAGGTGTGTCAGATGCCTCACCATCAGAAATCGGCTTAAAGATGCAGATTCTGAGCTTCGACATGAACATTAACTGAAGCTCTTGACCTGTATCTTCATGACTTTATGCATTGTGCCGATGCCACATGATTGGCTGATTGGATAACTGCATGTATGAGAACAGAAGTGTACAGGTGTTCCTAATAAAGTGGATGGAGTATGTAACTATAATGTACATATATTTTATGCAATTTCTTTGATTTGTCTTGATCTTGGATGTCCTGTTTAAATTATTTAGCTGCTTTGTTTTTGTACACTGTAATATCAATCAATAATATATATATATTTTAAAAAACAATTGATGATACATAAAAAAAGACCACAGCCTGTAGTTAAGACACTGCTGTGGCGTTCAGCTCGTAATTACGACTCGAAGGCAGGAAAATCACGGCTCTCCGGTTATTTAACACGGGTTTGAAACATGTAAAATAACACAAGGACAGTTTTTGTGTGCGGAACGTTTTAAACAAGCAGCGGTGTTCCACCCGGGATGTTATTCCACTTACACCGAGTTGAACGAGCGCGCCATGTCTCAACAGCTGCCTCACTAATTAGATGACAAGCAGCGCTGCGCTATCAGATAAAGAGGTGATGGAGGGGTTAGAGGAAACGCGGTTTCGGCTCTGTGAGCAGTTTGCAACCGTCACCGGGTCGGACAGCGCTGTGGCTCAGTGTTACCTCGCTGAAAACGACTGGGACATGGAGGTCTGGCTCAATTTTAGGTTTAATATCAAATCGCTCCCTAATGTAGTGTACTACATAGTGTGCGAAGTAATTACCCCTGCACACTAGTCAGTGCACTGTTTTCCCAAGAGGAAGCCATTTGAGATTAAGCCTTGTGTTACTACTATAGGCCTACTTTTAGTAAAATGTCGTTTAATTTGCATGTTTTTATTGATTTTATTGATTTTAGAGAGCCTTAAATTCTTTCTTCGAAGCGGATATGGAGTCGGTTTTTGAAGTCGAGGACCCAGAGGAGAAAAATGTTGATAGACCTTTGAGTAAGAGAAAGGAGACTGATCTAGATGCTCCAGAGACAAAAAGGAAGATGAACTCCAAACCAGCAGATTGGTATAATGATCTGTTCAGTCCACACTGAAACACATTAGAAACATATTATTGTTTACACTGAAGTATTCCTGATGTGTTGTGTTTCCTATCTTCCTGGGAGAAGTTAGTGGTTGTGTGCCACACTGACGTCACAGGGGGACATTGTTTTTGCTAGTGCAGTTACAATGTCCTCTCATGTTAAGGCTTCATAATAGCTAGTTTATGAGAAGGGCAAGTAGTCCAAGTTTGTCCATTTTAAATCCATATACAGGTGCATCTCAGAAAACTAGAATATCGTGGAAAAGTTCATTTTTCTCCCAGTAATTTAATTTAAAAAAGTGGAACTTTCATATATTCCAGGTTCATTACACAAAGTGAAATATTTCAAGTCTTTTTTGTGTTTTAATCTTGATGATTACGGCTTACAGCTCATGGAAATCAAAAATCCAGTATCTCAAAATATTAGAATAAAAAATTT
>JANDJT010000021.1:20855858-20874131 GCA_024331685.1 Stegophilus panzeri | reverse complement strand
CTTCAGTGTTGTCACATGAAAAGATATAATCAAATATTTACAAAAATGTGAGGGTGTACTCACTTTTGTGAGATACTCTATGTACTAGCATGAACCTGGTCTGGGCCATTCAGGGCTGTAGCCATGAAGATTTTTTCTTTAGCCACAAATAATTCTCCACTTTTGTCACTACGTAACTGAACGTCAGTAAAAGACGACGGCGGTGTTGTAATTCTGTATCTTCAGTAAACGAAGGCAAGACCAATCAGACAGGGTTTAAATACGTGGAAACACTCGTGTCTTATCGAATGACCGGTCTCGACTCTGCTATACGCTAGCTCACACAGTCAGTTAGAGTGAGGGGGTAAATGGAAATATGGCAATTATTTTGTTTTTTAACCAGTAAAGGGGTTGAAACTGAAACACTAACATCCTCTCATGCTGAGCAGGAACACAAGGTGTGTAAATGTCTATATGAGTTCCAAGTTACGTGAACATGATATGAGCAGAGCATAAGGACTGATAATGAACTCTGCATGGCACTGTAGCAGCTAAACCCATGCGATGATAACTTAGCTGTGCCTTGGTCAATGAAACCAAACTAGTCTCGTGTTAGATAGCCAAAAAGGTGTATATTTTAAAATCAGTCTAATAGGGTAGCCCTGCAAACAGTGAGAACACCCGAGGCAAGTTTTATGATGAATCCAACTTTTCACATTTTTAAGCAATTAGCCCTCACATGCGAGAGAAGAAAAGAAAAAAAAGCAAAAAGCAAAAAAAAAAAGCATGGAAACAGCTCATTTAGAAGTACATTTTTAAAAAGTTTTTTTTTTTGATGGAGAAGAATCTGGGCTCAGCCCCGGATGATTAACAGTCCAGCTAACGCCCCTGGCACGAACTAACTGATGACTTGACTTGAATACTAATGCCTGTTAATAGTGCCACTCAGAGAAACATGGGGGGGGGGGGGGGGGGGGGGGATGCTATGCTGTGCTGGTATAGGATAACAATCAACGATGGGATGGTGTTATGTCCCCACCCTGATATCACTAATTATGATGTCCTTTTCCAATGACAGGACATCCTGTCAACGTTTTATTTCTCTTCTACCTCAGCAACATGCCAACGAGTACAGTTGAGCAACGGTCAGAGCTGCTGTTACAGAAAATGAATGGACATCATCTGACCAATCATAATCAAGAATTCAGCAAGTTGAGTGAAAATCAGGGAACATAAGGCTAGGTGTGTGGCTATTGTCATTTTTTCAGCTATTAATACTCGTAATGATGGATAACATAAAGGAAAGGAAAAACCTTCAAACTAATCTGAGGGATTTTCATTACTCTCAGATCTACTGGATATATTGGAAGTGGCGGAAATTCAAAAACAGCAGATATCTCTGTATCTGAAAATCTGTATCTGCTCGGTAAAAAACAAAAATACATTTGTGTCACTTCCGCCACCTAATGTGAACAAAGCGCTAGTTTTTAATCCTGTATTATTAAAAGGCAGGAGGTCTGATGAAAAAAATAAAATAAAATCAAGCAACTAATTAGTGGTGACAAATATCAGGAAAATGATTTAGAAAACAGGTGCAACTTTGTCGTAGAGATGTAATGTAAATGCTATACAACTCGGTATAGCTCCATGTCTGTATTGGCACAACTCCCAGATTACAGTGTTCCCTGTCAATGATAATTCCTGTTTTATTTACAGACATCTTCAGTTACATGACTCCTTGCTAGGCTTTAGAAAAAACTGTATGCCATCTGTATGCATTTCTAGTTTCAATCGGACAAACCCCATAAGATAATTATAGACATCTCACACTGAGGTTCCTTTTTTTTTTTGGCCACGTATGCCGTGTACATTGTGTTGGGTTACTCACATAATGCAGTGTATTTTGTTTCAGCAGAAAACGTGAGACACGCTGAAACGTAGACGTCAACAACAAGTACAGACGCTACACCAGTATGAGCTCACTAGATGTGTTATCATAAGCTTTACTTCTGAGGTCTACGGTCATGCTGACACAAGCCTTTAACCCTCTGAGGGGGTCATATAACAAAGTCCACTTGTGCTAATAAAGTATTGAAACAAGACTGAAGAAGCCAACTGCAAGAGGATACTAGTACACACACCACGGGATTACTCAAACGTCAGAGCAGAACGTAAAACCTACACACAGTGCTCTCCACTAATATTGGCACTCTTGGTAAATATGAGCAAAGAAGGCTGTGTCTTTATTGTTTAACCTTTTGATATTTTGTTAAAAAAAAAATTCACAAAAATACTCTGCTCTCATGGATATCAAACAATTACAAAAACACAACACAGGTTTATTTAAAAAAAAAAAAAAAATCTTTGTTAAATATAGGTGTGCAACAAGTATTGGCACCCTTTGTCAATACTTTGTGCTAAGGCCCTTTGCCAAGATAACAGCTCGGAGTCTTCTCCTATAATGCCTGATGAGGTTGGAGAACACATGGCAAGGGATTTGAGACCATTCCTCCATACAGAATCTCTCCAGATCCTTCACATTTCAAGGTCCACACTGGTGGACTCTCCTCTTCAGTTCACCCCACAGGTTTTCTATGGGTTTCAAGTCAGGGGACTGGGATGTCCATGGCAGGACCTTGATTTTGTGGTCAGTAAACCATTTTTGTGTTGATTTTGATGTATGTTTTGGATCACTGTCCTGCTGGAAGATCCAACCACGGCCCATTTAAGCTTTCTGGCAGAGTTCCATTAGTTTGAAGTTCCAGTAGTGTCTGGCAAACTGAAGACGCTTGGCTTTGTTTTTGGATGAGAGTAGAGGCTTTTTTCTTTAAACCCTTCCAAACAACTTGTGGTGACGTAGGTGACTTCGATATATGTAAGTTATTGTATTGTGTAATGTAATGTAACCCAGATAAAATCATCTTAAAATTCACCAGTAAACTAATGAAACTGCACTAGTTATAGATTTGACAATTTTTCAGTTCTCATTTTAGTCCAAAAGCTTGTAAAAACAAACAACAACAAACACAAAAGCAAAATAAGGACAATTTTACAAATGAGCTTTAACTTTCATTTGAACTACTAAACAAAAATATGAATTCATCCAGTGTGTACAAATTCCCCTGGGCTTCTTTCTGTTCCTTCACTCATACCATGTTTACCAAAAAGCTTGGGAAAATTAATGTATCCCTGTAGAATTATCCTCATTAGTGTGATGAAGAGATGAAGGAGAAAAAGAAGAGAGTGGAAGTTGCACTATTTTTAGATTCAGTTTTCCGTTATAGCCACAACCCGTGTTAAATTCTTAATAGCGGCCCAACTTTTTATTTTATTTATTTATTTATTTATTTATTTATTTATTTATTAAAAAGAAGAGTGCACTTCAAAAAATGGTGCGTGGCTTCAAATAGTCCATGGTTCCAAGTCTTGATCTGATCCTTGCCAAAATTGACACATATATGTAATGTAGATACAGGATGTAACCAGCTTGACCAATTTTAGCTAAGCAGGAGCACTAGTGTTAATCATCAGCCCAGCTGAAAACGTAGGCGCTCTTAATTGCATCCTCATCAAACTCACTTTAATAACACAGCGTATACAGCACAATCTTGCAGAAACAAGTGAAGAGCTTCAGTTAATGTTCACTTCAAACACCAGAATGGGAAAAATGTGATCTCAGTGACTTTGACCACAGGATCGTTGTTGACGTGATAGTTTGGGTATTTAAGAAACTGCTGATGTCTTGTTTATACAGGTGTGGAAAACAAAAAAGCATCCAGTAAGCAACAGCTCTGAGGATTGAAAACGCCTTGTTGTTGAGAGAGGTCAGAGGAGAATGGCCAGATTGGTTTGAGTTGACAGGAAGGCTACAGTTACTCAGAATAACCACGGTTTACAACTGTGGTGAGCAGGAAAGCATCTCAAACCTTGAAGCTTATGGGCTCAAAAGACCACATCAGGTTCTGCTCCAGTCAGCCAAGAACGGGAACCTGAGGCTATCATGGGCACAAACTCACTGAAACTGGACAGCTGAAGATCGGAAAAAGACCAGACGATGCTATACAAGTCTTCAACTGTCCGGTTTCAGTGAACGTGTCAATAATTTTAGTTTTCTTAGAAATATTACTTGAAAAATCTGATTCTTTTCTGCTTGCCTTTTGCTATTTCTGCTAAATGTGTTGGTGGTGATTTTGCTATTTCTGCTAAATGTGTTGGTGGTGATTTTCAGAACAAAAACTCATCTGTTGTTCAAATGATCCGTTTCCTCAACAAATGTACTGAACAAATTCTTAAAAACATTCAGCCAAACCTTATATCACTGTTTTAACCAATTTTATGTTTAATATATGTACATTTGTAAAGTTATTGCCTTGTCCAAGATGCTATGCTATGCAACTATGATGCCATGGTGCACATGAAAAAGCATTTGACTTAAGCTACTTTCTCTCAACTGATCAGCAGAACATTGCACTGGGTTCAGAATGATTTATAAATAAGCTTTACTATGAAGACCAAACACGTTCTTTAATCCATGGTACTTAAGAAACAGGTTTGCAGTGGACTCATCCTCATGTGTGTGTAATTACAATGGTGGATATTATTTTTATTATTATTATTATTATTATTATTATTAATAATAGGTTTAAACATTAAAACATTCAGTGAAAGATTATTGCATACGTTGTAGTTTGTAATATAAACGCTGATAAGGTAAACAATATCTGACCTTCATTAAAGCATAACTTCCTACCTCTCTAGGGTATACTATAATCGGCTTGTACTCCCTACACTGCGTACTACATACAATGCACACCCTGTGATATTCAGCCACCGGTTCACTGCACGTAAAACACATGGGTTTATTAGCATTTATCAGTTTGTTTACTCAAAACCTAAAACACCGGTTTCTCAACTGCTATCATTTCAGATTAAGTTGCATCACCACAATGATCAATAAAAGCATTGATCACGTACACATTTAGCTCTCAAAGCTGTTCAGACCGTTTCTGAGTCAATTTTTTTCGACCTTTGGACAGCTCTGGCTATTACAGACATGCCAGCATTGCTAACAAGACAATCCTATCAGACAGAAAGTAAATAAAATGACCACAAACCCCAAAAGCCAATGTGTCTTTTACGCATGATGTCCAAAATTGTGTTTTCCGCTGGGGGAGTTTTTTTGTTTTTAGTCTTGTGGGGCATAACGTGCAGTTTCCAGGCGTCTCCCAATAGCATCAAAAATCATAAAAGCTTCATCTGACCTATAGATGTTGGTACCCTTACTACCTCATAAACCCTTTGCAACTGGGTATTTCCAGAACCATACGTGAACAAGAAATGTAATATTTGAAGCGATGTTTAAACTGACTGCTGTCAACACATGTACTTTTTTAAAACTAGGCCACAATGCTCCCTATGTGCCTCAAATCCACTTCCTGTCAAGACCAGATTACTAAACAAATTTAACTGGAACCCTGCTTGCCTGTATAAATATTCTATATAATTTAAATTGTATGAATATATACAATCACCAACCACAGAAACCCAAAATAGTCTTTCAATCTTTCAAGCATGCAATCTGCATTTATATCCACATAGGCACAGGCCTTATAGCTTTCCTACAGACATCTTCAACACATCATTTTACAAGTTTTAAAGGGGTCATAACATGTATTAAAATTTTTTTTTAAAATTCAATTCCCTGAGGTGTAATTATAATATTACCAAAGTTTTTTCTGCACAAAAAACATACATTTAGTAATTTATGATCTAAAAGTTATTGTGTCCTTTACCTTGAAGACTTCAATGTAACCACCCACTGCTATGATTGGCTGACATCTGTGCCTATGAATGAATTTTTTCAGCGACTGCTCGCCAGTGGGTGGGGCCAAAATGTGCGATGATGTAAAAGTAGGTGTCGACGTCTTCTGTAAGGGCAGTCATTTGCAAATGTATTTTGCCCGTGCGATGTCACAGATACTAACATCCAAATGAGCCGTTTTTGGACCTTTGGTTAAATAAATGCTCTTTTTTTTGTATGGAGGACGTATTAAGCTATAAAACTTGCAGGACATTTTAATGGTACAATGACCTCTTCTATGTCAGTATCAAGGAAAATTTGATTTTTCATGTCATGACCCCTTTGCCCCCTGGTGGTTCAGCGGCTAAGGATCCCGTGCTCTCACCGCTGTGGCCCGGGTTTGATTCCCGGGCAGGGAACCAACCCAGCCACTGGGCTGCACTCAGTGCCGGTCCCAAGCCCAGATAAAATGGGAGGGTTGAGTCAGGAAGGGTGATTGCAGAAACGAATTTTTTCAAAATTACTGCAGATTTGGACCAAGACACGTCATGTGATGTCATCACAACAAGCATTCACGTGAGTCGAACAGGAGTACAGCTAAAAGGTCTCGTTTATCAACAAACTGCAAAAGTTTGTACAAAACAGTCTTGTGCAACTGCAACTTCGCCAATTCAAGTAGTTTTCTGTAAAAAAAAACAAAAACAACAAAAACAAGTGTCGTAAATTAAAAAAGCCTCAGCAAAATCAAGCATTTTTGCATTTACGGACTGAATAGTAAAGTATGGAATAATCCAATGCGATGTGGCCTGAAACAAAGCAGAGTCACTCTTACTGTTAATTTCCTATAACAGCATGTCCGGATTGTGTTTAAATCCACTTATACCACAGCGATGTGCCATTACAATTTTAATTTTATTTAACTCAATCTGTTTATAGTCAGATTTAATATTATAGGATGTCCACGAGACTAGTTCTAGTTGTTGTGGTGTATGTTATAGCTGCTATAAACAGTTGTTCTCTTAACATCTCTTTTTCTTTCTCTTGAAGTTAAACATTAAAACAGCTCATGTTACTGAGGGAAGAAAAGAAAAAAAACCAGAAAACAAAACTCGTACCCAAGACTCCTTCCATAAATGTCAGAGAAAACTTAATGATTAGACATATTTGTGTGTTAAGTAACTAGACATGTTTTACACCACCTGACCAATCAGATCCGAGAGTCATGAGGAAAACGAACAAAGACCGCTATCAATTTTGTTAGCACTACATTTGACTAACGTTTTATTAAGGAGATAATGCTAAGGGTTTGCCATTTGCGCTGTGTCTGTTCACTGACTTTACAACAAATAAACATTAGAGTCCATCCATCCATCCTCAACCGCTTATCCGTTAATCGGGTTGCGGGGGCAGCAGCTCCAATAGGGGACCCCAAACTTCCCATTCCCGAGCCACATTAACCAGCTCTGACTGGGGGATCCCAAGGCGTTCCCAGGCCAGTGTGGAGATATAATCTCTCCACCTAGTCCTGGGTCTTCCCTGAGGTCTCTTCCCGGCTGGACGTGCCTGGAACACCTCCCTAGGGAGGCGCCCAGGGGGCATCCTTACCAGGTGCCCGAACCACCTCAACTGGCTCCTTTCAACGCAAAGGAGCAGCGGCTCTACTCTGAGTTCCTCTCGGATAGCCGAGCTTCTCACCCTATCTCTAAGGGAGAAGCCAGCCACCCTCCTGAGAAAACCCATTTCGGCCGCTTGTACCCGCGATCTAGTTATTTCGGTCACTAAACATTAGGAGTATGCTGTGCAAACATTAGGATGACGGGAATGTCTGAAACATTCCCCACACCTTGTGTAAATATGTTGAGTCTAGGCTATTACTACATAGGTATTACATATATATGAGAGATGTTCATCGTGTACAGAATGTTCCTTTAAGGATCGTTCCTCATATCGTGTTCAGCACAGGCGAGCGCACACCTCTGCACTTTTTTGACCTTGCCAAGCCTAACTGGCGCTTCTTGTGTCTTATGTGTCAGTTAATCAAAAATTAATAACGCAGGCTACACATCGCTCTAGGGAGTAAATGTACTACAAGCAACAGCCCGTAGCCATCATCCTAACTTAATGCGTTTAATGAGATCACTCCTAAGCTGGATTAAACCACCTACCTGAATATCCCTTATAGACCAACGGTGTTTGACTCTAATTAAACAGAAACGTGACCTGATTTGCTATAAAATATTTAGAATCGCCAATTTAGAAAAGGCTATAAAAAGTTCACAAACACCATCAGCTGATACTGAACATGTTACTGCTGTCCTTGCTCTGATCTAGTTAATCAGCTAATTAGTAGATGGTTAAACTGGATGTGCTAGAGCAACATTTCTCAAATAAGTCCTCGGTCCATCCCTGCTCTACATACCTAAACAATACAATACTGATAATAATCTGCTTCGGGTGTGGGATCGAGCAGGGATGCCTAAAAACCGGTTTGGGAAGCATTTAATAAGCTGTTCACCTAGGGGGAAAAAAAGCTTTATAATAAGCAACTTGCAGCGTTGTTTTAAAAAAATTTTTTATTTCTTTAGTTAAATCTTTTATTTTTGTAATGACTGGAAACGTCAACTAACGTGCTTCTCCAGAGACCTTAAAATGGTACACATTTGCATCATTTGGCAGATGCTTTTATCACATCACAGTCGAGCTGAGCAGAGGGTCTTGCTCAAGGAGCAAACAGTGGCAGCTTGGCATGAATGGGATTCATAACCTTCTGGTCAGAAACCCAGAATGATCCACCATGGACACTATTGTCAGTGGTGCTTTGTTTCTTTTCAGCAAAACGAAACATCACGAAGCATGCTATTTAAAAAAATAAAATAAAATTTGCTGCATCACTCACACCCAACACTCAGAATCACAAACTCCCAAACAGAAGGCCATATATGGTCACTATGATAACTTACAGAATGAGGACCTAATATGCAAGGAAGAAAACATTTAGGGGGCGTGACGTTAAAGGAAAAATAATCAAATACGTCGGAGTTACTGTTAGCACCCTGAAATTTGATTAGGAAAGGCCTCTTACACCACAGCCATACGCCAATTACTAAAATGTAAAATTTATTAAAGAATGACGTGGTGTACTTTTTATCCATTTATAGTTACATTCAACATTGTAGAACCTCTGTGAAACAAGTTGTTAACTACGATATAGCAATTACAAATAGCCGTTCCCTCTCTTGCGCTAACTCGAGACAGGAAATTTGTCGAATAAAACGTTTCTTACCGAGAAACCCGAAAAGCACACACAAAAAAAATAATAATCCCTCCATCCTGAAGACTTTGCAGTGATGGAAAACAAAGGAACAGCTTTACCTCTAACTGATACAAAGCACTGACACTGGAGACATCTTCCAAAAATGTTTAATAAGACTCCTTCTTGAAAACATCATCATATCAACAATACTTTTCTTTTTTGGCCTCTTCTGTTAGGTGCCGATGCGAGTGGCAGCGGTCACATCAGCTCCTGCAGCTTTAACTTCTTTTTCACCTCTTTCTGACTTTCTATTGTTCTGGCTTTTACACCAGACTTTTTATTTTTCACCTTATTATCTATATGTGTACCCGAATTTTGTCGTTTTAAACTGTGTTTCTTGCCGTATTTTTTCGGACCCACCAAGATTACTCGGACAAGGCTCGCCTATTCAACGGAGCAGCTCATGATGCATCAGACTAGAGCGACGGCTTTGCCGGCGGACATACCAGCGGAGCTGTGGAGCCACAAGCGAGGGACGAGAGCAGGTGTGAAGGTTAGGGAGAAGCGGGAGAGTAAAAAAGGAGACTCAAACCTTTCCCCATAACAAATGATGGAAGGCATGTAAGATTGCTGGCCAACAAGTCAGACGAGATTGCAGCACTGATGTACCGGCCAGCGTGAGTACAGGGAGGCCAGTGTTGTGCTTCACGGAGACATGGCTAACAGGGAACATTCCTGATTCTTTGGTCGAGCTAGCTTGCTTCACGCTAGTGCGAGCAGACAGAGGAAATCCGAGCGGTAAGAAGAAGGGAGCAGGTATAGCTGTCTTTGTTAACTCAAAATGGTGCAACTCTGGACACATAACGGTGGAAGAGAACATGTGTACTCCAGATCTAGAGCTACTGGCTGTGGGGCTGAGACCATACTACTTGCCCAGGGAGTTCTCTCACGCCATTACTGTGACTGTGTACATTCCACCATCGGCAGTAGCAGCACGCGCCTGTGACATCATTCACTCCACCTTGCAAAACTTCAGACACAACACCCGAACGCACTCATGATAATAAACGGGGACTTCAACCATGTCCCCCTCTCTAAAACCCTTAGAAACTTCAAACAATATGTAAAATGCAAAACAAGAGAGAATAAAATCTTGGACCAGCTGTATGCCATTGTGAAGGGGGCATACAGCTCCACTGCCCTCCCCCACCGGGCAGATCAGACCACAACTTGATCTACCTTGTACCTGTGGACAAGCCTGTAGTCAAAGCACAGCCCGTCACCATCAAGTCTGTGAAGGTGTGGTCCAGCGAGGCCGAAAAGGCCCTGCAGGACTGCTTCCAGACCACAGACTGGGACCTGTTCCATTCGGATCACACAGAGGACAGCATTGTACCTAGAAAGAAGGTCTGCTGTTTTTCAAACAACAAGCCATGGATCAACAAAGACATTAAAGCCCGTCTAAACTGGAAAAAGAGCATTCATGGCAGGAGACAATGAGGAGGTCAGGTCAATCCAAAAGGAGCTAAGGAGTGAGCTGAGGAAAGCCAAAAACAGCTATCGGGATTGGCTAGAGGACAAGCTGGAAAGAAAACAGTGCCAAAGAGGTATGAGAGGGCATGAACAGGATTACTGGGCTTAAAAATTCCAGACCAGTCATAGAGGGCAGCCTGGAACATGCAAATGAGCTAAACTGGTTTTGAACAGGTTTGACTGCCTCCAACCCTGAGAGCTCAAAAGGACAATCACACACTCCTGACAATACAAGAAATTTCACAGACACAGGCACCTCAATGACCCCCCCTCCCCCTCCACCAGCCCTTTGATAACATCAAACCAGGTGAGACGGGAGCTATCCAAGCTCCGAATCAACAAATCTATGGGCCCAGGCAACAGCAACCCCAGGCTGCTCAAGGCGTGTGCCACACAGCTTGCAGGTGTGTTTCAACACCTCTTCAATCTTTCCCTAAGGCTGACAAAGGTGCCCCAACTGTGGAAAACCTCCTGGCATCCAAGAAAGGGCATTCCAGTACCTCAAATGACTACAGACCTGTGGTGCTGTCCTCACAGGTTATGAAGACCTTTGAGAGACTGGTTCTGAGGCACCTGAAGCTGATCGTAAGTGACTCCCTTGATCTGCTGCAGTTCGCAGTGAAGATAAGGAGGAGGAGTACAGAGGCGTAGTGGAGATCTTCGTCAGGTGGTCTGAGGATAACCAACTTCAGCTCAACATCGGCAAGACCAAAGAACGGACTTCCGCCGAAACAGAATGCCCCCCCACACCTATTACCATCCAGGGGAAGAAAATATAGATGGTGGACTCATACAAGTTCCTGGGAGTGCACATTAACAGCAAACTGGACTGGTCAGAAAACACCGAAGCTCTCTACTGGAAGGGACAGAGCAGACTGTTTTTTCTAAGTAGACTCAGGTCCTTTGACGTAAGCAGCAAGCTACTGCAGATGTTCCATCAGTGTGTAGTAACCAGTGCCCTGTTATTTGCTGTGACGTGCTGGGGAAGTGGAATTAAGGCTAGGGAGGCTGACAAACTCAACAACTTGTTGAAGAAGTCCAGCTCTGTTGTTGGTCACAAACTGGACAATCTGGAGACAGTGGTGGAGAAGAGAATGAGAAATAAAATCAGGTCCATTTTGGGAAACCCCTCTCATCCACTGTATGCTGAGCTGCAGCAGATGGAGAGCACCTTCAGCCACAGGATCATCCCCCCAAGTGCAAGACGGAACGCTTCAGATGTTCCTTTGTGCCGACAGCCATCAGACTGTACAACACCTAGCCACCCCCTCCCTTGACCTTACTTTACTACACTACATATATGCTGCTCCACTGCTGTAATATGGGTATGATATTGTACTATTTGCACTGATTACACATCACTGCCTCATAGTTATTGTTATACATCTACACTGATTATACCGTACAGCAGCAATATTTATATAGTATTGTGTACACTGTACATATGCGATATGTGTATGGGCTATTTGTATAGTGGGACTGTACATTGTTTGTTGTATAAAATCGCTGTATTGTTCTCCTTACCATCTCTTTTTTTCTTCACCTGTCTTGCTGCTGCTGTGACACCCTAATTTCTACATCTGGAGATTAATAACGTCTTATCTTATCTTATGTAAATAACCATAACATTTTAAATCTGTTTATTATTAGGCTTTGATTATGTGTAGCATCAGTCATCAAAGTTCCCGTGAATGAGCGGTCACTATAGAAACGATATGTTAGAAAGCGTGTGATCGATATAAAGCTGTGAATTGAATGACAGCTGGCACTACGGTCAGAACTTGTGTTAGAGAAAATTCGTCAACACTTTCTGACCAATCAGAATGGAGAATTCAACAGCGCTGTGGTAGAATGTGATGTATTTATTTAGTACAGGAATTTGTGGTTTGGGACATGGCCATAGATGCTCCGATGTTTTTTGGGGGGGACGGGACGGGACACATATCTTGAAAGTGGAAACACATTCAAGATATGTTTTTTGTCTTGTGGAACATGTCCTTAAATATCATGATTATAGTATTGCCACATTGCACACCCATAATTTAGACTCGATGCCGTACCATGTCATACTAAGACATGTTTTAAGTCAGAAAAGTATGCTTCCTATAGCAACTTTTGGTGGAGTACTATTTTGACACACCAAAGCAGAATGTGGAGATTATAATACAGTCAAGACAATGGTGAAGTTCTAATTTTAGGAATTACACAAACCCATGGTCAACTCTGTAAATCTGTAAGAAAGTTCACTTCTCCTTTGGCATAAAACCACGGGTTTACAAATTCCCCTTATCCTTGTTGAGGTCCGTGAGCTGTATTTGGTTGCTTTGGCAGCGTGACTAATGTTTTGCAAATACAGCATGAAGGCTGCGAGTACACAAGATGCAAATGCAGAGTGAAAGTTTGCACCTGAAGGTGTAATACGTGGACTTCACATATGACTTTAACGGAGGTTAAAGTCACAGACAAAAGGTTTCAAATATGATTATTGCTTTGCAATTCTTAAAATAACTTTAAGAACGTATAATAATAATAATAATAATAATAATAATAATTATAAAAAATAACTTTAGACAGGAACATAACTCCTTTTACATCTCAGTGCTGCTGAATTCTCAAATCTGATTGGCCAGAAATTGTTGTTTAGTTTTCTATATCAACTCCAACAAACAAATAACAGGTTTATATTAGTGCACTTCTCCAAATACATTATTGTTTCCATAGTAACAATTTACACAGGGAATTGTCCATTGGACTCTCCATATATAATACAAGCATAATAATACACTGATACCAAAAAAAAAAGGGTGGTTATTTAACAAAGACGCACCATCGCTCATATGGTTTTCTGTAGGGAGACGTTTATTTAACAACAATGGAAGGAGTCTCCAGTTTCAGCACTTTGTGACAATAAGTTCAGCACCAACTGAAAGCCTTCAGGACATTGCACATTCCGAATTCTCTGTAACATGACAAGGTGTGTATTTTCTTATTAAAATTGGGGGGACAATTATTGTTAATGCAACAATAAACAGATAAAACCTACTACATGTCATGGTTTATCATGTTAAAACGATGTAATTGCTAAATTGTGTTTTTTTTGGTCTGAGTGGTAACAGTAACTCACCTTTCAGGATACATTATATCACCCTGTCGTGGATTATTCTTCTATACCAGCCTGCCTTACAGTCATAATGGTTAGCACAGACGGCCCTAGTGTTTCACTGCTGTTCCACAACAACAAACACAACTAAAAAAAAACACCACCATCTTGTTCATTATTACAATTGCAAGATACAGTTGTGATCAAAATGATTCAACCCCCATTGCAAATCAGGTTTACAGTCCAAATTTGTAGACTTTCAGCTGTTTGCAATGAACAAATCAAACAAAAGCAACTGAAATAATATTCACAACACAACGAATGCTTCAAGTGGTTTCCCCAATTTCAACTTCTTTCACTTATAATGACTTCTCCAGTCTCAATTATCCATTCAAGAATTCATGGCACACATCTTTAGTACTAAGTAGAGCACCCTTTTGCTGTTATGACCTGCAACAAACGAGACGCATAAGCAAAAAGCTGCTCAACTAAGTACTAATGATGCTTTCCATGAAGGGGTTGAATAATTTTAAAACTGGAGAAATCATTATAAGTCGAATTTTCAGTTTAATTTGGGGAAACCACTTGAAGCATTCGCTGTGTCGTGAATATTATTTCAACCGCTTGTGTTTGATTTGTTCACTGCAAAGAGCTGAAAGTCAATTTGGATAATAAAACTGATTTGCAATGGGGGTTGAATCATTTTGATTGCACTTGTTGGCATATTGGCTGTGGGATGATTTTTATTGCAGTTGCAAGCTACATGTGATGGCTCAGTGGTTAAGACTTTGTTACAGAGCAGAAGGCCAGAGGTTCAAATCCCAGCGCTACCACACTGCTCTGTTTGAGTCCTTAAGCAAGAACTTTAGCCTTAAGCAAAGTTGTCTCCTGCAGCAATTGTACGCATCAGCTAAATGAACAAATGTACTGGATTGTGTGTTATTTCTTACCATGATATTAGATATTTCAGCACTTTACTGTAAATTGTTAACCCCGCTGCTAATAAATGACTAAAGCCTACAGGGCTTTTTTTTTTTTTTTTTTTTTTTTTTTAAATTAACAGTGCAGGTTTCTCCACATCACTCACCGAAAACACAGCATTCTGGAGGCCGAATGGGATGGGGGTAAGTCTGGCCAGAGCCACCACCTTGAGCCCGCTGCCTCCCTCGACCACCCGTATGACGGCACTGAGCTGCTCGTTGTTCCCCACGCGGCTCAGCACCCAGCCGGACAGCAGCCGCCTGCACGCCACATGCGCCACCGAGGTACCGATCAGCACGCCCACCATCACCAGGCCCACTCCGGGCACGAAGCCGTACAGATAACCCGCGGCCACGTTAAGGACCATGTAGCCCCAGCCGCAGGGGAACGACACTGTGATGAGGCACACTATGAACAGCATCGCGCCCATTAGGCCGTCCAAGCTCTCCACCCAGAGCAGCGCGTCCTTCAGGTACCGGCGCACGAGCGTGACCGAGAAGAAGCACGCGGCGGTCAGGACACACGCCAGCAGCGCGCTCTTGAAGCAACAGGTCGCGATGCAGCACGGATTCCTGAAGTCTGCCGAAGTGAAGGACGCCGCGGGCTCGCCGGTGCACACCGCCTCTAAGTCCGCCCTGCCCGCGCCGCCTCGCTCCTCAAACGCGGTGCAGATCAACAGCTCCATCTTCTCGCAGTCCACCGAGTCTGGCGGCCGCTGCAGCCACCGGTTCAGCTGGTTGTGTCCTTTCCCCGCGGTGTGCTTCACCGATTTGAGCAGAAGCTGCAGCGCTGCCGTGGCTAGACTCCACATGATCGCAGTGCTCAGAAAAGTCAATCTTCAGCGTGGCTTAAAAGCAGAAATAAATTATATCGCTATCACTAATAATAATAAATCAACGCCGTTGTCGTGCAAGGCGTCATGAACCACAGCACGAGCCGGTCCCGATCAGCAGTTTTAGATGCATTCCCACTTCAAGGACTCTGTCTGCGCTTCAGTAATAAACGCCATAACGTTAACGAGACAGCCCGCCGCCGCCGCCGCGCGCGCCCCTTCTGCATCGACCATGTTTACATTAAAAATATCACACAGGACCGCGAATATAAACTCCGACATCCAAACCCACAGCCCAGGGTTTAATCCATTACCCTGCGGTTTAACTAAAGGCAAACAAAATCAGAGCAAATCTCCAACTTTCAGCAGAGAGGAAAAAAAAAAAAAAAAAGAAAAGAAATGAAATCATTGCGCTGCAGCGCTCGGGTACAAAGTCCTGCTGCTGTGATCCATCATTCCGCCTGCGCGGAGAAGTTCACTTTAACGAATCAATACACAAGTACACTCAGTGTTATGTGCTGGATAAACACACATTTCCTTTAGTCAGGACTAAACCCCACTGACACACACTAGGCACACTGAAACACTGTTGATGCTGCTGCTAACGCACCACTGTTTTTTTTCCCAGAATGCCACGCACAATAACCACGTGTCTCAAATCACGTGTCATCTTTTATATCGCGAGAACAGGTCTCTCTCTCTCTCTCTCTCTCTCTCTCTTGTAGAGACGTTTGGCTTGTACCCAGGTGCTCAGAACTCTCTATCCTTCTTGGAATATTTTGTCATGACCAAGATATAGAAACATGCCTACACACATACCAGTATCTCTCTACCGTGTCCATCAGAGAGAAAAGACCACATTTTGTAGATATTATTTGGCTGGTCCAGTTTCAACACAGCAGTCCCATTGACAGATATTGACAAGGAAGTGTGTGTTACACTGGTATGAGTGTATCACAGCAGGATTGATTGGGTTTTTAGGTAGTGTGTATTCTTACTGGTCATTTTAATTAGACACACGGACCTTGATGTGTATACAACATGCACAATTTGTGTTATCCTTCATCAGAGTCAGTTTCTGACCTCAGCACTGTTACTGGCACCAGATTTCTGCTTGGCGAATTATTTCTCAACCCAGCACTTATATTGGGTGTTTTAAACGACCCTGATTAAAGACACTGCTGTGCTGAGAATGATGAGAACTTATCCTACATGTTCTAGTGAGTGGGCATGTTAGAGGTGATTATCCACTCTGCTGATTCCTAAGTGAGAGATGAATTGAAACAGACTGCTATAGAGGAGGTGAGAAGGATTTAATAATGGAAGTGTAGCCCTGGATGAAGACTGACTGATGTAGAGGGAGTACCTTTTTATTCATGTCAGAAAGCAAATCTGCTAAGTGTTTCAAGTTAGGCCATTTGAGAGAAATTATGGCCCCCAAGAATATGAAGGACTCAAGAGTAGTGACTGTGTATAGCAGTGGTCACCAACCCTCTTCCTTGAGATCTCCAACCAAAATCTAACACATTTGTTTTGGTTGATCAAGAACTTCTTAAGGCAGCGATTAGATGGTCAGGTAGGCACGATTATGGTTGGAGCTAAAGTCTTCAGGAAAGTAGATCTCCAGGAACAGGGTTAGTGACCACTGGTGTATAGTATACAGCAAGTCCTTGCTGTGTCTTTAAAGAAAAGCCTCTGAAGAAAACCATATTATCATACAGTATTATCTGTAAAGATTATTTTCACACTATTCTATTTAAAGGTTTGGTTATTTGTTGGTAAGCTGAGCTACTGTTACAAGTTGATTATTTTCTAATAACAGCAAAGTTTTATTCCTCTTATACCTCAGCAATTTGCCAATGATAACAAGTACTTTTTATCCATTTATAGTTACCTGTTATGTTGTGGAACATCCAGAAGACAAGCTAGTTCCTGTTATTACTTCCACCGTAACAGCTTTTAACAGTAATTTCCTCAGGTAGGATGTATATGAAATATATGTATAGGATATATTTAAATATATGTATAGGAATATTTATAGGATATATAAATTTATAGGAATATTTATAGGATACACACACACACACACACACACACACACACACACACACACATATATATATATATATATATATATATATATATATATATGAATTTTTTTTTCAAGTTGTGTTTACACCATGAAGGCATTAATATGTTAATTCATTATTTATTATGCTTTAAACAACCTAACTACCTAAATAACCCTTGAACTTGAAGGCAGTATGCAACCTTGATGCAAGGTTCTACATAGACTATGTAAGGGTTTCCCCATAGGGACAAGCCAAAGAACTCTTAAGGGTTCTAGATCTTTTTTTCCCTTCTCAGACATATACATGTCTTTATCCATGATGTGTTGTGTTCTGTGTAGTCACTTGCCACTCTACATTTTTTAATCTAAACTTTTTAAGATTATATGAGGTTATAGTCCCCCTATAATTTTTTAATTGTTTTGTTTGTTGTACTGAAGTAGAAACTTGTTAATATTTGGGGGAAAAAAGAAGTAATTACAACCCCAGCATATTTAAGATATGCAATATTCTATACATTATTCTCTTATTAATCGACTTTGTTTCACCACAAAGTGGCGCCACAGTTCCGTTTTCTTTCACATATGCTGCTTTTGAGGCATTTGGTGTTTAGGCTACATAGTGTAAAACAAAACTAAACCTTTTGATCACACTATATAAAATCACAGAAATGTTTATATCTTGATCATAAGGTTGTGATAAAGATAATTTTTCCAATTAAAATTA